>CM065638.1:18124939-18573154 GCA_033220585.1 Dipteronia sinensis | reverse complement strand
CCCCAAAAGGGTAAAAACTCACAGGCCTAATGCTAGTCGAACCCTCAAATCCACTATTTGCAAAAACGATTACAACATAGATTGACCACATCACACCTAATCGGTTACTAATCCGTTTTTGCTACCCGCAAGCCTTTAATAGTGATTTTAGGCTCTTGCTTGTATACTACCCATAGCACATACAAGACTTAACTCTTAAATGAAGAGATATGCAACCTAAAGTGAATATGAAAATATTCTAAATGCATAAATGCTAGGTCAACACATATTATGCTTATCTAGTCATGTATGAAGGCTTCAAACAATCCTAGATATCATGTTGCTATATGACATACATATAACTTAGCTATATGAAATGAGTACAAACCTAGATGCAATAGCTATCACAATGCAAAACCCAACAAACATACAAAAATGTCATATTGAAAGTAAAAAAGCTCTAACTTAAAGCAAATAAGTCATAAAAGAGCCATCTTGGAAAAACTAGAACACAAGAAAGAATGGAAATGGTGTTCTACTTACCAAGTCATGTACTTTGATGCAAATCCATGTAAGAAAACATCTTAGATGAAGCTAAATGATGTTTGATTCATGAATGGATGATGGGTGTTTGGGTTTTGGTTAAGAAAAATGCAATCTTGCTAACTTTCCTTGCAAGTCACTCTTGAGCTCTTTAAAAATGGAGTAAAAATGGATTTGGAAGCTCTAGAAATGAAATGGGAGAGATAAAAATGTATATATAGCAGGTCTAAATGAAACGGCACCATTTTAGGCCAAACAGGGTACGACCGTTGTACGTACCGCTGTGGATAATCACAGCGGTCACACACTGTGTTGCCCACCTCTGTGATATCTCACAGCGGTGACCCACTTTGTGGCCTACCGCTGTGAATTATCACAGCGGTCACACACTATGTTGCCTACCGCTGTGATAATTCATAGCGCTCATCACAGCGGTCAACAGTAAAACATGCATAACACCTAAACTCAACAAATCAACCTAGATACAAAAGATATGAGCATGTATGAAGAGATATATAGTAGTGAAAGTGCACAAACATGAAACACACAACACTTATATGAGATATGATAATACATGAGTTGAGTGTGTGTGCAATTAGTTCTCTTCAATGAGTTAAGTACTTGTTATACCTTTTTGAAGTGCCCTAGAGTTTGATGATGCCACTGAAGCTTGACCACAAACAATGAGACCTAATCTATATTTACAAGAAAACCCCTCATGCGGTTTGTCAACGAAATAAGCCAATCAAAATATAAGGAAGTTACATGTCATCTAGAGTAATTTCACTCTATCCAAATTACAACAATTGCTTTGATGGAGGCTTGATATGTGTTGTGTGAAGATGTAGAACATTAATTTAAAGCTAAATTCAAACGTGCATATATATATTTCAAAAGCATTTCAAGAAACAAAGTACAAGCTAAACAAAGTAAATATTCAAAATCACTCACAAAAGCATTCCTGCAAAAATGAAATTACAAGTCTGCATTATCACTGTCGAAAACATCCCCAAAAAGACCATATCTTTCCCATTCCTTCATTATTTGAGCCTGCATCTTCTCATACGGCACTCATAAAGCAGGTTGAAGTTTGTTAAGGTCTATGTTCATAATTCGTTCCTGATTTTTTCGCTCCTTCATTCTTTGGTTTTTCTCTCTGAATTCCTTCTCCATTTTCAATGTTTCTCTCTTCAACTCCAACTCCTCTCTATTGAAATCAATTTGTCTTTCTATAGTGCAATGTAAATTATTTAATACGTCGATCACACCTATGTCATCATTCATCCTCCTTGTTTCTCTTTAGCGGTCTTTCTCCCTTATAGGCGTACAACCCCATTAGAATTAGTATCTTCATTCATAGGACTATCTAGATCAATAGTATCAAAAGACCCTGGTGTAGTTGATGTTGGTGGAGATGGATTGCCAAGGAAGCTACCATCCACTGTCTTTTGTTTCTTTGACCCACATTGCTTGGTGAGTTCTCCTGAACACCACTTTGGATGGTTTTTCAAAATCTTCCAACAGTGTTCAAATTTGAATGGTTTGCCAGTAAAATCAGTATACATTCGAATGGCTTCTCTTTTCTACAAATGAAACAAGTAAGATCAAGAAAATTATAAATTAATGAAGACCAAAAAGCTAAAGACAAAGAATAAGAACTTCCAAGAATAATATATTAATTACAATATCATCAAGAGTGGTTCCACTTCTGGGTCTCCAATTGTTCATAAAAGTTGTGGAATTTGTTTACTGCGGGTTGTATTTTTTGCCAACATTGCACCAAGGCACTAGTATTTCTTGCGTCGTCACATGCCCCCATGTTATCCTTCCAAGCCTTGAAGATACGATTCCACCACATTTCAGTTTTTTGATTATTACCAACAATTGAATCACGAGAGATATATAACCATGCCTTTGTTAGTGCAATGTCGTGGGCAATATCCAATTTCGAATTGAAGCAAGAGGTTTAGTGTTTTGGGAATTTTTGGAGTTCAAATTTTGAGATTCAGATGGGAGATTGAAAGTATTCAGATGAGAGAATCCAGGTCCGAATTGTTGTTGAGTTTGAGAAAGATACATAGAACTCATTGGATTCATTGTTAAATTAGGTGGGTATTGACAGTTAACCGAAGCAAAATGGTTTTGAATTTGTTCAAATGGGATGAATGGATTATTGTTATTTGGGAGTAGACTAAGAGTTTGGGAGTTGCTGAGAGTCTTGAACATCCATGAGAGACAAAAACAACACTCTAGTATCTAGCACATCAAAGACAATATAGAAAAAATAAAAGAATTAAAATAAGACAAATAATCCAAGAGAACCAAAAGCGAAATTCAGTTGTCACATTATAGTATCAAAAATGCTATAAATTTAAAGCTGACGCAAATGCAGCTACCATTTCTACTTCTTAATTGCTTATGACTAGTTGTATCAACATTGTAACCCAACCTTTATAGAATGAACTCATCTCAGTCTTATTCAAAAAAAAACTCATCAAATTCAATTGACTAAACTGACTTTGCTTGAGGTACCAGACCCTGGCCTATGGAAACTTTGAGTCTTTGGGACTTGTCTACTTCATTAAAGGGACACTCTAACATGTTGGATCTAAGTAACTATTTTAAAGAGTATAGATTATCTAAGCTTGAAAACTCTCTACACTCTAATGTCATTAAATTAATGATTATAAGCTAAACAAAAGCAACAGGGGACTCTTGGTAGGAACTTAACTTCCTGTTATTGGAAATTTGATAATCAACTGTCCTTTGATTATTAGTTTCCTAAACTTATTCCACTATTTTTCACACCATAATACAATTTTCCTTGTATAATAAGTACCAAATTCCTACACAGTACAACATGATCAACCAAGTCATCATGTCCTAATCCAAATTCAACACAACCAATTAAATCTTTAATTTTTTTTTTTTTGAAAAGTTATAGTTTTATAAAAGGCCAGCAAAATCGCAAGGCCAAGAACCCAAAAAAAACAAAAGCATCAGACACTAGACCTGCTGTTGTCTGGGAAGAAAACAACACAATCAACAAAGCAGCCAAGAAACATGAGAAACACCAACAAAAAAACAAACAGGCAACAACCAAGAAACAACAAAAGAGAAAGAAACATCTCAAGCTAACAGAAACTGACAAGGCCCTAATCTCCCCATTGAACAGGAAACCAATTAAACCTTTAATTGAAATTCAGTTTTCGCATTACAGTAACATATAAATGCTATAAAATTAAACGATCACATACATACATAAAGAACAACAATATTATGACATTCAAATTCCAAGTTGTTTGAAAAGATTCACAACTATAGAATGTAAATTGATTTTTTTTAAGCAAATCTTCCATTTTTTCATATTTAATTTTCTATGATTATGAACCAATGTGTGGTAAAGTGCAAATGACAAATCAGTTATCAGTGAAAATGGCAATCAAAGTTCATTCTCTTCACAAAATAAACAAATTTCCTCATGAACCAAGCAAAATAAACAAATCTCACTCTAAATCCAATCACTGCTGGATCCAAACAAGAAGAAATTTATATATAAAAAAAAAGAACATTTTGTTTGGATTCCATAGAAAGACAAACAAGAATCCAACTTTAAATATAAATAAGACTGGTTCAAACACCTCAAGAAACTCAAAGTTGCCATGTGACCCTTTTCTTTTCAAGTGAATACCCAGAAGAAAAAAAAAACCCACAACTTGCTTTAATCAAACACAACTCTGAGGGGGAAAAAGTCAAAATTAATAAAAACATGTTTCCACTTACGACCACGAAATCTAAATCTAAAACCAAAGTGTCTATGGATGCTTATCTAAGAAAATAAATGAAAACAAACACAGTAATATACAGAAGACGAACTCAAAAAGGAAAGAAATTAAATAATTAATTAAATAAATAAATAAGCAAACCAAAGTGTCTATGGATGCTTATCTATCATATGTGGCACTCCATTTTCTCCAAATGCATAATAGCATTGGAGATGCTCTAACAAACAATGAAAGAATGTTTTTGGTAAATTTTAATGGATTATATAAAATGACTAAAATAGATATTATTGATAAGAGTAATGCTACTTTACTCGTTGTCCTAATTTGGTGTCCAAACTCGTTGCTCAAATGATATAGCATCACTATAATCCATTCAGTTAAATCATGGAAATCTAATACAATTTAAATAAATAGATTTAGTGATGTCACATCATTTGGACACCACATTTGGGTACTAAATTTAGGGCCAGTTTGGTATTGTTTTAATTTTTATAATAATCACTGTTAGTTGTACTGAAGGAATAATCAGTTGTGGAATTAATCAGCAGATGTTTGGTTAATTATATTTTTAAAACTATTATATAGCTAAAAAGCATTATACATATGTTCGGTAATTTAATTGTAAAAGTGTTGAGATTAGTTACAATGAATAAAATATACATGAGTTTAGGACACTATTTTATTTTATTTTCATTAATTATATATATATATATATATATATATTAAATTAATATTTAAGTAGGATATTTAAATTGGAAAAAAAAATCCATAAGTACAATAAAAATATTTTTAAAAGATTTCATAAATCAAATCAATATTTAAATAGAATATTTGATTTTGAGATGAAATAAGGTATATAAATGATTTTAACTTATTTCATAAGGATAATAATGATATTTTAAAAGATACATTAAATGCTGAAATAGATTATTCTATAATCACTTTCAAAAAAACAAACCCCATTTACTTTCCAAAATCACTGTCAAAACTTGACATATTATCTATTAATCATTTTTGGAAGTTTTACCAAATATCATTTTATGTCAAAATGATAAAATAATCTGATTTTAATTTTTTAAAAGCAATTTCAAACTAACCCTCGGACAAAGTCGCATTACTATATTGATAAATGTGACAGAGTGGTGCTATTAGCACCTGTCTATTGTTATAATAATACATTCTTTTTTTTTAATTAATTTAGTATTACATTTATATCTTTTATCAAAATTACTTAAAAGAAATCATCATTCAATAATATCTCTTCTACAAAATGAATTATAATGAAACCTCATATTCCCCTAAAATATCATAAGAACAGTCAAAGAACATCATACATCTCAAAGCAGTAATCAGAATTGGGGACTGATCACCATGTTTTGTTTATTTTGCAACGAAGGAAAAAAATAAATCTTCTGCACTGAGTGACCTCTTTTTCTTACTCGGTTTTCAGTTTGATCAGCACTCCTTCGGCAAATACACACAACACTTCTAGTCTCACACATCGGCGCATGCAAACAGCACTTAATGTGTTTTTTTGTGCAAAAATACAAAACTAAAATGCATGATATATATGGCTTTTGAATTTCAAAAAACCACAATTCCATCGTATTCATGGCGCACCTGCCAATTACAGCTTTTTCTTTACACTGTTATCAAAAGTATTTATCTGGTTGTGTTGAACAAAAGCAAATATTCCTTCTTCTTTTTTTGAATTACAAAAGCTAATATTCTTCTTGATCTAATAAAGTTCAAGTTGGTACCATGTCTACTTTTCTTTTCAATGATGAAATCAGAAGGGAAAAAAATAACATACAGAGAACGGGGTATGCTAAGTTTGAAAAGTAAGTAAGAAATGTAGTTTCGAAAATAAATCAATACAATTTAATTTTATATAATTAAACCCAAATTCTTAAAAATTGGGCATTATTAGGTTATTACAGGGGTGCCAATAGCCCCACTCAATATAATATACTCTTTTTTATTCGGTTTTTTATTTTTTAAGATATATTTTTTTTATTAAAAAAATCATATTTTTTTCAATTTTCCAGCTTTTCATTTATAATTTTTCCAAATTTGTTTTAAAATCAAATTTCAAAAATATTTTATAAAGTAAATAAAAATAAAAATTAATTTAAAAAAATCTTTTAAAAAAAAAATTAAATTAAACAATTGTGTATGTTTAAATCGTTTAAAGAACATCATAAGCCTACCTAGAAACTTTTATGTTTTGGCTCGTATTCTCAAGTTAACCCAATGTGAACCAAACGACACTCAACTGATATGAAACTTCCTAGAGACGTGATATACGTTTGGAAGTTGGAGATGGTGTTTGAGGGAGGTTTGAAGATCATGAGGAACTGAAGAAGTAATTTGTCTCAGCGTGTGGATCGCGGTTTTCTAAGCAATGTAATTTTAGGTGACTTGTAACTGTTTAGAAAGCGGGTACGCAACCGTGACCCGAATCATAGTCAATCATAAGCATCTATGGAACGAGAAATCTTCAGCGGAAAAGGAAAGTAGTTTGTTTCTAGAAGTTCTTGTGCTTGAAGGAAAATGATTTCTCTTTACAAGAAGACTTATCATAAAAACAAATAGCATTTATATGGAACAAGTAAGTCTTGTACGTATAGGAGATGGATTTCCTTATTGGTCTAAGCTCCCTGCAACTAGTATAAATAGAACCTTGTAACTAGGTTATTTGTGTGGAGTTAATAAACACATGTAACATCAAAAGTGATGAGATCCGGGGGAGACCCCAAAGAATATCCGGAGAGGGATCGAGGAATATCAGTGGATCAAGTTAGAGATTCGTGGGTGATATTCAGGGGAGACCTAAGGGATATTGAGGGGTTATTGGAGAGGATCTTGAGAGCGTTATGAGCTGAGAGTCATGATGTAAAGCTCAGTTGTGAGCTTGGGGAATTGGTAAAGCTCTGTAGTTTGGGGTTGAGGTGTGACAGAGAATCCTAGAATATATGGTTGTATAAATTTACTACATAGTGGATTATTTCTGTCGTCTTAACGGCCAGTGATTTTTTCCCTGATTTAGGTTTTTCCACTTATATCTTGTGTTGTGTGATTGTTTATTTTCTCTCATCTTATTTTTCTGCTATAGACGTTAATTGCTATGAGTTATTGGCGAATATAAGGCATGTCGTTTTCTTTTTCATTGGTTCAAATTCTCAACAATTGGTATCAGAGCCACGGTTGGTGATGTCACTGTCAAGTCTTTACGGGAGATCGTATGAAGGACTTATTGGTATTGGGATGATGATTCATGGTTGCCTAGTATGGTTTCGCAAATGAGATACGTCTTGAAGGGGGTTTCGAACTCGGTAGGGTTTGATGAAAAGAAGAATATTGATGAAGGAGAAGTTTGGCTTGTGGTGGCAAGTACGAGTCATGGAAATCCAATCTGGGTTACATAAAACGATAAAAAAAAACCTCCTGAATGCAAAAGAAAGAAAAAAAAACTCTGGTGTAGGGTGGAGATAATCTGGCAAAGCTGTTGGAACCTAGGGTTACAGATTGCGCAGCGGAAGGTTTTAAAATTATTATGCAATCATTAAACTAACCCATTTGTACAGTAATAATCAAATGTGATAATTAAGTGAAGAAACTTTTTCATACCTACGTAGGAGGCTCCTTCACTTTGATATGAACTGCTCCTGATTTGAACCACGTGATCTTCCTCGCTATCTCCCGGAACTGGTAACAGCGTGTGGGTGCGTCAAGATATTCAGGACCTGTATGGAGGAAGAAGAGAAGAACACACACACAAAAACAAATCCTAGCAGTGCGGAACTTGTGTTCTCGCCACACACTAAAATTTTTCTTTATTTTGTTTGCTGTTGACGATCACTCCTCTCTTTTCTTTGTTTCAAGTAATCTAATTACTTTTGTATGCTGTGTTATTGTTTCATTCGGTTATCTCTTGCTTTTAAATTGAAAATATATATCTCATATATATTCAAACAAAACCGAAAATCAAATTTGATTTTTAAAAATTTACAAAGATATCTCATATCCTTTTAAAATTAATTAAATATTTATTTTTGAATTCAAACATTTTAAATTCAATTTCAAATATTTAATTTAATAAATAAAATAATCATATTATCTTATTTTATTCAAAATCAAATATCAACTAACACCCTCCATTTAGTGATTAACAACATAATTAAATAATCTTATTATTTAATTTATTTAATCACTATTATTCATTAATTAAATAATCTCATTATTCAATTAATTCCCGAATAAATACGTGTCACTTTCGTAACACAATTAATTGGACAATCTAATTAATTTACCGTGACCCTTGTTATCTAAATCTATTGGGCTAGCAAGGGGACCTAGTGGATTATTTCTCTATCGTCCTGGCGTTTTGTGGTTTTTTTCCCTGATTTAGGGTTTTCCACGTATATCTTGTGTTGTATGATTGTTTATTTTCTCTCATCTTATTTTTTTTGCTATAGACGTTATTGCTATGAGTTATGAGTAAATATTAGACATATCGTTTCCACGTTCATAGGTTTAAATTTCCAACAAAATCATCTGGCCGCACACCATAAACATTTTACTTGCCCAAAAAAAAAAAACTTCACACAAGTCTGACCTCTCAGACAAAACTAATGCACATCACAATTCACACACACACTCACAATTTCTAGAACTCACCCTTCTACGTTTGTCACTCTTTCTACAAAACCACAACAGTCCAATTTATTCTAAATTCTAGGTGTTTTAATAAATAAAAATCACGTGATACGGTGACACTATTGCTATAAAAATAAAAATAAAAAGTTCTCCCAACACCCATTATTTAAGAAAAAAAAATATTACTAAAATACCCATAAGCTAAATTACTTAAAACATAATTATATAAATAAATAATAAATTATCTTTGCACCCATATAAAAATTAAAGTCCACTTCCACTCCCACACAAACCCTAATATTTTGTTTCTAGCAAATCAAAACTAGTTTCATCATTATGATTAATCATATATATATATCATCATTATGATTAAATCATATATATATATATATTTCATAAATAGTTGATAAAAATATATTTAGCAGTTACAAAAGTAACAAATGATCTCAATTTTCAAATTCTCATTCTCTTTTCTTCATCCGTTAACAATTACAAGCACATGAATCAAGAATGTTTGACTGGTGCATAATCAGAACTTAGCCGTGGACAAGAATATCCATATGAAATGCTCCAAAGGCTCTTTTGGGCTGTCTAACATAAGGGGAAAGAATAATCAATTTAGCTTTTGTGATTCAACCAATTAAACTTGAAGAAAAAGAAAAAGAAAAATGGTCTCTTCTAGAAAACCACCAATTCACCTTCAGCTGAAAACTTCAATCAATCTGGGGTTGGTTAAACGATTACATGGTACTTTTGATCCGGAAGTAGGTGAATTAATTGCTCTTGGTATGCTACGTAATCTGAATTTTCAAGTTGAAGACTTTCAAATTTCTGTTTCTCAGGTCTGGCAGTATGGTGTTACACACCTTGGCCAGATTTGCTTTGTTTCGTGTATATATATATATATATATATATATATATATATATATATAGAGGATAGAGTCTAGGTAGATAGAGTTTTGCTTGAAACAAAAAAAATTATAGGTGTGAAGAGAAAAATAATATAATTGAAATAAAGGATTTATAATATTTAAGGTTATTTTTGTAATTTTAATGGATTTATAGAATAAGTGAATTTGGTATGTCTTTTCTAATGGTCAAAAGTGTTTTTTAATGTTAAAAGATATGTCGATGGTTTTTTTGTTGGCTAAACTAAAAAAAAGTTATTTTTAATATTAAAAAGGTTATTTTATGTTTTTTTTTGGGAGAAATTCAAAATTTGAGTTTCTTTCAAAAAGTCTTTTTGAGCTTTTTTTAAAGAGATAAATAGTTTCAATTACCCTCTATGAACTTTATATATTTCACCATATACCTTTCTATTACAAATATTTTGTTAGTATCCATTTTTGTACTTTTTCACAACAAAAGCTTTTTGGAGATATTTTGCTAAACGATCTACTAACTTAAAAACGTTTTTTTAAGTGAATACCAAACACCATACGACTTTTTTTTTTTGAAAACTCAATTCAATAAAAGTTGTACTTGTAAAAGATCTACTCCAAAAGCTTTACTTGAAAAGTCATCCCAAAATGTGTGTTTGGTATGACTTTTACAAGGATAAATTTTTTATATATTTTTTTTAATGTCAGAAGCTATGTTAAGGGTTTTATTTTTGCAAATTTGAAATAGAGCTTTTTTTTAATCTTAAAAAATTATTTTGTGTCTACTGTGAGCTTCTCACAAGAAGCTCGTATTGAGTTTCCTTTTTTTTTTTTAATAAAGATGTATTCTCAATACTATCCTCTATCAATTTTAAATATTCTATCATATACACCCTCCATTACAAAACTTTGTTTTATTTGAATATTAATCGAACATTATTTTTGTTCCCTCATCTTCATTGGCATTCAAATTGAAACTAATTGGAAATACAATTTCAATCCATGTATCAACTATGGAGAAATAAATTAGGATTATGAAAATAATCATTTCTTTTCCTTTAACATTTTTTTTCATGTTAGTCTTTTTTCAAAGTTTGTTTAATCAAATCCTCCATGAACGTTAAAATTTGTTGAATCAAAGACTCTAAAAAGTTGTGAATTTGTTGAATTATCAACCCAATGTCGAGAGAGAGAGAGAGAAGTCTAGTTTCTTTTGCCAAATGAAGACCTCGAAGTAGACATGACGATGAAGACCTCGAAGCAGACATGACGCCGGTTCGGTTTGAACAGGCGAACAGAACCGGAACCGCCCGTGGGAAACCGGAACCGCCCGTGGGAAACCGGAACCAGAACCGATTTTCCTATTTCGGTTCCAGAATCGAACAGCGAACCGGGAACTGGGAACCGGTCTAGGCCGGTTCCGATTCCAGTTCCTTTTGTTGCAGAACCGTCCGGTTCGAATCTGTGGTTCGGTTCCGGTTCGAACCGGACGGTTCCACATTATTATTATTTTTTCTATTTTTTTTAAAAAAAAAAATTTTAAAAACCATATCTGAGATTGAAAATCTCAGATCATCCTCTTCCTTCATCTCTCTCTCTCTCTACTCTCTCTCTCTCTCTCTCTCTCTCACACACACACACACACATACACACACACAATACAAATCAACTATCAACCCCAAATCATCCATAATCCACTCACCCATCCGGCCACCGTCCACCACTGGTCCACCATCTTCTTCTTTCGGAGGTTTGGCGACAGCGTCGGCGGTCGGCCATCATCATCGGCGTCGATCATCTTCTTCTTTCTTCTTTCTTCTTTCTTCTTTCTTATTTCTTCTTCTTTCTTCTTCTTTCTTCTTTCTTCTTCTTTCTTCTTCGTTTTCCTCGGTTTGTTCTTCTTTCTGCATTCTTTATTCTTCTACTTCTTGTGTGGAGCCTTGGAATCTTGGATCGAATGAGAGAGATGAGATTGAGGGTGGGTTGTATGTGTGTTTGAGTTTGGATTGGACAAATATTGGTTTGATTGGTCATTGATGGTGTGGTGTGTGGTGTGTGGTATGTGTGTGTATCAGTGTATAATGGTGTAGTGGTGTACTAGTGTGTGGTGCGTGGGTGTGTATCAGTGTATAATATTATGAATTTATGATGAAAACTAATGAAGCTATGAAGGTAATTAGGGATTGGGATCTGGGAATTTGGGGTTGGGTCACGTGGGTGGGTAGTGGGTACTGGGTAGGTGTAGCTGGATTGGGTTGTTTTTTGTTTTAAAAAAAAAAAAAGGAACCGGACCATTGGAACCGTCGGAACAGGACTGGAACCGGAACCGGAACCTTCCAAGGGAGGTTCTGGTTCCGGTTCCGGTTCCAGTTCCAGTTCCAGTCCCCTTGGAACCGAAACCGGAACCGACGTCATGTCTACCTCTAAGCACTGCAATATCAGCATGATAGCAAAACCTAGACTACTTGAGAACATAATGCCTTTACACCAAACCTTTTTTTGGTTTGTACCAATTGTTGTTGCTTTTGATTATCAATAGATATCAAATTGATTTTTTTATTTGAATATCAAAGAAATTCTTCTAGAAATAATGTTTTTATTTTTTTTAGTCATAATTATAGTATTTGTTTATGCTTTTATATGTAATTTATCACAACCAAAAACTCTTTTGAAGACACACTGCCAAACAATTTAGGCTTAGTTTGGCATTGGCGTGCTGTGCGGAGAATCGTTTTTGGTTCTGCTGTGTGGATAATTGTTTTTGGATTTGCTGTGAGGAATTGTTTTTGAATTTGCTGTGAGAAGAATCAACTGAGTGTTTGGTAAACTGATTTTTAAAAGTGCTGGGAGAACCAAAAGCAATTTCAATAGATTTGGTAAACCGTAAGTAAAAAGTGTTGTGACTGTGTAAAATTACTAGAAAGAATACGGATGGATATTGAAAATGTTTTGAAAATAAATAATTTTTTTAATTTTGTGTGACCATAAACATGTTACAAATTATATAAACAATTTGTTTTATATTTGTGTGACCATAAACATGTTATAAAATAAATAATTTGTTTTAGTTTTATGTGACCATAACTCATTATTGATTTTTTTTTATCTAGTGCCACATATATTGCAAATATATCAAGAAAACCCTTTGAAAATAATTTGTTTTCATTATTGCTTCCGTGCGAAGCAGTTTTTTAAAAGCTATAAAATGTAGCTTCTCATTTTCTCATTTGGGGGAAGCCAAAAATGACCAAAATCACTTCCTTGAAATTTTACCAAACACCCTAGTCTATGTCCAGAATCACTTTTTGTTCTAAAAGCACCCTATGAAGCAATGTCGAGCTAAGCCTTACTAATTTTTAATTGAATATCAAACAGCATATAGCTTTTTGTTAAAAGCTCTACTCGTTAGAAACTCTACTGTAAAATGATTTACTAATTTAGAAGTTATACTTGAAAAGCCATTCTAAACACATCCTAAATCATTGATCGGGTCTGAAGAAAAACTTGGGTGTAGGGATAAATTATTTGGGTGGCAATAGAGCCACCTCACATGATGGGATCTAGATCTTCTCCTCACCTAAATTGTCATTACCTTTATAATCTATTGTCACGTATCTAATATAACAAATCAATGGTTTTGATTATTTCTATTAATTTTTATATTGTACTCTACCAAAATATATAATTAATCAAGACATTTGATTTATGTGAGGACAATGTGAGATCAAAATGAGGTAAGTAAATGATCCAAATTCTTCTCGGGTTGAAATTTATTGAATGATTATTTTGTTGGAAGCCTGGAATTATATTTACATTTTAATATGTTTTATTATCAACCTAGGAAAGTAGGAGCTAGAGTGAATAAAAGTTAGATATATGACTAGGTTCTTTCATAAATTATCTGGTGATTATTATGAGTTTTCTGAGTGATAATTCATTCTGAAAATCAGATTATATCATATGGATTTGGATCCCCTCCTTATCTCATTTTATCTTCACCTTGTCCTCATAAAAATTTATGATCTAGCTGCTTCCAGTAAAATAAGCATTCAATAATTTTCAACCTGACCAACGAGACATTGTATTGTATCATAATTCATAGATAGGTCATAGGTGGTATATAAATTAACTGGGTGAATACAATGACCTTCCTTGAAGTTTGATATAAATACAGGTAGAGAGTATGTATGTATTTATCTATACAAATATCATATATTCTTAAAACTGAACTAATAAAATGAAGATAATTTTTAAAATGAAGATAATTATTAAAATTTAAAAATGAAGATAATTTTTTTTTTATAAAAGCACGAAAAGCTATTACAAATAATTTAAAATTTCAAAGCAATTTATTGTTATAAACTTTAAATTTCAAAAAAGCAAAAATATAAAAATTATATTTTTTATTTACTTTAAAAATAGTAATAAAAAAATTAAATTAAAAATGAACATAATTTAAAGTTGTCAAAATTAGTTTTTTTTTCCATTTTAAAATATTTTTAATTTATATTTCATTGAAAGAATTATCTTCAATTAATTTAATTTAATTGTTTTTTTCTTAAAAAATTATCTTTATTTTTAAATTTTATTAACTAAGGGTAATTTTATCTTCATTAGTTTAGTTTTAGAAGTAGGGGAAATTTGAATAAATGAATACATATTTGTTTTCTAACTATATTTATATTAAACTTCAGGTGCGGGGGGGGGGGGGGGGGTGGGGCGGTGTGTGTGGTTTACCAAATAATCGCGTAATAACTTTAAAAATTCTCTATCTTTTTTTTAATTGAAATATTACAATAATTCGGAGTTTCAGAGGAGGGGAAGATACTCAAATACAAACTCCATAGTGCATGTATGAGAGGAATACTACCAAACCAACCTCATCACATCCTTTAAAAATTCTCTATCATTAATAGTTTATTAGACATTGGTTTCGTACTAATGAATTACCTTAATTTCCACATTATATAGTTATATATACTAGTTTCCAACCCGCACGATGTGCGGGCAAGGATCGGTATTGAATCTATATTTAAAATATATATATTTGTGTGTATTCCTTTGTTTTTACTTTCGTTTATAATCTTACTGTTGGAATTAACATATATTATAAAAATAAAAGGCACCAAAAATCAATTGACTACAAATTTCTATAATTACATTTGAAATATACAAAATAAAGTTTTCAACCACAAATTTAACAATTTTCTGAAATTTCGAATTCAAATCATTCAAACCGTTGCTTTATATTCTCTATATTGATGTTCTAATTCAATCCTAGATATTTGACGAAATAAGACTGCAAAGAAAATCAAGTTAAACAAATTTATCACAACTTAAAAAAAAAAAATAATAATAAAATAAATAAAAGCTGTGTATATTAAAACCTATCTTATTTGTATAAATACCTAAATACATTGGTAGCTAGAGCACATGTTGAATACGTACATCAACATTGTAGTTTTAACCGAAGCCGAAAAAGTTTTAAAAAAAATACTAAGATGATTTTGCAATGAGCAATACCCAAAACCATATATTTGATTTCTCTAGCTGACCTGAATCTAAAATTTTAAAGATGAAGTCAAATGAATATTATTCATTACAAAACAAATATGAGATATTACACACAGAGATGTGTGACAATATATTGTAATTTGTATTATATGAATGATACACATATATATAAATAAAATAAAATAACTCAAATACCCAAATCAAATCACATACTTACACTTAGAACCTACCATGGAGATCCATTAATCATAAATAGACAAAAAAAAATGATACAACGGAATATAACACGTCAAAATATAAGTGTTTAAAAAAATTGAAATAGAAAAATGTGAAATCATAAATTATGAACATTTAGTAGATTTCCTGGGTTGTGGGATTTGGACAGGTGGTGACCGTAAGAGGTGGAACCATGAGATGACGGATAAACATTGGCGTCAAAGTGTATAGATTGAATGATAAACAAACAAGGAAATAAACCTAGCATATAGAAAGAGAGTTTTTGACCTTTTATTTTAGGTAGAAATTAGGAGGATTTTCAAACCCAACAAAAATTATATAAAAGATAATAAAAATGAGATAATTGAATAGGAAATGTTTTGTTATTTACTAAATTGAATATGAAGGGTTAATTATTTTTAATTAATTAATGGGATAATACATAAAAATTAAGAGTCAATTCCATAACTAATAAGAAAATGAATCAATTCTCTTAATTAACCAAAAAAAAAAATAACTTACCCAATATTACAAGATTAATGTTACCTTGCCCAAATTTGGGTAGCATTATTGCCACATCATATAGATAACTACAATATTTTTTTTATAAATATTACAAATAATAAACAATACTTAAAAAAACTAATTAATACCAATTTATGGTTAGTTGGCAAAAATAAAATATGACTTCTCTTTTAAACTTACCAAATGTAATACTTCAAAAAAAATACTTAATAATTAAAAATCAATTATGAGATTCGTTAAGAGAATTTATTCACCATCTCATTAATTACGTGATTGACTCTTGATTACTTATATATTTTTTATTTAGGAAAAAATTATATTATTAAAAATTATTACAATTAATAACTTACCAAATATTATAATATATATTATATAGATAACTAATCAACAATACTTTTGTTTTGAAATATTACAACTACTACAATTAACAATACTTAAAAAAAACTAATTAATACGAATTTATGGCTTGTTGGCAAAATAAAATAAATTTATGACATGCCTTTTAAACTTACTAAATAATGTAATACTTCAAAAAAATAATACTTAATAATTAAAAATGAAATTGGTGAAGAGAATTTATTTATTATATCATTAATTATATGATTGCCTCTTAATTATCTATAGATTTGTTTATCTTGGAAAATAATTATATTATTAAAAGTTAATACAATTAATAACATACCAATTATTATAATATATATTATATAGATAACTGATTAACAATTTTTTTTTTGAAATATTACAACTACTATAATTAACAATACTTAAAAAAAAAAACTAATTAATATGAATTTATGGCTTTTTGGTAAAAAACAATAAACTAATTTATGACTTGTCATTTAAACTTACCAAATATCGTAATACTTACAAAAAATACTTAATGATTAAAAATCAATTATGAGATTGGTCAAGAGAATTTATTCACTATCATATTAATTACGTGGTTTTTTATTTAGGAAACAAATTTTATTATTAAACATTATTACAATTAATAACTTACCAAATATTATAATACATATTATATAGATAACTAATTAACAATATTTTTTTAATATTACAAATAATTAACAACACTTTAAAAAAAATTAATACGAATGTATGGCATGTTGGCAAAAAAAAATTACGACTTGTCTTTTAAACTTACCAAACAATGTAATACTCCAAAAAAAAACTTAACAATTAAAAATCAATTATGAGATTGGTTAAGAGAATTTATTCAATATCCCATTAATTACATGATTGTCTCTTGATTACCTATTGATTCTTGATTTAGGAAAAAAATTATTATTAAAAATTATTAAAATTAATAACTACTTAATAGCTTTTGAAAAACAAATTATGGTTTGTCTTTTTAACTTTTTGATAAAATTAAACTTAACCAAATAATCAATTATCAATATTGGTTAAGAAAATTTACTCACTATCTCATTGATTATGGGATTGTGTTTTGATTACCTATTTACATGTGATTTACTAAAAACAATTTGGCAAAAACAAATTAAGGCTTGTCTTTTAAACTTACCAAATATTGTAATATTACAAAAAAAAATTGATAATTTAAAATCAAGTATGACATTGGTTAAGATAATTTATTCACTATCACATTAACTACTGGATTACATCTTGAAGACCTATAGATTTTTTATTTACAAAAATAAATTATATTATTAAAAATTATTATAATTAATAATTACTGAATAGCTTTGGCTAAAAAGAAAATAAATTTATGTCTTGTCTTTTAAACTTACCAAATAATGTAATACTTCAAAACAAACTTAATAATTAAAATTAATTATGTGATTAGCAAATAATAATCATAACATCAGAGAAAGAGAGTTTTTGAATTTTATTTTGGGTAGAGATTAATAGGTTGTTCAAATACAACAAAACTTATATAAAAGTTAATAAAAATGAGATAATTGAATAAGAAATATTTTTTTATTACTAAATTGAATAATGAATATGAAAGGTTAGTTTGGATTTATTATTTTTTACTTATTAAAGTCTTTTATAAAAAATCAAGAGCCAATCCCATTATTATTGGGATAATGAATATAAATCAAGAGCCAATTCGATAAATAAATAAGAATTTATAGCTTGGCTTTTAAACTTACCAAATATTATAATGTGTATATATATATATATATATATATAAAACTAATTAATAATACTAAATAGTTAAAAAAACAATTATGAGATTGTTTAAGAAAATTATCAATTGATTACCTAATGATTTGGACTTATGGATTAAAAAGATATTTATTTTACTGATTAACTTCTTATTAATTAGTATATAAAAATCAAGAGTCAATACCATTTTTAATGGGATAATGAATAAACATCAAGAATGAATTCCATAAATAATTAAGAATTTATGAGTTGGCTTTTAAACTTACCAAATATTACAATATATAAAACTTACCCATCCCCATTTTCCCCAAATGGGGAAATGGGGGGGATGGGGGAAGGGTCTAGGAAGTGGGGATGGGGATAGGGGGGCCTATATCCATCCCCATTCCCCAATTGTGCATCTCTAATCTCATCTCCAGTTCTTCAATCTTATCTTTTTTTTTCATTTTTAATTTTACAATTCTTCAACTTTATCTCAAACTAGACATGACGCCGGTTCGGTTCCGGTCCGGTTCCGGTTCCGAACCGGCGGTTCCGGTTTCAGGAGGTTCCGGTTCCGGTTAAGGTTCTTCGGTTCTAGTCCGGTTCCACCGGTTCCGGCGGTTCGGTTCCCTATTTAAAAAAAAAATCAACATGATCCATCATCCATCCACCCAAAATCCATCCACCCAAAATCATCCATCATCATCATTTTCATCTGTCAAAAGACTCAAAACACACCCTAACTCAAAAAAAATCAAAAAATTAAAAAGAAAGAAAAGAGATCAGAGATGGAATCATGCCATCATGGAAGAGATCGAAGAGAGAGAAAGAAAGAAGAGATCGGCGACGGGATGAAGAGTAGGTCGGCCGTCGGTGAAGAGATCCGTTGTTGTCGCGTCGACGGGAAGAAGAAGAAGGAAGAAAGAATGAGAAAGAAAGAGATGGAGATGATCAGTCTCGGCCGTCGACGAAGAGAGCGGCCGTCGTCGTGATGTCGACGGGAAGAAGAAGAAAGAAAGAGAAAGAAAGAAATGGAGAGATGATCTGAATATCTGATATTTGAGACCGAGAGAGAGAGAGAGAGAGAGAGAGAGAGAGAAATAGAGAAAGAGAGAAAGTGAGTGAGAAAGAAAGAAAGTGAGAGAGAGAAAGTGAAAAAATAAATAAAATATATATATATTGTGCAGAACCGCCCGGTTCGAACAGGAACCGGAACCGCCGGTTCCAGTCCGGTTCGAACTGGGCGGTTCCGCACAATTTGGAACCGGAACCGAAACTGTCCGGTACCGGTTCCGGTCCGGTTTCTATTTTTTCATGGCGGTTTCGGTTCGGTTCTCCGGTTCTAACCGAACCGGCGTCATGTCTATCTCAAACTCTTATCCTCATCTCCAACTCAATCTCAATCTCAATCTCTTTCACCCTCACTCTTTCTCTTCTAAATATCTCTCGATTTCTCACTCTCAGATGGCGCCGGCGGCTTGTGATTGATTTGTGGGTGGTGGCTTGAAATCCGGGATTGGTAGGTGGGTTTGTGGGGGATTGGATTGGGGGTGGTGGCTGTTGTCAATTTCGATTTAGGGTGAGGGTTGTGGTTGTGGTTGATTTCGATATAGGGTAGTGGTTGTTGTGGTTGTGGTTAGTGGCAGGATTTTGGAGGTGGTGATTTTTTTTTTTTTTTGTGGTTCGTTGTGGTGTTTTTTCTGGAGGTTGCGGAGGCATGGAAATGGTCCAGCGGAGCGTTTGGTGTTGGTGATGATGAATTGGTTCTGGTGGTGTGAGTCCTGCGTTCTGGTGTTGGTGATGATGGCGATCAGGGTCTAGGTGTGATGGTGATGACGAAGGTCAGGTTATGGGTTTTGTTAGTGTGTTGATGATTTTTTTTGCTGGGTTTTGTGGTGGGTTGAATGTTGATATTTTTTCTGGGTTTGGATTTTTTGGACAATAATGGTGATGGATTTGTTTTTTCTTTTTTGTTTTTGCTTTTTTTTTCCCGGGTTATCTCCACCGTCCATCTTTGATATTGACGGCGGAGATTGAATCTGGTGATATTGATGATCTGATGTTGAATTGTTATTTTAAAAAAATCAAAATTAAAAACTGAAAAAAAAAGAGATAAAAAAGTATAATAGTAGTTTTGTTAAAAAGTTAACAAAAGTTAACAGAGGGTAGATTTTTGCCATTACTCAAACTAGAGGGTGGAAAATGACCAATACCTCATAAGTGAGGGTGGAAAACAATAATATCTCTTTATTTTATCTCTTATTGTTAAAAGTAAAATAAATAAAAAATACAAAAACAAAAAGTTATCTCAAACGTTAGTGGCATGCTATAAGTGGTGGGTGCATCAACACGTTTGTCCCACAATCCCAACCAAGTTTTTTCTTCTTATTTGCGTCCTGTAAGCATGTGACAATAATTATTTAAGTGAATTCCTTCCTACCTCATTCTTACTAACTGGTGTTGGATTGTATTAAACAATTAAAATTTGACTTCAAATGATATAAAGTATTCTCTATTAGCTAACCTGTATTTCTTCTTTCATGTCCTGCACCCGGGGAGGGGAGGGGGGACAAAGTCCTGTGTAATATTTATTTCAACGGGGGTAGGGGTGTGTGTGTGGTTGGGGTTCAACTTTCTAAAGTCTTTCTAAAGTCTAGAGATGTACATTTTCCCTCGGATTCTCAAATTCTCATGTCACCATCTCTATTTGGGGAATTTTTTTTGGAGAAAAATGGGGAATAGGGTGGGGATGGGATTGATTTTCACCCCAAATCCCATCCCCATTTCCCCCATAAATATAATGAAGGGGAGGGGGGGGGGGGGGGGGGGGGGGGTGGACAAAGTCCCGTGTAATATTTATTTCAACGGGGGCAGGGGTGTGTGTGTGTGGTTGGGGTTCAACTTTCTAAAGTCTTTCTAAAGTCTAGAGATGCACATTTTCCCCCGGATTCTTAAATCCCCACGTCCTCATTCCTATTTAGGGAAATTTTTTTGGAGAAAAATGGAGAATGGGGTAGGGATGGGAATGATTTTCATCCACAATTTGAAATGGGGATGGGGATTGGGATGGGGGTAGGTCCCCCCATGCCTACCCCCATCCCATTTCCCCCATAAATATATTGAAAGGGGGGGGGGGGGGGGGGGGGGGGGGGGGGGGGGGGGGGGGGGGGGGGGGGGGTGGAAAAAGTCTTTCTAAAGTCTAGAGATGCATATTTTTTCCTGGATCCCCAAATTCCCACGTCCCCATCCCTATTTGGGAAATTTTTCTAGAGAAAATGGGGAATGGAGTAGGGATGGGGATGGGGATGATTTTCATCCCTAAATTGAAATGGGGATGGGGTGACCTCCCCCCCATCCCCATTTTCCCATTTCCTCCAAAACATATATAAATAAATAAATAAATATTTAAATAAATGTGCATCTCTAGATGAGATCAAGATAGATGAGAGAAGAGAGAAACGCGAGAATAGAGTCTGATAGTGTTGAGGAGAAATGAGAGAGGAGAGAGAAAGTGATAGTTTTTTTTTAAAGTTTATTTAAATATTTATTTATTATTGTTATTTTAATTTGCTTATTTAGTTTTCTATTAAATGATTTGTTTAATTTATTTTTTAATTTGTAATGTGCACTTACCATTATACCCTTACTGACCTAACAGAAAAATAAAAATTTTAATGGAAAAGTAACGGTAGGGTGTATTTTGACTATTAACTGAAATTAGAGGGTGGATTTTGGCCATTACTCAAATTAGAGGGTGGAAAATGACCAATATCTCATAAGTGGGGGTTGAAAATAATAATATCACTAAAATAAAAGGTTGGACTTTTTAGTTAAAAACAAGGAACTAAATATTAAAAGATATATCGATTTATCCATATTTTAGAGGGAGCGATATCGAAATAGGTAAAAATCCAATATCCTATAGAATATCCGGACGATTTCAAATATCCACAAAATATTTCTAAATTTCTGAAATATTGTGAATTTCACCTTAAAAATCCATAGATATTTTGTAAATTATTACAATATTTTATAAATTTTAAACACTTAAATTATTGTTCAAATAATATAGATTGGAAATTATTTTAGAAGAAGCATTGCCAGATTTATAAAATTTCTAAGACAATAGTTAATAGTATAATTGGACAGAGAGCCAAAGAGTGAACGTGTAAAACATGCATTGCTATCTTTTGCTAAGGAGTGAATGTGTAAAACACGTATTTGATTATCTTTCGACAAAAATTTCATATGCAATACCCATGCATACAGATCAGCAATATCCACCAAGTTGGGTTAATCCAAACTACCCAATTCATGGAAGCTAGGGGTGTGCAGAATCCAATCTATTCCAATCAAATAGGATCCACTGGATTTAATCGGATTTAAGGACATGATTGGATCCTAAATTCTAAAATCCATTGGATCGGATCGGATTAGATTTTGGATTTTCATATGAAAATCCGCCAAATTCACAGGATCCGCCAAAATATAAGGCTTAGTTCATATTCGGCCAATTTATTTTATCTTATACATATGAACATTGAGCAAATTTTAAGTGTTATTGTATTTTGTTATGATATAGGGTTATATTTCAATTTTTTGGCTGATTTTATTTATATTTGTATTTAAAACTTATGTTTAAAGCTTATAATTTGTTAGACTTTTGGAACTCTAAAATGTAAAATTATATATTGCTTTTATTTTAATTATTAGTTTATTCATTTTATTTGAAGTACCGTATGAATAAATATTGATTTTTGTTAATTTTAGGAATTTTTTAACTTCTATATATTAAGAATTACTTCATATGAATCTGATCAATTAGATCGGATCTTAATGTATTTGGATTGGATTGGATAGGATTTCACTCTAAAATTGGATCAGATCGGATTGTGATTTCTTCCATCAAATCGGATTTGATCGGATCTTGGATCATGAAAAATCTAATAGATCCGATCTGCCGCACAACCCTACCCTATCAGGTGTATGATGCTTGATCTCTTCCAACAGATCTATTAGGGGTGTGTATGATCAAATCCAATATAATATGATACATTGTATCCGATCCAATCCAATCTAATTGGATTTGTCGGACCCGATCCAATCCAATGGATTGGATCAGATTTGAGGACATGATTGAATCCTAAATTTTGAAATCCATTGGATTGAATCGAATCTTGGATTTACATATGGAAATCCATCAATCTGTCGGATCCGCCAAAATATAAGATATAATTTATATTAAATTTATTTATTTTGTCTTATACATATGAACATTGAACAAATTTTGGGACCAATTGTATTTTGTTATATATGACAAATGATTATATTTTTATTTTTAAATCTCGGATTTCTTTATTATGTTTGTATTTGTAACTTATGTTTAATGTTTATAATTTGTTAAACTTTTTAACTACTTTTATATATTGTTTTTATGTTAATTATTAGTTTGTTAATTTTATTGGAACTATCGTATGTATTAATAATTTGATTTTGTTAATTTAAGAAATATTTTAAGTTTTATATATTAAGAATTGTTTCATATGATTTTGATCCATTGGATTAGATGAAATTTAATTATTTAATAATTGGATCGGATCGAATCGGATCTAATTGCAATTGGATCGGATCAGATCGGATTGTAATTATTTCGATCCAATCAGATCCGATCGGATCTTAGATTATGGAAAATCCAATAGATCTGATCTGCCACATACCATTACCTGTCACGTGGCATATTAACAACTACCTTATTTTTTTCTTTTTTTCTTTTTTGAAATATACTACCTTGATAACTATGAAAGAACATATTCTTTAGAAAATTATTGTTCGAATTAAGAAGAAAAATATACCTTATATCTTTAAACCATCAAGGAATTCATTTTGGTATTAAATTTCAAATGTTCAATGTATTATGTATGATAAAATCATGGACGGAACTATATATTTTTATTAAATATTCACTTTCTTTATATTGTAAAAGTGAAACAAAATATTATTTTATTAAATACTTAATTTTAAAAATTATATACAGACTTTATCTATGTTATAATTTATAATAAGTTCATAACTATGCTAATTTATTGTCAAAATATAATTCATTTGATGTATAATTACTTATTTAAGACTATCTTAAAATTTTAGAAAATATTCCTAACTTTAGGTGCAAATATCCACATTTTGTTTTTCAATTTTTAATAGAATATCCACCAATATTGATATTATCCTCGAAATATCCATAAATTTGGAAGCCCTATATATATATATATATATATATATATATATATATAACAATACCGATATTTTCTTCGTTGGTTAGAACATATTCTTTTAATTATTGGTTGGCAAATGCGGGATATGGGTGAATTTTTTGTTCTTTTAATCATTAATAAAATAATAATAAAAACCCATATAAACATAACAATAATAATGTAAATATAATGTTTCATCAAAGAAAGTAAAATATTGCCTTATTTTCACTGGAAGTTCTTAACAAAAAGTATGATGGACCTAAATTACTTGGAAAAAAAAAAGTTTGAGGTGATTCAATGATAAGTCCTTCATACTCACATGTTGAGGTTGCAGGTTCAAGTTGCATTTTTCTCTCTCAAATCTCAAAATTATAATTAAATATACATACAAATATATTAATTATTCTGAAAAGCTTTTAAAAACTAAACTCTTTTTCATAGTTCAATGAAGGGAAATTTTTTGAAATATTCCCTTGAAACCTTAAACATTTATTTTTAATAACGTACGAAAGTTTAATCGTTAATAGTAACATTTTAAAGAAATTACCAATATATCCCTTTTAAAAACCTTCCGCAAACTCTCTCCACTCTCTCTCTCTCTCATCTCCCCTTTGTTGGAGACAATGCCATCCAACGAAGGCGATGATGGGCCCAAGCGGCACTACACGCCCCGGTGAGGATGAGCCTTGGTGCCAGGCAACAACACTGTTGGGGCAGCCAGACAAACGCTTTCCGACGATGTTGTTCAATTTCAAAAAGAAAGAAAAAGGTAAAACATGAAATGAGAAATTATCGAAACACCTTATAGAGGGTATGTTTCGGCAATTTTCACATAAAAAAGTTAAAAACTTAGTGTCAGAAGTAGGGGTGTGCAAAAAACCGTCAAACCGAACCAATCCACCTAACCCAACCCAAACTTTATGGGTTGGTTCGGTTTCACATATAAAAAAATTAGTAATCAGTTTGTCAGTTAACAAACCGATCAAAGATTGGTTCGGTTTGGCTTGCTAAAAATAAAAATCATATAACTCAAACCAACCCATATATTTAATAAAAGTCAAATCCATATTTCCCGGGGTTTTGTAACTTTTATTTATACTTATTTGCTTCTCATATAAATAAGTTTTTTTTTCTTTCCCATTAATTGTTGTCAACCATTTGGTATTTTACCACTCCTCTTTCTTTTATATATTCTATTCTTTTAATAAATAAAATATAATTACTCCTCCCTTCCGATGCATGTTAGAATATGAGTTTTATTATGTTTTATTTTTTATTTTTCTGCTGTGATACATGTTATTGTTAATGTTAATTATATAATATTTTTAATTTTTAAAATAATTAAATAACAGCTATATTTAATATCTTTATATTTAAGTAATTTTTTATAATAATACAAAAAGTGATTTTTTGGTTCAAACCTAAACCGATAAATCTACCCAAACCAACCCGACTTTTTTTGGTTTGGTTTGAATCGGTTTGAAAAATCACATTGGTTTGGTTTGGATTGAAATATAGCCAAACCAAAACATATTGGTTTGGTTTGACATTGAGCTTCAACCCAAACCAAACCGAAAATACACACCCCTAGTCAGAAGGGTTGTTTCAGTAATTTTTAGTTTTAAAAAATGTTAAGATGTCATGTTTTTATCCAAGATGCCATCCTTTCTGTAAAATTAGATGTCATGTTTTTGTCATGGTTTCATGTTTTTTTTTCTTCAGAAAATTAAAATAAAGAATGTTACAAACTATATTTTCGTAATTTGTGGTTATGGACCGAATATAAATTTTATAAAATGGTTTGGCGAAAACTTTTAAAAAAATACCTGGTTTCGGATTAATAGTTATTGTCAAAAAAAAAACTTTGTATGCGATAGAAAACAAATTTCATCTAATTTATATGGTCATTTTTGACAATCTTCACTAAAAATAAATTTTATGTAATATATGGTCATTTTTGAAGATTTTAACTTCAATCAAAAGTTCTTAAAGTAGTTTTTTTTTTTTTAACTTATCAATTTAAAAATTAGAGTAAAAATGAAAACCATACGAAACAGGCATGTAGTCGAACTCTAATTCAACTAGGGGTGGGCACATTTCGGTTCGGTTCGGTTTTGGGTAAAACCGAACTGAACCGAAAATATTTCGGTTTACCTAAAATTGAACTGGTTTAAACCGAATAAGAAATGGTAACCGAACTGAACCGAACTGATTTTAATCGGTATGGTTCAGTTCAGTTCATTTTGGTTTTGGGCCTAATGGGCCTTATGGGCTTGATGAGTTTAATGAGTATTTTTAATATGTTTTTAAATTTGATGGGTTGTTGGATTCTAATTTTGGACCAAAGTTTCATAAATTTTAATAGTCCAAACCCAAATCAAACCAAACTAATAAATAATAATATTTAATGAAAGAAAATAAGTAGGTTATGAGTTTTTTTTACTTATATAGGCGGTTTAATCGGTTCAAACCGGTTTTTGGGAAACCAAACCGGTTTGAACCGAAAATTTACCGGTTTGAACCGAAAACTTTTCGGTTTTCAACTTTTTAAACCGATTTAAACCGAATTCATTTTATGAACCGAACTAAACACCTTTTTTTTTTGTTCGATTCAATTCAGTTCGGTTCCAAACTTAGTGCCCACCCCTAAATTCAACAGCGTATGACTGACGGCATGCATGAGTGCGACACAAATACACAACGACCTGGCCGCCCAAATTCTTCGCAGGAGACGATCTTTCTTTGCTGATTCTGCTGAAAAGAAGTAAGAAAGAAACAACCAAAAAAGGGCATTTTAGAACATTTCAACGTCCCAAAAAAATAAAATTAAAAAAAGCTTTTTAGCCACCTACACCAGTCTGATTATTTATTTATTACTTGACTCACTCAACTCAACCCAAGAAGATCCAACTCCAAGTATTGAACTCATTTTAACCATGGTTAAATAGCGGTGTTAGGTGGGTTTGACTACTGACCAGTCTGGTTTGGTAGGCGTTGTTGGTTCAATCAAACTTGTTAAATCTTTTTATAACTCTTCAAATCTCGCTCAGGGAAATCTCTCACCTACACCACCAAATAATAAACCAACAAGCAAACACATTGTTGTGGGTGAGAGAGAGAGGAGATCTTCTCTAATTCTCCGCCACCACCACCGGTTCGCTCACCGTACAGTTCCTCCGGTTCACCATTTAAATCATGCAATCGTCGTCGTCGGCGTCTTCTACTAATTCGATCAAGGTGTCTCCGTTCGAGTTGATGTCGGCCATTATTAAAGGCAAGATGGATCCCTCCAACGCCTCCTCTGATTCCGGCGCCGACTTCACTTCCGTTATCATCGAGAATCGCGAGTTCGTTATGATCCTAACCACCTCCATCGCTGTCCTCATCGGCTGCGTCGTCGTCTTCATATGGAGGCGATCCAGCGGCCAGAAATCTAAGTCCATCGAGCAGCCTAAGTCGTTAATCGTCGAAGAGCGGCCCAAAGATGAAGTTGACGACGGTAAGACAAAGGTCACCATCTTCTTCGGCACTCAAACCGGCACCGCCGAAGGTTTTGCTAAGGTCTGCTAAACCAACTCATATATACATATATATACATATATATATATATATATACACACTTACAATATTAAAAGACTAGCTGATGCTGATGCTTGCTTCGTTTTAATCACAGGTTTTCGCTGACGAGGCAAAAGCACGATACGATAAAGCCAATTTTAAAGTGGTTGATTTGGTATGATTTGACTCTTTCAATTTCGAATTTACTTTATTGTTCGATGATGTTAATTTATTTTGAGATCATGCTTAATATATATAAAAAAAAAAACAGGACGATTATGCTGGCGATGAGGATGAATACGGAGAAAAGTTGAAAAAGGAGAATATGGCTTTTTTCTTCTTGGCTACGTAAGTATTGATGATACTCTTCGCTTTTCCAGTAATTAAAATTAAAATTTTGGTAATATGGTTTATTGGTGGATTGCAGATATGGAGACGGTGAGCCAACCGACAATGCAGCTAGGTTCTACAAATGGTTCAACGAGGTAGTTTTTATTTGATTTAGCTTATAAAAAATGGTTGTACTTTTTAATACTTTTTTAGAGCAGAATTTGATAATTTTTTGAATGCATGACTGTGTAGAATAAAGAGAGCGGGGAATTGCCTAACCTTAAGTACGGAGTATTTGGTCTCGGCAACAGGCAATACGAGCATTTCAACAAGGTCAGAGATGAAATTCATATGTGATGTATATGTGATGTACGACTAGTTTCAAGTTGTTGATGCTGCATTTTACATTCTTAATGTGTGTTCATCTGTTTTGGTGATTCTAAACAGGTTGCCATAGTGGTGGATAATATTCTCACCGATCAGGGTAATGCTTTTATGCTTGTTTTTCCCTTTCAGTTAATTTTTCCTAGCAATTTGAGGATGTGCGGTTGCATCTCATGTGCAGATGACATCTTAGATATTAATAAAGTTTTATTTATTTATTTATATTTTAAATGTTTGTGAAATTGGATGTTAAGAGTATTTATTGAGACTATCATCTCCAAAGTGCCTGACTGCGAACTGAAGCGTGGCTGACTTATGTGAATTGGCGTCATTTTACTGGGACTATGTTGAATGTGTTTTGAGTGTTCTTTTTGCATCATTCATAGGAGCAATTTCACATTATTGTGGTGCCCTTTAACCTTTCAGTTTTCACCTTAGTCTAGCAATGTCACTGCCAGTTAGTCAATTACTTTGTCGTGGAAATAAACTAATCAGGTGTATTGTCATTCCAGGAATAATTTCCAACCTCCAATTTTATGGAGCGATGTTCTGTTTTGAAACCCTGTTTTAGGTTTTGATTTTCATAATCATGGTTTATTTTAACTTGATGGAAACACCGGAATGCAGGGCTACTGTATTGTTGTTTTAGAGTGCAATGTGGCATGACTGTATGGAATGATGGCATGTGTTGTGGTATTTTACTTATATGATTTTATTATATTCACTCATACATAGGTTTATGACTTGAAAAACACATTTCTGTTTTAACATCTAATACGTAATACTGATTGTATGCTGGAACTAAATTTATGGATGCCTAAAGGAATATTGTTTATAAAAACTATGGAAATAGTAGCTCTATTGTGATTTCCAGTAACGGTATTTGCTATGCAGCCTAATCACGTTAATCATGTTTGTAATTAATTGAACATAAACCAATCACACATACAATGCTTGGGGACAGGTTTATTCCTCCATGTTATGAAAGATATATTCCACATTGTGCTCATTGATTAGTTAATTTAGTTTCACATATTCACATATTTTTGTTTTCATTTGCAGGTGGGAAACGCCTTGTCCCTGTAGGTCTTGGGGATGATGATCAGTGCATTGAAGATGACTTTACTGCATGGTATTAAGCGCTTTGATTACCTTCTTAAATCAAAATCATGAAGTGTTTTTTTACCTCTTCTTTTTCTTAAAAAAAATATCATCTCATTGGTTGTTTCTATGCTAGGCGAGAGTTGGTGTGGCCGGAGTTGGATCAGTTGCTTCGTGACGAGGATGATGCAACTGTTTCTACCCCGTATACTGCTGCCATATCAGAATATCGGGTTGTATTTTATGACCCTGCAGATGCATTGATAGAGGACAAGAGCTGGAGCAATACAAATGGTCATGCTGTTTATGATGCTCAACACCCTTGCAGGTAGGACATAACAAGCACTCATTAGTTTTCCTATTTTGGTTTTAGTCCAATATTATTCTTAATACAGTCTGAAATACATTTTGTTTGCTTTTGAAGGGCAAATGTGGCTATTAGAAAGGAACTTCATACTCCTGCATCTGACCGTTCTTGCACCCATCTGGAATTTGACATTGCTGGCACTGGACTTGCGTAAGTGTTTTGTTTTTGTGTTAGATATATTGTTAACCTTACTAGGTTCTTGTTACCATTTTTCTTTCTTTTTTTAGTATGAATGCATCTTCTTATACTCATAATTGTATTTCTACCTCAGGTATGAAACAGGGGATCACGTTGGTGTTCACTGTGAGAATTTAATTGAGACTGTAGAGGAGGCTTTGACATTGTTAGGCTTATCTCCAGAAACTTATTTCTCCCTCCATACTGATAAAGAGGATGGCTCTCCACTTGGTGGAGGTTCCTTGCCTCCTCCCTTTTCACCATGCAGTTTGAGAACAGCGTTGACTCGATATGCTGATCTTTTGAGTTCCCCAAAAAAGGTTTGTTTGTTTTCTTGGCTCAATGGACAATCCAAATTCTTTTTCCTTTTGTCTTTAACTGAACTTCAGTGTGGTAGATCAAATAATTGATTGTCTTGCCTCCTGTTTACCAGTCTGCTTTGCTCGCTCTAGCTGCTCATGCATCTGACCCCACTGAAGCTGACCGATTAAGGCATCTTGCCTCACCTTCCGGAAAGGTTGTAAACTTTATATTAAATAATGTGGCATGGAATTCGCTAGCTTCATCCGTTGCTTCTTATTGTATGTGAATATAACTCATACTTTCATATACAGGACGAATATGCACAATGGTTAGTTGCTAATCAGAGAAGCCTCCTTGAGCTCATGGCTGAATTTCCATCTGCCAAGCCCCCACTTGGTGTCTTCTTTGCATCAGTTGCCCCACGCTTGCTACCTAGATACTATTCAATTTCTTCTTCTCCGAGGTGAATATATATATATATAATTTTAATGTAGTTCATTAAGATGTTGGTACAAATCCAGGATGTAAATTTTGTAAAATTTCTGTTCTGCAGGATAGCACCATCTAGAATTCATGTTACCTGTGCACTGGTTTATGAGAAAACACCAACAGGCCGCATTCACAAAGGAGTGTGCTCAACTTGGATGAAGGTACCTGAATTCATATGTTACCTTATCCCCATTTTTGTTTTGCAAGATTAAACCTTGAAGAGATAGGTACAATATCAATAGTCTCACTGATTCCTGTATGACCATTTAGTGGAAAGAAGATAAAAATGCATTAGCATGTCTATGTGTGCGTGAGTGCATGGATAGGGATTCCTGTCTGTGCGGTAATCTTATTTAAATAAGCTATGCCTAGACGAGGGGCAAGACTATCCCAGTTACATGGATCTTGTAACATCTTTTTGCATGGGAATTTACTGATTGTTTCTTATTGCAGAATACTGTGCATCAGGAGAAAAGCGATGAGTGCAGCTGGGCACCTATTTTTATTAGACAATCAAACTTCAAACTCCCTGCTGACACTAAAGTGCCTATTATCATGATTGGCCCTGGAACTGGATTGGCTCCATTCAGGGGTTTCCTGCAGGTTGTAAATTGTAGACTAGATATTAAGTCGTTTTACTCTTTATATTGGATCATAGATGATAGAACCTTAAGCTAATTTGTGTATTTATGTTTTCCCTTTTCAGGAAAGATTTGCCCTGAAGGAAGCTGGAGCAGAACTGGGACCTTCAATATTATTTTTTGGATGCCGTAACCGCAGAACAGTAAGTTCCGGTCCCATTGGTTGTCTGAATTCCCCGTGGTTGGGATGATTGCAGGGTTTAACTTTTTTTAATATGCTTTTTTTGCAGGATTACATTTATGAAGAGGAGCTCAACAACTTTGTTAATAGTGGTGCACTTTCAGATTTGGTTGTAGCCTTCTCACGTGAAGGTCCCACCAAGGAATACGTGCAGCATAAAATGATGGAGAAGGTATTGCACCTATTTCACCTACCAACGTTTTAAAATTTTAAGATGAGTTTTAGTTGTAAGTTATGATTTGAAACTAAAAGCACATTTTTTCTTTGGATCCAGGCTTCGTTTATCTGGAACATGATTTCTCAGGGAGGTTACTTATACGTTTGTGGTGATGCCAAAGGCATGGCTCGAGATGTTCACCGAACTCTGCACACAATTGCTCAAGAGCAGGTATGTTAATATACAAATAAATTCTCTAAATCTAGAATTTTGCCAAGTAGTTCCCACTTACCTATTACTATTAGAATGGGAATGTGCTTGAAAAACGTTAAAAAGCACTTTAGTGTTGTCACTTCCTGTTCTATGGTCTAAATATTAGTGTCTGTTTTGTGCATTTGAAGGCAAAAATTGTTTTTCAGACATGGAACTATCATCTCTTGTGGTCCTTGATTTTGTTCCCCTTACCATTATTTAAAACAAAAATTGTTTTATTTGTTTTTCGCGTGGGGATATCTTGCATGTTTCACTTACCCAATCCAACTTTCTTTTGGACCTCAGGGATCCCTAGACAGCTCAAAAGCAGAGAGCATGGTGAAAAATCTGCAAATGACTGGCAGGTATTTACGTGATGTGTGGTGATAGATAATTCCTCCATTGTGCATTATATTAGGAGGATAATACCGAAGAATCTTGCGAAATATAAATACCAAGCCAACTTATTTGGGATAGAAGAAATACACTGCAGGGCTACTTTGTGAACCACCTCAGAACCCCCACCCCCCACCCCCCCCCCCCCCCCCCCCCCCCCGCCACACACACACACACACACACACACGGGAAGGGCATTTAAATGTGTTATAACTGTTGGTTATGTGATTCTTTTTACTCTACGTCTCATGAAAGATTTTTTGGTTGATGTAAGTTATATGCGGATACCGCGATAATTATGGTTAGGATAGCTTATGAAATCAACATTCTCCTTGTAAGAACCAATAAAGCGGTTCACCTGACAATATAAAATGTTGTACTCCCATTTATGTAACTGTTTGCTATAAGGTCCAAGTTTGGTTTCTGAAATAATTATTTCTACAAAATTCTTTCTTATTGATACAAGCATATCCCATAAGTATGGCCTTTCAAATTTCCTTCGCTGTTGAATGACCAAAATTTGTGGATCGATGAAAGAAAATTGAGACGAGCAGTTCTTACAAGAGAAATTTGAGACGCTAGAATTCAGATCCTCAATCTGGATGATTGGGGGATGTCTCAGATTGAATACTATTTAAATTTTCTATTTGATTTATATATTTTCAGTGGCTTTGTTCAATTGAACTAAAGAATGAACACTCCAAACTTGATAAAAACACCTACACACCACACAAACCACACCCAAACAATCATCAAGCCATTAATGAAACTAGAAAGGGAAATGGGGAATATGGTAAACTAAAGGTATTATTTTGATAATATCCGTTATATAAAATCAATAGTTACGTATCAAATCTACAGCTAGGGATTTAAATATTATTTCTAATATCAATTTGTATGAGAAATATTATCCCGATAAATACTCACCTTAAAATAAACGATGTGGGTACGGGGATTCCCTATTAGGAGATCGGTTTTTTGCACCACGCCATCCCTATCCCATTAATGTATTTTTTTTAATGATTTTTTGATAAAGATTATATAAATATTTTTGAATAGTATGAAAACAAAAGTGGGGTATATTATATATAATGATCTGGAATTGAGTAGCATTTCAATGGAAGGAAAAAAAAATGGGAAAAAAAGAGAAGGAAAATTATGTTAGTGTAAGGGAAAAATATGAGGGAAAATTATGTTTTATATATATATATATATATATTCATTTTCTCCTCATTGCGCACTGATATAACTTATATCAGTGCGTTGCATGTGGACCATTGATTATGGAGAAGTTTTGACAAGTGCATACACTTTGAGTAAAAGCATGTAAATCTAATGATTCACATTCAACGCACCGATAAATTTATATCAGTGCGTACTGACTTGAAAATTTCTGTATATATATATATAGCGGTTCTCTCATAAGAGATCTCTTATTTTAATTTTGATAAGGACTTTGATGAAATCACATAGATTTATATGAATTTTTTTGTATATGATATGTTCAATGAAATCTACTTATGAATAAAATTTGAGAATTTTTCTAGCACTATAACTATTTATTCCAATTTGTTAAATATGAAGGCATCAAAAAATGGATGAGATATAGGAAAATTCAAGAAAAATAGTTATAGTGCTCAAAAAAATTTCTAATTTTATTCATAGGGATATTTCATTGAACATATCGTATAAAAAAAATTCAGATTAAAATTAATAGAAATCTATGTGATTTCATCAAGGTTCTTACCGAAATAAAATAAGGGATCCTTTATGAGAGAGCCTATATATATATATATATATATATATATATATATATATATATATTGGTAGAGGGTTCGAGGCCGGACGGGAACTTGAAATCCTGTAACCTTACTGAAATTAAATCAGGGATTAAAAAAAATTACCGACCTCATACCACAACTTAAATGGTACGATTAAAACCGTCTCTAATGGGATCGGATTCCTACAAATCCTCAGACCAATGAGTAATTTTGACATCCCTATCTACGACTACTATTGAGTTTGGCATAGGGTTTTCTCATGTTTTAATAAAATATAAGAACATACTATTCCAACCACTCCCGAATTATGATTGGCGGGGACAATGTAGCACCACCACAAGAATTTAAACCCGGACCACAAGTTGTGGGGGGTGCTTGTGGTTGTTGGAACTTGCCAAATCAGCAGCAGCTGCCTCCGCTTCATGGTTGATGTGGTGGGGACATTCACAAGCCACCAATACATCAAAATTAAAACCGCACCAAAACCTGGTGGCAGTAAATGAATGGTTGACCTGTGAGTTGTGACTTGTTAATATTGGTGACTTCTAGTAAACACAATCTCGCTAATCAGTATATCATTTATTTTCCTACTGTAATACTGTTGATATGCTTTTCTTTATTCATTTGATATCTCTCCGTTTTTTTTTTCATTTTGTGACATGAAATGTAGCTAAAACTGACCAATGATACTGTAACTTGTATGATTGTATTTATAGCTCCTCTGGTACTGACGCAGACTGATGGCCAGTGTTGGTGTTTAACCTTAGGTATTATAAAGCTCTTTCATTTAGTTGAATGTGAAACTCAAATGACTGTTTTTTTTTTTTAGCAGGAGTGGGGATTTGAACCTAAGATCTCAAAATCGTTGGAGGTGTTACCACCGGGCTATTACCTTCAATCAAACCTCTAATGACATTTAAGTGTTCTATTATGTGATTGTGATGTCATATTTTTATAGTATTCATGCATGAAACGGTGTGTCACTTAAAAAAAATAAAAAGGATTTAAGAGCAAGTTTTTTTCTTTTTGATATACCAACTGCGTTGAGATAGCTCCAATCTATGGCTCCAATCTTTTACTAGTCATTTCCACCAAGTGGTTGTAAGATTTTTATAAAATTATGAGCAACATATGACATTATATTTTGAGTTTACGAAAAATCGAATTGATTAGAATGTTCAAGTAAGTGAGAGTTGACCGGATAGAGCCCGTTTGATTGTGATCAATATTTGCTGGGCAGGGCCGGCCCATGGGGGCAGCAAACCCAGCATTTTGCTGGGGCCCCCAACCGGCCCAATTTAATTATTCTTTTTTGAAGCCTCAGAACCCAATATATTATGTTTAAACAGGGCCCAATTCCAAAACCTTTTACTTCTTTTATATATATTCCTTTTCGGCCCAATGAACTAATTCAATTAAACCATCAAAATTTCAGGCCCAATAAAGTTGTCATTATGGATATGAGACCACATCACTACACTATTTAAAACAAAAACAAATAGTAAATCAGTTAAGGGATATAATCACTTTCCCCCCTTTAGTTGGCCATATTAGACACTTTACCCCCTCTAGTTCCAGTGATGACAATTTTTGCCCCTGTAGTTTTCCATATTCGTCATTTCCCCACTACCGTTAGATTTTCCATTCAAAAAGTTAATTTTCATGTTAAAAGACATTGTTTCCCTTCAATAATCGTGAATGGATGGGGTTTTTTTTTAAAAAGAAATTAATCAAAAATCAACCCCAAAAATCACCATAAACCCACAAATCCCTTCTCTTCTCTCTCTCCAAATCCAAAAATCACCATAAACCCACAAATCCCTTCTCTTCGAAACCAAACCCAGAAAAATAAACTCCAAAAATCACCATCGATTTTTATGTTAATGATAATAATTTTATATAGGGCCTCGATTTTTGTTAATATCATAAAATCGCTCGGGCCCCAAAATGTCTGGAGACGGCCCTGTTGCTGGGTTTGGTGCACCTTAGCTATATTAAATATATGTAGGATATGATATGGGCTATTGTATATGTGTGGGCATAAGTATTTCTTTTGGGACTAGCCATCCTATTAGGATTGAGAATCCTCTATGGGTTAGGATTCTAGGAAGTTATACTATTTATAGGGGGTCCTTACTCTCACTCATAGAGTGTATTACAGAACTGTCTCCCCATTAGGCAATCTGAGAAATGTGAGAAGAGAGTATAAGACTTTTTATTGTTTTATTTTTAGGTTATTGTGCTTGCGCTATTATAGATTCAGGATTAAGAATTGCTATAACTTGGATAGTTTCCGCTGTGCCTCCAGGTACGCATCTATTCATACTTATGCATACAATACGAGATCTAGTTATCTTTTATATAATGCTAACAGTGATATCAGAGCAAATCGTATTGTTGTATAGGTTGAATGGTTTTGATTGCGTATCTATATTTTGCTTTTATACACACTGGATTAATTGTGTTAAATTATTGATGCCATGACTGTATTTGAATGGATTAGTTGCCATGAACTAATATACACACAGCTGCAACTGATTCTATGAAGGTGATCACATGGATTAGTTGTTTAAGTTTGTCACTCACATAATGCGTACTGGTATGTTGTCAGATAGCAAATTAAAATCCATGTTTATATTCATATTGTTTATGACGTGTGTTCTGCTATGAATCTGGTGATGGTTGATTGAATTGGGTTACATCTAGGGATTTCGTTAGGATGTAAATCTATATTTTAGGTGCAAAATTTCACACCTTCTGTGTCAATCATAACAGACCCACACCATGAAGCGTGTCGAATGGTGACCAAGACTCTGCACAGCAATGGGTTGTCTGCATTAAACCCGATATGGATACGGGTCGATGACCCTGACCCATACCCAGGCACGCATCCATCGCGTGCCGATAGTCTGGTACTTGCCGTCGTCTTACTGGCGATGGCGTGGTCACAGTTCGGCGTCGCCTTTTCCGGTGATGGCACGGATCGCTTCCGAGCTAGAGATCTGTGCAAAACGGATCTGTCTTGGGTATTGTTTATCCGCGATTGTTCGCGGATCTGATGATTGGAACAGTGAAAGAGGCGGCTTTCCGCTGCTTTTCCAGTTGTTGTTGCCGCCGTTCTGGTGGCCGACGGAGCAGGGACGAACGGCGGTGCAAGAAACCTAGGGTTTCTTGTTTTGATTTTGACATGGGCCACCTTTTGTTAATTTGACTAAGTTTTGGACTGTTTTGTTATTTTCCTAGGCCCTTTTCGAATTAATATAACATTGAGGTATCTATGTGTAATTGATTATGTGTTGGGGCAGATTTATAATTTCAAAAAGTAATTGGGCTAATTTAATATTTTGACAAATATATGGACCAATTTGAAATTTACCAAAATTATGAGGCAATTTTAAAATTTCCAAATTTTTATGAGAATAATTGCAGTTCATAAATAGTTATTATGATTTCGAATGATTATTTTTCATGTAGTGACTAATCATTGAGTTTTCATAATAATTATTAGTTTGTTTAAAATTAATAATTGATAGAATTTTCTCGTGAATCGAATGACTATGTCTTCACGTAGTGAACTAGTCATTAAGATTTTGAGAAATCCGTCGGTTATCGATTATTAATGATTTTGATTCAGTAATTGATAGAATTTTCTCGTAAATCGGATTATTATATTTCACGTAGTGACTAATCATTAAGATTTTAAGAATTCGTCGGTTATCGATTATTGATGAGGTTAAAATTAATAATTTGTTTTGAATTTTCTCGTGAATCGGATGATTATGTTTCATGTAGTGATGAATTATTAAGATTTTGAGAAATTCGTCTGTTAATAATTATTAATTTGGTATTCATTTATATAGTGTGATATAAATGTTAGAAATTTTGGAAGTTGCCTTTAATATATTTTCATTTAATTGAATGAAAGTGCCCAACACTTAATGATACTTACATATTCTATATACTCACGAATAATATCTACTCAACATGAATTTAAGAAGGTTATATAGTTCTCATTATTTTGCATAATTTTAAAAATAAAAATTATGTGTGACGGTGTTGGGTTGATTAAGAGAAGTATATAAATTTATGTTGGGTATGATATTGGATTTGCAGTTCTTGGTTTACAAATGCATAACCTATGAAATTATTATGAAATTGGATGGTTACGTTTCTACGTAGTAGACTAACCATTAAGATTTCATTATGATTTGTTTATTTCATTGAAGACATTATTTGATTATATTAGAAATTATTATAAAGTTGGATTGTTATGTTTCCACGTAGTGAACTGACTATTAAGATTTTATAATCTTTTGATAAAATTATATAATCAACTGTGTTTGGAATATTTATGGAGTCAGATGGCTATGTCTTCACGTAGTGAACTAGTCGTTAAGATTCCACCATATTCGTTAGATTATCAATGATTAATGTTTTGAATTGCATTGAGGTAAAACTATACATGTGTTGATCATCTGTCTAAAAGAGTCATCATTTGTGGAAGTTTTGTGAGCATTGACGAATAAAAAGTGATGTTCATCTCCCAAAGAGGTTAATCACTTGTAGGAAAGTTTTAACACGTGCGTTGTGGTCTTTGTCCTAAAGACAGATCATGATGTTGCGTTGGATTTCCATAAAGGTTAAATCATTATTTATAATGATTATGGGAATCTGTGTGAGCATGAATATACTGTGATTTAATTTATTTTATACACCTCTACAATTTCTAAATACATGACATTAAGATATTGGTTGATGGACCTTTTTGATGGATTAGATGAGACACTTCAATCGGTTTTTACCTTAGCGAGGTTTAAAAGATAAATAAAGTTTAGTGAACACACTGTCGAAAGTTTGTTAAGGTCTAATGCCTTATAAATAGATGGAGATTAATCTATTCTATGAAGTTATGTCTTTTGTTTGTTATTTTGATTAAGGTGATAGGGTACAAACACCATAGGAAGTAGTCTGGATACTTTGACAATTTAACATAGCAAGTCAAGAAAATACTGAGGACATAAAATAATTTGTTATTGCAAGAAAATGTACCCCTTGATTTATGTTTTGAATTATTTGATTGATTATCAATTATATGAGTTGTTTCTTGTGATACATTTTATGTTATAGACCCTTCCAGTGAACTCAGTATTTAATAAGGACCAAGTAGTTTAGAGGTTTTATTAGAATTTATGGTAATATTTAGATTATCTTTAACTTGTAAAGGTTTTATTGGATGATATTTCCGATTTTGGTCATGTAATGCATAGTATTATTTTCATAATAGGACTGAGAATTTAAATTAATATCTTGAAGCTTATTCAAGATAATACATTCTTGCTTATGATTATCACCTAGTGAGTTATATGGTGATTTTTGTAAATAATAATCTTTAAGGATCTTCGAACTCTTCTCGTATTCTAAATTCTACTTTTAGGTTTTAGAATTAGATTGATGATTGTTCTTTTTGTTTAGATATAATCATTATAATCACATGACCAAAGGTAGAATGGAGATAATTGATTCGTAGGACATTATTTTATTATATTTTTAAATTCTCGGTTTTATGTCTTTTGATTAATTGTATTAAAAGTGATCTTATAAAATATAAGGATAGGACTGCAAATGTTAGAAATTATTGGTAATAGTTAATAGAACTTGTTCTATTTTATTTATGAAAATAATTGTATCTATGCATTATACATTCTTAAGGGGAGAAAGTGATGTTGTTAAGAATGTATAATTTCAAACACTTGCGTTTAAGGTAGAAATCTTGTACTTGTGATATTTATATTGAATAAATGTCATGTTTGTTGAATTGCAATTTTGGGTGTCAATGGAGTTTGGATTTTGACTTAGTTGTCAGACAGTTGCAAACTAATTGGTTGGACATGATTTTTCCAAGTAATAATATTTTCAACTTAAATGTTGAAAGTTATATGGTCAGATTTATGGCTTGAAGGTTTTACTTGAAAATTAGTATTAAGTTTGCATTTTAAGACTTCAATGACATAGTTAATCAAGTTTCCAGACAATGATGTTTAGTTTAATATTGTAGCATTTTAAGACTTTGTTAAAAGTTTTATTTTGCCATTAGACTTAACTGAGGGCAAGTGGGAGTAAGTTTATTTTCTATGTGCTCTATGTTGTCACTTGTGTGACATTAAGAATTTTATCTCTAGTATTTCGAGGTGAAAAACTCGAACAAACCTTTTTGTTAATTCTATTGAGAAAATATATTAATAGAGCACTCAAATGATTAATATGATTACAAGTTTACTTGTTTGAGGTATCTATTGGTAAAAGTGATAAACTTACATAAGTTTTTAATTCCTCAAGTAAATTGGAGCATTTTCATAAGAAAATGTCATGTAAATATCTGCAATTGATATTTTAATGAAAGCTTAATATATATGTATTGATTCTATGATTACATTAGTAGACGTTGCAGATTTCAAACCAATTTGGTATATATCATTGGCTAGTGATAAAAAAAAAGGTTTCATCGTATTTGTAGAGGTTAATTGTTTCATGCTCACTTGTATGTATAGATAAAGAAATATGTGGTTTTATTTATTGCAACTCTAAAAAATTTTGATTGTGAAATCATATTTTGAGGTAGATTGTGATAATTCAGTTGCATTTATTTTCTCAGAATATGATAAGAGATCTCGGAGGTTTAATCATATATATTATATGGTGGTTAAGAAGATTTAAGAGTTGCGAGTTTCTAATAGCTACAAGTAAAATAACTCTTGACACACTAACCAAGATATTGACTCCAGAAGTTTTGTGGAGCATGTTATATCCTGCATTAGATGATTGATATTTTGATATATTTCGTTAGTGGGAGTTGTTTTTATTAGATTAACTGCAATTATGCTATGCTTATTTTTTTTATATTCTCGAGAATGTATTCTATATGCATGTTAAGATGCATGTCTGCCATATTTGTTATTGTGTGCACACAGATGTTTGATTATGGCAGGAAATCTCAAGCTTTTAGCTTGAGATGGCAGTTCACTAATAAGGTATAAAGTTTCCACCAATTAGTGAACATTACTTAAGACAGAAGGATTTGCCCATCTTAAGGGGGGTTTAACTCATGGTCAAAGTGTTTGGCCAGTGAATGTAAAATGCTTAAGACATTAAGTTTGCTCATCTTTAAGCTGCTTTGCATGATGCAAAGTTGGACCTATATGGAAATAGGCATGATGATCACATTTTCATGTAATTTCCATACCACACATACATACCATTTTACCCGGGTAGGTAGAGCTAAGAGTATTTTGATTACATATGGTCTTATGTCGATTAAAGATGCAATGATCTATGTAGTTGGATATTTAAGGTTCTATTGGACTAAGGGGAAGGAAGGTGTTGCTCTCTTAAACATTCTTTGTGGCCACGGATAATTGTTTGTCAATTCGGAGTGTCGTTTTCTAAAATGAATTTTTAAATCTAAAATAATAATGTGTATGTAGCTCAAGTGGGAGAATGTAAGATTTTTATAAAATTGTGAGCAACATATGACATTATATTTTGAGTTTACGAAAAACCGAATTGATTAGAATGTTTAAGTAAGTGAGAGTTGACCGGATATATCCTGTTTGATTGTGATCAATATTTGCTGAGCTTGGTGCACCTTAGCTACATTAAATATATGTAGGATATGATATGAGCTATTGTATATGTGTGAGCCTAAGTATTCCTTTTGGAACTAGCCATCCTATTAGGATTGAGAATCCTCTATGGGTTATGATTCTAGGAAGTTATACTATTTTTAGGGGGTCCCTACTCTCACTCATAGTGTGTATTACATAACTGTTTCCCCATTAGGCAATGTGAGAAATGTGAGAAGAGAGTAGAAGACTTCTTATTGTTTTATTTTCAGGTTATTGTGCTTGCGCTATTATAAATTTGGAATTAAGAATCGCTATAACTTGGATAGTTTCCGCTGCGCCTCCAGATACGCATCTATTCATACTTATGCATATAATACGAGATATAGTTATCTTTTATATAATGCTAACAGTGGTACAAGCCATTTCCACTAAGCCACCTTGCTCGGTGGTGATATAAATAAGGATTTATGAAGCAACTAATAGACTTGACATGAAAATGATGTATTGTCATTTGTTTCCCACACCAATTTGACACTTGCCTTTGTTTCCCAAAAACAAAAGCTTCAATAAAATGGCCATACCGTGTATTCGGTACACCTGATTACTAATTATAATAGCAATAATAAATTTAAAAATAATGTTAGACTTTCTAATTTTTTTTTTTTAAATTTCTTATGAGATTATGTGGTGAGTGATGTGATATTGACACCACATTTTAAAAAGCCAACACCCTTTAAGAAAAAATTTAGAAAGCCTAATAATATTCTAAATTTAATGTCATGATAAGATTACATATATGACACTATTATACGAACGAACATTGCTGAGACAACCAATTAACTTAATTCACACGGTTGCAAGCTCATCAAGTGTCAAACATAATAAATAGTGAAAAATTAAGTTAAAATCATTTTCAATTTATTTCTTACAAGAATATTCTTGTCACATTTTATTTTACTCAACAGGGGCACATGGCAATCTGTTGGAGCATGAGCAACCAGTTACCAGCCGATCTTACATCTTCGTAATCGTTTTTTAGTGTATATCACAGCAAAAATATTTTCAACCAAAACAGCATATTTTACTAAAAACTAAAACAAGATATTCAGGCAAACATTTTAACAGAGCAGTAAAACCCATGAATCGATCCAAGTTAAACCAATTTGTTTGTCAGGTCCTAAAAAGACATGGGTATTCAGTCAGTTATATTTTACGACTTTCATTTCGGCACAAGTACAATATAGCAAGGTTCAAGCCGAAAAGGCTTGGGTTCTGTATAGAAAATGACTACAATTCTGGCAAAGTCAGCCTAGTCTCGTTCAGCATCTTCTATTTCTTCATCCTCTGGTACACCACGGAGATAGAGCACATTATTACACCTATGGACAAAAAATTATACATTAAATTGTGAGATAAATGACAATTAAGTAGACTGTGGATTCCACAAAGGTTGAGATCTTCTGTATATACAAAGCTATACAATTCGTTAAATTTGCATTATTTTGTAAAAAAGCGTGACACATGATAATGCTCTTCAATGTTGTATATTGAGAAACTTAATGACAGAAATATTCTAGTCCAAAACAGTTTGCTCCAATAAAAAACTCATATATAAACCAATTCACAGTTTTCTCATTTTAATATCTATTAATTTATTGAAAAACACAGAATTCTTAAGTTTAATACATCTAAAAAGAACCGGAAACACCAGATTTAGTGGTACCAACGAAACATGAAAATTAGTTCCTCAGCCTCAGACTCAGACTCAATCTTAACCATTGAGATTTGAGACATGAAGGCATCTCCATACACAGCCATAAATTTTCTCTACAACACTCAGCTTTAGCTACTACTCCATAAAAACTAAGCAAACCAACCTACCAGCATGTCTAAGAATCTAATCTTTTACACCTCTAGTGATGTATATACAATAACCACTATGGCCAACCTTTAAATGTCAACACTACACAATTACAAGTCCTCTTATCAAGGCTACGTCCAACTTAACTACAGAATTTTACCTCATCATAGAAATAAAACACAACAGCTATTAGCTTACAGATACACAATATAACGTTCATTTCTAATTTGCTATAACTGTGCATCGAACATACCAGAAATTCAGGAATGCATAATACATGCAAGCGTTATAAAATATGACAAATCAAGCAAAAGAGTTTGGAAAGACTAACAAACTTGAGATCCAATCATCCACATAATCCCAAGATTGAATCTTATTGATATTAGCATGAGAACAAGCTACAAAATCCATGATAGTTCTGGTAGTTTCAGGCCTGCGCCCTTATGATTGTCAGTTAAATCTGATTGATTCTCTCCTATAAATAATATAAGCACAAAAATTTTTGACACTCCACTTTTGCTTATTTTAAAGACAAGAACCAAAAGGAAAATTTGTAAGCACATTCATTGTCATTCTCAAAATTTTTAAGTAGCTTTTCAACATTCTTTGAATACATCCAATCAATTTTCTACCAAATTGCATATACTAATCAGAGAAATTTTCTCGGAACTGTTACATTTTAAAAGAGACTATAATTAAAGGAGGAAACTCCGGCATATAAAGGACATTACCTGATCAAAATCTCTCCAAGATTTCCAGTGAATTGTCCATCAATATACTCTTCAGTATTGCCTAGCTGTACGTAAGTAAAATAAACTTTAAAAAAAAATGTGAGGAAAAACATGCAGCCTACAAAAAGAACTGTTGAAACACATTGGATTGCCTTGATAATTAATTATATTAACAACATCAATGCGGATCAATCGAACATAATGTATTGCACACGAAAGCATTATTTAAAAACATAATTCAGGAAATAAGAAGTTAAAACAAACAAAAAAAAAGAAAAAAAGTTAGTGTTTGATACCTGCAAGTTCATATACGAATCTACGGAGGCAAGGAAACCTAAAAAGGAACCAAGAAAAAACAGAAATGTTAGAATCACCAATGAATAGAACCAATCAAAAGATACAAAGAATGAAATTAATAACCTTTGTACTCCATTCCCCACTTGAGTTTGACAATCACAGTCTTTCCGGTCAAATTGTTCAAGAACGGCTTCGGGTTAACTGGTATGGTCTGAAACATTAACAATAATTCATGTCAACAAAATATTCACTTTCACTTTTTAAACTAATAGATCCATTGAAAGAAAAACTCAAACCTAAAAATTGATTAACGATTTCTCATGGAAACAAAAATGAGACAAGTTTACTGAAATGAACAAGATATTCATACAAATTTCCATTTAATGATATGAATTGTTTCTCTGACGACACAATGAACAAGATATTCCATACAAATTGCCATTCTGTAACTAATAATGTATATCAATCACAATTTCTGTAACTTTCGGAGGTCATTGCAAATATACATGCAAACTTCTTGTAGAGTCAAAACACTGTGGTTCAAACAAAACTGGCTGAAAATCACAAGAAAAATTACTTACAGCCATAGAAGACGAGTATAGCAGCTCTTCGACTTGGACGCTTTTGGTCTCCTGTTGTAGAGGGTTTTAGGGTTTTTTTGTACCTCTTTATTTCTTTATTTATTTTCACTTTTCAGGCATGGGTTGGGTACTTGGGTTAGGTCCGATCCATATCCGTGTCAGCGGGTCGGCCCAAAAGGCCCAAAGGTTTATATCAGAAGCCCAATTTCGAAATCGTAATAAAATATAGGACCTAATAGGTCAACCATGAAAAGTGAGATGGTTCGACTAAGGCTATGTTTGAGATTGTTTATGCTTGGAAAATTATCACTTATTTCTTAAGTTTTGAGCAAATGAGTGTTTGGTAAACTTCCCAAAAACAACTTATTTTACAATTTGCTTCTCTCTTAATCAACTTTTGAGAAGCTGGGTGAGGGTTGCTGTTGGAACCAGAAACTAGCTTATTGTTTATGTAATGTCTAGAATACCCCCACTATTTTGTTAAAAGACAATATTACCCTTATATTTAATATTAATATAATAAAAAAACTAAAAACTAAAAAGTAAAAAATTTAAAATTTATTTTTAAGAAAATAATTAAAATTTAAAAAACAAAAAAGGGGAATGGTGGTCACTGCCGTGGTGGCCACAGCCGGAATTCGATGCCGGAGGAGTACCGCCGTTCTCCGGCGTCGAAGTGGCCAGAAGAAACCAGCTCCGTCGCAAACCAGAGACGAAGTGGCTAAGTCAAGGCGAATCCAATCGCGATTCCGTCGTGAATCCGTCCCAAAGCCCAGTTCTGCTCCGACGACTTCGACGGAATCTCGAAAAGGCCGGAAGCCTCCTCCACGATGCAACCAATCGGCGGCAAAATCTTGTGATTTCAAATCATTTTCGTCGCCAGCGCGGGAAAGGATATCGGTGCACTTGAAGGTGGCTGACGATGATCTCGGTGGATCTGAAGTCGAAGGAGGAATTGGAGAGTCGACACTGCCGCGCCGAAGTTTGCAGAGGTTGACTGTTGTTGAAGAAGGGAGTGAGTTGACTCGAGGGAAGAGCCTGAGTTGACTCAGTCAGGTTCTTTTGTTGTGTTTAAAATATGAACTGAGTTGACTCAGTTTTTTGAGTAATTTGTTTGAGAAGTGACTGAGTTGACTCAGCCATAATTTTTTTTTCTTTATTTTTTTCTGTTTAATTTTGTCATTTATTTCTTTCTATATACTTCATATTTATAATATTTATTGATGTCTATTTTAGTAATTTTGTTCAATAAATTTTCCATCCTTTCAAAAGTTAAGCAATTTTAAAATTTAGTTTACCAAACACTTACCAACTTTTTTCCTAAGTAGATTATTTCCTAAGTGAAGCTATAAGTAGATTTTTTTCTTAAGTGAAACAATCCCAAACATAGCTTAAAGAGTATAGAGCAGACTGTGAGGCTGGATTTTTTTTTTTAAAAACCCTCTCCTCACCTTGCAACTATTATCAAATGGATACATAAATATGTATTTATTCAAAAACCTCTCCTGAGTTCTAACAACATTAAGGGTTCCATTAGCTTGACTTGAGTTGACTACGTGAAAAATCTATTATACCCTTTATAGTTTATAAAAAAGTATGTTTCACCCCAAACTTGACTTGATTGACAGATTAACAAGACTTTTATGCCCTTAAAAATATATGAAAAAGTCAAAATGAGAGGAAGATGATGTGGAAAGAAGGGAGGCCACTGGCTGCCACATGTGGCACGCCACCTCAGCCTCTCATTGAGGTACATGGCCTCCATAGGGGCAGAGAGCCTCCCTTCCTGTGGGGCCCACGCTCCTCCACAGGAGAGGGGGCCAAGTGGCACTTTGCCACTTCTCACTTCCCTCATGCTCCTCTCGCGTTCTTCGACCATTCCTTGGCCTCCGAACTCGGAATTCGAATCCGTTTACCAATTACAAACTCTAACTCTCTCATGGACATGGGCGTTTATGAAACTTTAACCAAAAACTTGGAATTCGACTAGATACATAAGAACCAAAAATATGCACGATAAACACAAGGAAAATTTCGTAAAATCCTACTTGGAACTCAAAAACTTATGAATGAGTAACCAAAACATTTGGAACTCAATATGGAACAACATGAGATCATAATAAAGTCCAATACCAATAAAACATAAACAATCAAACACAAGAATACACAATTATGTCATTTTCTAGAGATAGTCCTAGAACATGCAATTTTACAAAAGTTGTCAATTTAAATCTAATGTATGTGCATACAATAATATGTGTGTATATGTGTTATACCAAATGAGCATAACGATGCAGAGACACAAATTTGATACAATATTTGTGTGTATAAACGCCTTGCAAGAGGAATAAAGTCTAGTTATACCTTTGATGTGCAACAAAGTTTGTTCCTCTTGAAGACTTCTCTTTGCTAGATGAGTTGTCATTCTTCTTTGAAGCTTGATTTATCATGAACCTAGACAACTAATCAATATAAGGGAAATGTCATTTTGCTATGGAATTATGCCAACATGACTTAAAAGCCTAACAACCTTCATCTCCACTATATTCGTTTTCATCATTGTACCATTATCATTCTCATCCACCCCCATCTATATCAATTTCTTCATGGCATCGTCTTCAAATCACCGAACACACAACAGAACAAATACATCCTTTATCAATCCATTCAAATACATCTCAAATCCATCACCAATCCATTTCTATCACTCTCCACCTCTATCTCCTTTAGCCTATTACCATTCACACATACCAAATCAATTTCATGGCCACCATAATTTAATCACATCTACCTATGAAACCCCTAATCCACTAAAATCCATCTTCAACAAGACCACCACACACAGTTCAGTGAACACCACAAAACCCCAAAGCACCAATTCGCCAACACCCATGAAAGCCAAATCAATTTGCCACAAAACCACTATAGATAGTCCCGATTCATCTCGTGTTTGGCTCTCTACAAGAACTCGCCCACCAAATATGTTGACGAAAAAGGCGACGATGAAGTTGACCACTCCTTTGATTTCGGTGAGATGAAGGTCAACCTAAAGGCTTCTATGGGCGGCAGAGGAACGTTCGGCCGTGAGCTCCAAGTGGCACCAATGGGAAAGAATCCAGAATCTGTCGACATGAAGAAGTCACCGTACAAAGAGAACTAGGCCAAGATTGTTTTGACCAAAATCAGGCCCAACAGTATGCAGATCCAAATCATAATGAATAAAACATTAGCCCAATTCGAAAGCCCAATGTACATGCTTAAATCTTAGCTTACAATTACCAATCGGACCAAGAAAAATAGATCCAACTAAGAGTTATGTATTAGGATTATGCTCAATAGCAAGAGTGTAATGATGTATTTGACAATCTTTTTCATATTAATAAAGTGATTTCTAGTTTAACAAATCTTATAGCATTTATTGTTTAATTATTATAATTATCAAAAGTAAATAATCATAAGGTCAAAAGACTATGAGAGATAAAGAATTGAACGTACATCTGGATATGTATGAGGTAGACACAATTTTTTAGTTAGTCTTGAACAATGTTCACAACTAAAGATAAAGGTTGGGCGCCTTTACCTTGTTAAAGTTGTAGATTTTTTTGCTAGCATTTAAGTGGGATCAAATGTGTTATGATGAGTCTAAAGTCATCAAAGTGTAGTGTCTTTAGGCAAAAGAATCTAGTGCACTAGGTGCATTGAATAGGATCACAGTGAAATACTTTATCCAGAACCGTCAATGGATAACAGTTTTCACTTGAGGACAATCGGAGAGTCTATCTCAATCCTGAGATAAATGATGGACTTACGGTTACAAGTGTTATCATTTGAGCTATCAATGAGTACGATTATATAGCATAGTCTATCCTCGATAGTTTGGTGGTATTCATTTGTTAATCGAAAGAGGACTTCATTTATAGATATGGACATCGAGGCTCTATTTATTAAATATGAATAGAATATCATCATATGGATATTTTGAGGTATTGGATATTAAATCTTAACGTTAAGTTTTCAATAGTTTCTATTGAAACATGGCTTTTGGACAAGTCAAAATATCCAAGTTCAAAATGTGGTCATATGAGTAAATATGGTAACTGGGAGAGCTATAGGCGGTCTATGAGCTCTTGACGATTACTGATATTCTTTACGAGGATACACTATCTCCAATAAGATTGTCTAGGGTACGAATGAGAAATATTATCTTATTATATCTTTATTTAAGAGTTCAATTTTTGCTCTTTAGTGGAATGAACTAAAATGTTTTGAAGAGGTGTGGTCGTGTGTGATCAAGACACACGGTAACTCTTCAAAAAAGCCTGGAATGGGCGGTCAAGGATGTAGGAATCCTAGGGTGGCCCTAATGGGGTGCGTTTAGCATTCCATTAATACATTAAGAATATAATTTGCATATTTTAATTAAATAGGCTGCTAGATTATATTAATGTATTAAATTTAAGGCATGTAGACTTGTTTCTTTTATAGTAAGAATAGATCTAGTTCACATGTGGACTTTTTATTAAAGTCCAATGGATTTAATAAAATGGAAAAATAATATATTGCACAAGTATTTACTTGGGCGGTAAGGCTAAATTAATTAGTCTAATACATTGTTTCATTTTATTTTATTAATCAAATGGAAATTAATTAATTGTTTGATTAAAAGTCAAAATATATTTCTAACCAGGAGAAGGATTCCTAGTATCATACTATTGTTGGTAGTATAATAAGTATCAAAGACTATATTTGGTAAGTAGATAAATAAAAGTATTTTATTTATCTAGTCAAATTAGAAAGTTTTTGATATAGTCATAATATTATATTCAATAATTTATTATTGGATAATACACTCATGAGTTAGAATACGGTTAAAACTCAAAGTTAATAGGAGACTTGATGAAAAAGTAATCATACTTGTGTGAGGATTTGACTACAAGGTAGAAATCCTACTTGTGTGAGGATTTGACTACAATGTAGAAATCCTATTTGAGTGTGGATTAGGTCATCACATATATATATTATTAAATTTGGAATTAATAATGGTAGTTCAAAGAACAAGTTTTTTTTTTAAGAAAATTTTTATTCTCTTGCTTTTAAATAAAAAAAATTCCAACTTAAGAAAGGGGTGTAGAATTCGGCCAAAGAGAAGAAGAATAAGGAGCGTTTTATTTTCGATAGTGCATTAGAAGCTTTTATATCAAAAGGCTTTATGCACAAGATCGAATTAGGGTTCACACAAGTTCTTGATTAAAAAGATTAAGAATTCACAAGTGACCAAACGTTCTTTATTTTCTCTAGGAGAATTATTGTGACTAACAAAAGAAAAATGTTTGTTTTTTCCATCCTCAGGTTTACAATTCAAAGAAAAGGGAGCCCACACTCCTAGGTGATTCACGTTAGTGATTGGATTGGAAGATCTTGCGGATTCAATTCGAAGCAAGCGGATTCAAATCGACGCAAAATCAATCGTCACGTGAAAAAGGTACGATACTTTTACTATATGTTAATTAATCAAGGGTTAAGGTTCTTTCTTTTAAAAAGAAAATTTTTAAAATATACAAACCCAATTTTTCGCTTCCGCCGCGTGTTTTTCCCTACATTATGCAGACCATTTGACTCAAAATTTATCTAATTCTTTGGATATTCCAACTTTTGATGGTTATAGTGAGTACATTGATGATCTCTTTGAGTGGATGCAATTGGCGGACTATAAGTTCCTCATTTTGATTGGGTCATTTCGTTGACAAACTACAATGAGGATTTGCTTGTAAGGGTATATTAAGTCTCTGTGTTCGTGATCAAGCTTCTATGACATCCTCAAGCACAAGAACAATTCAAAGATATATCACTTGTGCTTAACTTTCTTTGAAGAGAATTAGTTGCACACACACACACACCTTCATGCATGTCTTACACATTTTGCATTCGTGTTTTAATCTTCTTATGTGTGTTTTCTTTACACTTCTCACACATACACCTTGTTGTTAGTTCTAAGTGTGGCTGTGTTTTCTATAATTATTTTCCCGATACTTGATCGGAAACGTCCATGCATGTACGTTGGTGTGCATTTCTTAGCGCGATGAGGGAGAGTCCCAGTGCACGTGTCCCTACCCGTGTACTGACCAACAATGTTTCTTACTAGTTTTTTATCTTGTAGTGCGTGGGTCCCTACCCGCGCAATTACCAGTTCAGTGATTCTTGGTCAGTTGGCTGTCTTCGGTGTGCAGTTACTATGCACATATCTACCCGTATAGTCTTCAGAAGGAGCCCTGTTGCGCGGGTAGTGCGCGGGTCCCTTACCTGTGCAGTTACCCATGTACTACGTTTTTTTGGTACTTTAAATTGTAACTTTACAAAACGACGTAGCTTTACTTTGACCTCATATATATATATATATATATATTTCTCATCTTATCTCCATTTCGTGCCAAGGAGTCCAGAATTATTTCTTAGTGAGAGAAGGTGGTTTTCTAGAGAGAGAGACTCCCAAGAACCCATTTTTACTCAACCAAACTCATACCTATGTGCATCTAGTTTCATTCTTGCATCTTTTCTTCATGCGGCTTTATGATTCTTCTTGACTAGGTAATTTAACATGACTTAAAACTTCTTGTTTCATCTTTATATTCTTGTTTTACCTAGGGTTAGCAATTATTTGTAGATCAATTGCATGTTTCTTTGGTTTAGCATGATTTGAATATGTTTGTGGCTTTGTTTGTTCGTTGAGATTGCTTGTTCATTGATAGATAGCATTTAGGACCATTTTGTCCTCTAGCTAAATCTTCTTGCTTTGCATTTAGATATTGATATCTAGGTTTGTTTTAATTGCCATCATTTAATCCTAGATAAGTATTTAGTGTAGCCTAGCATTAATTGCATGTTAGAATATATTTACATATTCACATAGGTTGTTATATCTCTTCATGGATTGTCTAGCTTTGTAACTAAGTGGATTAGTACACAAGCTATTTGGTATATGATCACTATTAAATGCTCGTTGGGTAGAGTGAAATGGTTAGTGACCAAGAATGATTTTGATTTGAGGTCAACTTAGGTTGTAAACTTTCATTCAAATAGTAGATTTGAGGACCGAGTGTGGCTAGAAGGATAGCTCGTGAGTTCTACCCAGTTGGAGGGTTTCTCACCTAAATCAATGCTTGTGTTTTTATTGTTTTCTACTTGCTTAGTGCTAATTACTTGTTTGCTAATATGGGGTAGATTTGTTAATATTGATTAATCGGAAAAATTGGTAATCAATTGCTTAAAACCTATTCACCCCCCTCTAGGTTAGTTTAGACACATTTTATTTATTTTCACACAATTATTTTTGCCTGTGCAAATGTGGAAAATTATCAACAAATTAAATTGGTAGTTTTCAAATTACGGGGTTGAGGTCAAGCTTGTTGGAGCAGATTAGTATATCAAAGAAAGTAAGATGGCAAAATTCCGATGCAAATTTGGCGATGATGAAACAAATTTTGAGTAGGTAATTTCTTCCGACTAAATTTGATCCCATTTTATTTCAACAATACCATAATTGTGAACAAGGGAATAAGACGGTCTTAGAATATGGTGATGAGTTCCATAAACTAAGTACGGTACTTGATCTTGAAGAATTTGAGATTCAACGGGTTGCTAGATTTATTAGTGGATTGAAGGAAAATATTCGAGACGAAATATGTTTGCTCTCTTTGCGGAATTTATTGGAGGCTATTGATTTAGCCACTATAATTGAAAATAATTTGGTGAAGGAGAAAGAAGACACTCAAGAAGAGGATGCTAAAGTGCGGCGATAATTGGTTTATGTTGACTTTGCTTGGGATGGATTTGAGGTGAAGAAAAACCTTGCCGGGTTCATTAGCACTCTCGATCCATTCCATACTTATTTTGTGGGCAAACTCCATAATTCGATGATAGTTAACATGGATGCCTTCGAGATCACCAAAGGGGCAAGGCGACGCTAATGGTTGATAGCTTGGACTTTCTTGGCATTTTGTTTGGCTATTACTTTGGTGCTATTATGGCTTTGGGATGCTCTTCAATGAGACTTTTCCGTTGGGGTCTACCACTTCCACAAGCCAAATACGGGACTTGTTTCCATTGTCATACTACTAGTTCATTTCCATGTGCTTCAACTGAACTCGAGGTCGATTTCTTTTAAAAGAAAGGGTGAACTGATGTAGGAAGATTTAATAGTTTTTGTTGTTTTTTTTCTTCATATTTGTAGTGTTGTTATTGAGCTTGTAAGAATGTTTTAGTATTGGGCTTGTTAGGAGACTAAATATAAGGCCTCTTTAGGTATTGTAGGCAGTTGAATATGTTGATATTCATTTGACAAAAATTGTTATCAGACAAATTTCTTATGGGTTTATTCCAAAAGCCATGGATTTAGCTTGAATTTTCCATTTCTGTTGTACCAAAATTTTAGTAGAAATTTAAAATAGGATTAACATTAAAAACCTCCCATCACCTTTGAACTATTATTGGATGTATAGTTACAAATGCTTTTATTTTAGAAACTTTTTCTATGAACTATATCTGTCAGCATTCCGTTTGTGTTGACTGAGTTTGACTATTAAAAAGTCTATAATGTCCCTATTTAAGCTTCAATTGTATGAATTGACCATTATATCCTCATACTTTTACCAAATAAATTAATAAAATGATACAAAAACGGGAATATTAACTTGTAAAGGAGAAGTTATTTTGTGGACAATTTTACCCCTAAATATAACAAAATCATAAATGAACCAAAAACATTGAAAATGAGTATTTACTTGGATTTATAAAATAAATACAAATAAATACATATTCTAGTTTATTTTCAATGCTTTTGGTTCATTTGTAATTTTGTTATTTTTAGGGATAAAATTGTCCACAAAATAACTTCTCTTTCGCAAGTTAACATTCCCGCCTTTTATATCATTTTATTAATTTATTTGGTAAAAATATGAGGATATAATGGTCAATTCATACAATTGAAGCTTAAATAGAGACAATTTAGATGTTGTAACGATCAAACTCAGTCAACACAAATGAAATGCTAATGGTGTTAGTTCATAGGAGAGGTTTCTACAATAAAAGCATTTATTCCTATACATCCAATAGTAGTTCAAAGGTGAGGGGTGTTTTTAATATTAACCCTTTAAAATATTAATAAAAAGTGACGGGAACTTACAGATTTGTGACGGATGCCAAGGTGAGACCAAGTTATCATTTCAAGTAGGGGTGGACAAAAAACCAATAAACCGAACCGAACCGATCAAATCGTTTTTTTTTTCCGTTTTCGTATGTTGACCGGTTCAGTTTGGTTCATTTTTTTGAAAACCGATTAAATCGGTTTTTTTTTCCGGCTCGTAATCCCAAACCGAAAAATTGAACTGAGATCCAACATATATAAAAAAAAGCCTTAGTTTAATGTTTAATAGTCCATGAAACTATAAAACTATAAAAGAGTATCACATCATGTTTTTTTTTTCTTTGTTTTTTTATGAGTATTATTTTAAACTAGTATTTTCAATTTGTTCAAGCCCATAATTTAATTTGGTCAAAGGCCCAAAATGATTAAAATATAAAAATATGTGTAATAATTAAAGCCTAAGAATTTGGCCCAGTAGGACCAAAACCGAAAAAAACCGAACCAAACCAAACCGGTCTAATTCGGTCGGTTTTTGATCGGTTGACATTATAAATTTTATTGGTTCGGTTTATATTTTCAAAAACCGAACTTTATCAGTTTTTTATTGGTTCTATTGAAAAATGAACCGATCCATTAAACGCCCACCCCTAATGTCAAGTATCTCTTCCATAGTTCCATACCCTTCTTCAAAAATTAAAAAATATATTATACATCACATAAACATTAATTTTTTCTATTTGAAACTTAATTGTTTTGATAATTCATTTTGTGCTAATGTATCTGGAAAGCAATAAAAGCATTGGCTCTTCTAGCCATTTCTTCCTTTCTTTCTCGCATATATATATATATAGTCTTTCTATTATCAGGACATCCTGGGATTAAATATATCAGGACATTGAATGTGAGCCACTCATTTATGGAGGAGCTTTTGACAAGTGCATACACACCAAATCAAAGCATGTAAAATGAATGGCTCATATTCAATATCCTGATATATTTAATCTCAAGACGTCCTGATAATAGAATATATATATATATATATATAAAATTAGAAATTTTCAAATCAGTACGCACTTATATAACTTCATCAGTGCGTTGGATGTGGATCATTAGATTTACATACTTTGACTCAAAGTGTATGCACTTATCAAAACTTCTCCATAATCAGTGGTTCACATGCAACGCACTGATATAAGTTATATCAGTACGCACTGAAGAGAAAATGACTGTATATATCATATATATATATGATACTATCAACAAAGCCTCATATCATTAGAGGATCTCGATCTCTAGACTTTATTAGAGGATCCCGATCTTTAGTCTTTATTATTGGATACATAGAGAAAGATAGACATTTTCTATACCTCCATCTAGGGGTGTGCGGCGGATCGGATCCAATGGATTTGCCATGATCCAAGATCCGATCCGATCCGATTGGATCGAAAAAATTGCAATCCAATCCTATCCAATTTTATAACGGGATCTGATCTGATCCGATCCAATTACTATTAGATCCGATCCGATCCGATCCGATCCGATCCGATGGATCGAATTAATATAAAGTTGTTCTTAATATATAAAAAATTATTATTTGAAATAAATAAAATAAAATAAATAATTCAAATAATTCAAATATTACTAATTAATTCAAATAAAATTAACATTAAAAAAAATACATAACATAACTTATAAACTTATATATATAGTTCAAAAAGTTTATAATCCTTAAACAATAGCTCCAACTAAAATCATCCAAATGTTCAACATTAAATAAAATCATCCAAACAACATCAACACAAGTTGCTGAATTTTCTTCTAAAAAACATCTGAAACAACACAACACCCAAATTTTTATTGTCTAAAGAAAAGTAGAAACCTAAACAGCTAAACTAATAACATTGTGGTCTTTGTTGTCTTGAATTTATATTTTTATTTTTTAGTAGTGTGGGTTTTGCTTTGTTTTGGGCTTTAATGTATTTGGTGTTCTTATTTTGGGCTTGTTGTGGCATGCTTTGGTCTTTTATACCCTTCTATAATTGCTTTGTTCTTGTATAAATAGGTAAATTGCCCAATATTGAAATAAGACCTAATATTTTAGGTGGATCGGCGGATTTGACGGATTTTCAAACTTGAATCCAAGATCCGATCCGATCCAATGGATTTTAGAATTTAGGATCCGATCCGATCCGATCCGATCCGATCATCCCCCGAATCTAGTCCAATCCAATGGATTTGATCCGATCCAGTGGATACTATTGGATTGGATTGGATCATGCACACCCCTACCTCTACTGGAATAAGAGTTCTAGGAATAATTATAGCCAAAGAACACAAATTTTTTTATTTTTTTATTTACTTATAAAATTTTCATGTTTTATTGCTTCCTCATTAATTATATGTAATCAAATAAAATTACTAATATATGTACTTACTCAAGAACATGACACCAACCATCATAAGCTGCATGCGGCTGATCTTATTCTGAGTATTCCCCCTAGCCTAAATCCTGGTTCAGATACTGTCATGTGGGACTATGACTAACGAGGTGTTTTTTGGTAATAAATGCTTACAAGCTTGCTTTATATGTAACCAAAGAGATGTATGTTTCTTCTTCTGGTGGACCTCTTCCGTGGTGGAAGAAGCTTTGGAGTCTCTAGATTCAGAGCAAGGTCAAAACTTTTTTGTTGGAGAGCGTGTGAGAATATAATTCATACCCAGGGTTTGCTTAAGAGAAGGAAAATTCTAAATGATGATTTGTGTCCTTTGTGTGGTTGTGATGTAGAATCGATTGACTATGCGCTGTGGAGCTGTAGTAAGGTCAACAAATTTTTGGACGAATGCTCTTTTTTTTTTGAGTTGAATAAGCACGCGCGCGCGCCCGTGCGTGCTTGCGCACGCGTGCGTGCGTGCGTGCGCGCGCTAGAGATTTTCTGGACAAATTATGTTGGCTGGATTCAATTGGTGGTAGTGCCTGCATTTCCCATTTTATTGTGACTGTCTGGTTAATTTGGAATTCCAAAAACCAGTTTGTTCATAGTGGCAATTGTAAGGTTTTGAGGGATTTCTGGAAGAGAGTTGGGTCTGTTCTTGATGAATTCAATTCTGCTAGGCTAAATGATTTTTTTTGACGATTCAATTTCCTGTACAAGCTTGTCTTGGAAAAAAAAAAAAACCTGTACAGCTTTCAAGCTTAATGTAGATGCATCTACGGTCAAATGCAAAAGTCTGTTTGGGGTTACTGCTATTATTCGAAATGATTTGGGGATGCCTGTTGTAGCTGCTGCTCTGGTTTGCCAATGCATAGTTTCTAGAAGATCGTAGATGCCGGAGCTGTTCTTGAAGGAATTGAATTGGCTGCTGAAAGGAACTTGTTTCCTTTATATGCCGAATCTGATGCATTGGGTGTGATCGAGTTGTGCAATGGTTAGGGGTTTTATATAGCTGAGGTATATTAGGCACTTTGAAGTTTGATCCATGATATCCAAGGCTTGGTGAGCTGTTTTGCAGATTTATTTTTTGTTTTATTTTTTGTTTTTGTCTCTTGTTCATACGGTTTGCCACAAAACTGCTCGTGCTACTGCTAAATGGGCTTAGTTTTAGTAATTCTGTTGTGTGGGAATCTCCTTTCCTATTTGGCCCCATGAGCTAATTCAGGATGATGTAAATCGTTACGGTTTTCTTGTTGGGCTTTTATGAAGTCTTTTCCATTTCAAAGAAGAAAAATAAATAAATATTCCCCCTCAATGTTATAATTAGAAGACATACACACGCATTTACACGTTGGCAATGGATAAAATAACACAATTCAATATAACACGTTGACAGTGGATAAAATAACATTCACATATAAACACAAGAAATCAAATGCAAATGTTTCCCAATTAAAGATGAAAATAAAATAGCTGTTCAATAACTACTTCCCCTGTTCTAGGGATGGCAATAGGGGAAATGATGATGGATATTGGTTCTCCCAAGAACCATCCAAATTTCGGTAATGAAAAAAATGGGAATAAAGGAATTTGGGGGAGCTATCCACATCCAATGGCGGATAAAAGGATAGTTACACAAATGGTCCCTAAGGTTTGGAAATATTATATAAATTTGAGATTGTTAGGATTTGGTGAGGAGAGATTCCTAGATCTAGGTTAGTGGTTAGTGATGTCAAAAGGGTGTGAGAGAGTGTTTTTGGTCGTGACTAGCTCTCCTTAGAAAATTAGAAAATGATATATTTATAGGGTGCTAAAAATAGGTCTGAAACATGCTGACGTGACGAGCCTGGGCATGCAGTGTGCCTGTATGGTACCCGCACAGTTACCCGCGCACTAACCCTATTCAACGCTCCAATATTCAGTTCGCTGGTAACTGCGAGGTAGGGACCCGCGCAGTACCCGCGATCTGGGTAATTTGGTCTTTTTGGAGGATTTCTGATATTCTGTTCATGGGTTGATGCGCAGGTATGGACCAGCAAAGATCTGTGGCTTTGGACTGCGTCGGTACCAGCACACTGCAGCCTCCCTTCTTGCTTCTTTTAGCTTGTTTCAAGCCCGAATTCCCCTTTTTACTTTTCCAAGACTAGAATTACACCTATTGCCTGCAAACATAATAAAAGAGCCCGTAAGACACGAAAACAAGCTCTAAAACAAGATAAAAGACCAGGAATGATGGCCAAAATATATAACAATTTTGGCAGGATCAACATCTCCCTGTGGAATGATTCCCTTGCTTGCAAGCTCTACTAGTTTATTGCTTTACATGTCTTTTGACTCGTGCCTTAATAACGAGGTTGATTTTAAATGATAAATATTTTGACACTGCATTTTCGATGGCAAAATGCCTTCATTATCAAGGTATTTAATCAAGTAATAAATACCTAATCTAGAGTAAGAACAACAATAAATGAGAATTAATGTAGTTTGGCTTACCTAGTCAAGAAACCAAAGAGACCCATGAAAGATTGATGCATGAGAGATGTCATGGATGCATGGGTTTTAGGTTTAGAGAGTTATAGAAGCAATCTTTGTGCTATCTCTCACTAGGGGAACTCTTTCTCTCACCAGGATCTGGAATTTTGAGCTCTAGGTCGAAATGGGGAAGAAGATGATATAAATAAGGGGTCCATGTGAGACTACGTCGTTTTGAAAACGAAGTCAGAAAACAGGGACTGCGAGGGTAGGGACCCGCGCACTTGACCCGCACATGATCGGTCTATTTCTATACATGTTTTAAGTCCCCATTTCCTATTATCTATGGTTTGTTCTTGGGTGAAATTAGTATTTTTATGTGTTTATTGAGCATGTGTAGGTCACCTTCCATTCAAGTGGTGTTGAATCTTATTTTGGGAGAAAATGAGCAAAAAGATGAATTTCGGCCTGTGCATATCACTCAAGTTACGGGGCCCTTATCTCTCTCCTTGTTTTGAAATGGGTTTTGTGCCACCTATATTTGGGAAGCCCCGAAAGTTTAGTTTCCGGTATGTAAGGACCTTTATTTATGATTGGCTTATTTCATGACAAACCATATTGGGATCACTTTGTAATAGGTAGCCTAGGTCTCCAATTGTGACTCATCTTCAACAAGCTTCCAAGATCCCAAAGTGCTTCAAGAGAAGTAGTTTACTTGACTTGACTCTTAATTGAAGAGACTTAGTTGCACACACTCACTAGCTTGCATTAGATATCATATCATTCATTGTATCTAAATTGATAACATGTCCTACATGTTAATTGTGCTTTGTTTTGTGTGCATTTCATTCACTTTACACCTGCACAACATTCATGTAAGACATGCATTTTTTCTTGAGTGTTAAAAGAGATTTTTCCCTTTAGCGCGGCCTCGACCGCTTGGCAAGCACTGCTTGCGCTACGGCACACAGAGCGGTATTCTTCAGTGTGTCATGCGCAATGTGGACCGCGGTTGGTGCACTTGCCTGCACAGTGGTCCATTCAAGAAGAACATTTCTTCTGTTGTGCGGTATGTACCTGCAGTCTGGACATATGCCTATACCGCGGTACTAGAGAGCGGTTTTGATGGGATTTTGTTTCCCAAGTTCAAAACGATGTAGTTTTGTCCAAGGCTTATATATATTTGTTCTTTTCTCACCCATTTAGTTTTTGAGAACTTAAAGAATCAATTTTTAGTGAGATGAAGTATCCTTTAGAGAAAGAAGCTCCAAGACTTGTTCTTTACCTCTCCAAACCCAAAACCCATCATTCATTCATGAATCAAACATCTTTTAGCTTCATCTAGGATATTTTCTTGCATGAATATTCATCATTAAATTGACTTGGTAAGTTAAACAAAAAATCTCATCTTTGTTATTTGTTTATACTTTCCAAGATGATGTTTTTATTGCATTTATTAGCTGATTAAATGCTAATAAATGCTAGGAGTTAGTTTATTGCATCTACTTATGAGTTCCTTTGCATGATTGGGTTTGTATTATGATAGCTTGTATTTAGGACGTATTTACCCTTCTAGCTAAATCTATATGCTTTGCATTTAGATATTATTGTTTAGGACTTCTTGATTGCATTTGTTAATTGCATTTAGTGTCCTTGCCATGATTAATGACAACTTGTGTTGATATGGCTTTATTTGATGACTAGATTGTAGACTTACATATCTATATCTAGTTAAGTCTTTATGTGCATTCATATAGTCATTGATATCTAGAATTTGTACTTATTGACATCTTTAAATCTCTAGATAAGCATTTAGTGTTGCCTAGCATTAATTGCATTTAAGATATATATATATATATATATATATATATTCACAAAGGTTGTTAATCTCTTCTTTGAGAGTCAAGTCTTGTGAATGCAAGGTGTAGTGCACAAGCAAGTGAAGTCTTGCAACCAAGGTGTGGTTGGCAAGCAATTTGATCAAGAATCACTATAAAGGCCCGTTGGGCAGTAGTGGTGGGTTAGTGACCGAGAATGGTGTGACTAGAGGTCAACCTAGGTTGTTAACATCATTACAATAGTGGATTTGAGGATCGGTATGGCTAGAAGGATAGCCCGTGGTTTTTTCCTTGTTGAAAGGTTTCCACGTAAAAATCAAGTGTCTTTTTATTTCCGCATTTATACTTGATTTTATATGTTTGTTTATGGGGTGAATTCTTTAATATCGACTAATCAAGAAAAATTGGTAGTTAACTTGATTAAAACCTATTCACCCCTCTCTAGGTTGTTAGACACACGCTTGAGCTGTGTATTTTCACAGTACACTTTTCGGATTGCAATTCCGATATTCCTAAAAGAAGTTATGCCCAATTTAGTAACCGAAGGTCAGAGTTGGAGAAGTCAACCGCTGGCTAGACCGCGGTTTGTACAAAGCAATCTATGTAGCGGAAAACATCATAATAGTATTGCGATTTGGACTGCGGTTGACCTATGGAGTGACCCAGGCCGCAGGTTTGACGGATATTTGGTGGAAAACCACTCCGAACTGGTCTAGAATCATTCCAAAACTTCCCAAATCAAATTCTAATGACTCTAGAAGACCAAGACATGTTTGGGAAACAGTCAATCATCAAAATAGGAAATCCAAGTTAGGAAAGGATTCTCATTCCTTGTTTCATTCTACTTTCCCACTTGGTGAGTTTCTTACAACAAAGCAAATTGGGAGTCCACAAGAAGAAATCACCTATAAATACCATGAGTTTCTTCAAGAAAAACTCTAAACAGACCTAATCACGGTCATCATATACCTCACCACACCATTCTCTCTCATCCATCTTTACACATAGAAAATCCAAAGACGAAGAAGAATTCAACCATCGAATACTTGAGAATTCAACCATCGAATACTTGAAGAATTCATTGAAGGCCTCAATGGGTTTTATCTTTTCTATCTCTTGTCTTTTCATTTTCATCATGTGTAACTAATCCCATAACTAGGGAATCAATGTGAATCTTTTGTGAATGATCGTGTATGGATTTTCATCAATTCAATTCTTGATTTATTCATTGTGCGTTTTAATTCTCATTCACACTATATATTAAAGGGTGAATGATTATTGGCATGATTTTAGGGTTAAGAATATCTGAGAATTAGGGTTAGAGCATAGATAAAAACCTAATCCTGATTAATGCTCACTTGAATAAATAAAATTTATCTTTAGCATAGATCAAAGCAAAGTTTAGATTTTGGTTCTTTATTCGTGTACTTAATGGGTTTCTGACCGTTGTTCACACCATGGATCAAAGGGTGAATAGTGGTTGAGAATACGTGACTCATCTCGTAATCGTATGATAATAGTCATATTTAAGATAAAGAATGAACCCTTGAATTGATTGAATTTTATTTACAAATTAATTCCATATATTGAGTGTTCATAATTGGGGATCAGTGATGACCTAGTGCTTTCTCTCATTGATCAGAACTCAAATTTCTTTCAATTGCTTTCTTTAGCTTAATTTATTTTAGTTTTAGTTTAATCAGTTAATCAATATTCTCTTTGGTTACTTTAGTTTAATTAGAATTAAAATTAGTTTTCAATCAAAAAATAACTTTTCCTAGTGGAAATGATCTCTACTTGCCGTTGTACTTATCTCATGATTCGTGCACTTACGAGTATAGTTTTTATAACAAGATTTCAAACAATCAAGTTTTTGGCACTGTTGCCGAGGATTAGTTGAATTTATTGATTATTTCTAGTTCTAGTTTTAGTTTTAGTTAATAGATTTTAGTCTAGTTTAGGTAGTCGAGTCATTAGATTTTCAGGTTTCAACAGTGAATGCAAGGTAGAAGATCTCTTCAAGGAGAATTACTACCGTTGAACAACAACAATAATCATATCAGACAAGCAACAATGGCTGACGGAGAAAATCCAAATCCCATCATCCAACAAGGTTTAGCCGGTCTAGCAGGACTAATCGAACCTATCAGGACCATTAAGGATTATAGCAGCCCTATTGTTGACAATCGTCCCTTGTGCATTGTGTTAGATGCGGCAGCAAGGAATTATGAACTAAAAAGTTTACATTACAACATGTTGCCAAATTTCCACGGGTTACCCAATGAAGATGTGCTTCAATTCCTTAGAGAATTCTTCGCAGTAATCGAATCTTTTCCAAACAATAGGGTTATAGAAGACCAACTGTGTATGAGGTGTATCCCACATGCTCTGAAGGAAAATGCAAAGACATGGCTCTTAACTTTACCTCCAGCATCACTGAGAACATGGGATGAAGTGACAGAAAAGCTCACTGACTAGTACTATTCTCTCCAGAAAACCAGTGAGATCAGGTCCAAAGTACTAACTTCTTTCAGGGGGACCAATAGACTTTTTATGAAGCCTAGGAGCGTTACAAGATGCTTCTTTTTGACTGCCCTTATCTTGGATATCAAACTAATCAAATTTGTTAATGGTTCTATGATGTCCTGAATGACTTTTCAACGGTCTTGGTGAATAATGCATGTGGGGGATCTATGAATGATAGGACCCCAGATGAATTGTACGCAATCTTTGAGAAACTCTCCAATAATTCTCATCAGAAGAGTTCTAGGGGAACAAATGGGATTTATTAAGTAGATGTTAACATACGAAATTCAATTCAGATGGCTCAGATGCAAAAATCCATAGATCTTCTTGCCAGCCAGGTTAGTAAAGTGTTATGTATGGGAGAACAACCAGGGTATGGTACTTTTTGTCAAATAGGAGGCCCTGGACCTATTAACTTGGAAAAAACACAAGCCATGAACAACTACAATCAGGGTTGGAGAATTCCAAACTTCTCGTGGACCAACAATCTGGGCACTGGAGACCAATGGGGAAACAATAACAATCAGAGGCAATATAATGCCGGTGCTTAGCAGATTCTGAATACCACAGATTAAAGGAGACATTGAATAGCTTCATTCAATTTACTTAACATAATTTCAAGGAAAACAATGTACAAATGCAAAAAAATGAGTGCTTCAATGAGGAAAATGGAACTGCAAATAGGGCAATTAGATGAAGCTAATCAAAAGAGAGAACCATGAAAGTTTCCAAGTCATACTGAGCAAGCAAAGTCAATAAAATTTCTCCGGACTGGTAAGGTTTTGAACAATGATATACCTGTTGAACTTTCTAATGATTTTGCTAATGTTTCAAGTATTGCTAAAGAGATCAAGGTTTTAAAGGGAAAAGAAGTGGAGCCTAAACCTAAAGATACATCTCAACTTCACAAATCTTCAAATCCTTATGTGCCCCTAGTTCCTTTTCTAGCCAGACTTCAGTGGAACAAGCTTAACCCATCCTTCAAGGAGATCTATAGCATCTTGTCAAAGGACAACGTCAGTTTGCAAACCATCGAAGTGATTCAGAAGATGCCATCCTATGCAAAGTACTTCAATGAGCTCAACTCGAGAAATAGGAAGACTGATCTTCACGAGACGATGCTAGTTCCAGATAAAGTAAGTGCGGTACTCCAAAAAAGATTGCCTCTGAAACTCAAGGATCCTGAAAGTTTTAACATCACTATCATGGTGGGAGAAACAAGAAAGGAGGGAGCCACACTGGACCTAGGAGCGAGCATTAACTTGACGCCCTATGCCGTGTACAAGGAGATGAGGTTGAGTGACCTTAAACCAATCAACATGGAGCTTTTACTTGCTGATCGATCTATAAGGTATCCTCGCAGAATTGTGGAACATGTTCTAATCCAAGTCGGCAAGCTCATCATACCTACAAATTTTATTGTATTGGATATGAAGAAGAAGGCACTAGTGCGAAGAACTTACCTAGTTTGCTCGGAAGACCATTCATGTCAATCGCAAAGGCTATCATAGATGTTCATAATGGCAAAGTGTCCATGACAGTGCTTGATAAAATAGTAGATGTTGACTTTTTAAATCCATGCAACATCCTATAAGGGCTCTTGACTGTTTCAATGTCCAAGTAGTGGATCTAGGAGTTTGTCAAGAATCAACTCCTGCTCTCACAGATATTCAAGATGGAAAAAGAAGCAAGGTCTCACCTCTCCAACATGATCTTTCAAGTTATGAAAACATGATTAAGCAACTGAAAGAAGATAAGCAAATGGTTGTTGCCTTTAATTCTAACTTGACAACCAAGATCAATGAGCTAATGGAAGAAAAAAGAGTCTTCTTCAAGAAAGTTAACAGAATTGTCCCAAGATGTGAAAGAGCTCAAAGATGAGTTTACTCAACAGATGAGTCTATGAAGGTCGAGATCAAACAAATGGATAAAGCCTTAGAGATTATGAAGAATAAGGAGCATGAACACATTGCAAAGCTTGCAAAGGCTGAGCATGAGATCAAGTCATTGACCACCGAGTCAAGTGATTCCATCACCCAAAAGGTTGAATCCAAACTGAAAAGGAAGACAAGAAACAAAAAGAAGGTGCGAGCTTCACCCTCGAAAAATATACATCAGCAAGGTAAGCTTCCAAGTTTCGTTCCTATTTTCCATTACTATAATATGAAGGGTCACATTCGCCTTTGGTGTTTCAAATATATAAAACAATGCAAATGGAGGAGTGTGAGTTAGAATCATGGGAGTAACCGGGTAATGCAAGTGTGGATGAGAAATGATGAGCTCAGAGAAGTTGAGCATGGTGGAACTGTCAGATTAAAGAAGATTGGTGATGAATATTTCATTATAACTTCACCATTGGCATAGGAGAGCTCGAGGATAGTGAAATCGATCATGCCCAAAGAGCTGTAGTGCTTTCATACGTCTCACCTAGACGTTAAATAAAGCGCTTGGTGAGAGGCAACCCTCCTAAGTACACTTTTTTTTTGTTTTGTTCTATTTTCAATTTTAATTAATAGTGTGAGTCTCGAACACCCTTCAATTAGAATTGAACATTGTTTCGAACTTTATGGAGAGACAATATTGAATTCAGGTTTAAGGGTGTCGAAGATTTTAGATTTGATGTCAGGAACATATGCTTTTTGATATGTGCATGTTTGAACTGAGCTGAATAGGTCTAGAGACAAAATTTTGTCACACACGCGGCATGTACTATGTCCTAGACACACTTGTCTAGATTGCGAATTGCATAGCACTGCACTTCTGGTAGTTTCCGCAGGTCAAGACCGCTCCTTACACACACTTGTCTACACTGCGGGTTGAATAATGTAGTCTCTCTAGAATTTTTGGCCCCCAATGCCGCTCCATATGCAACCTGTCATAATCGTGGTACGCAAAGTAGTGACATTCTGGAAATTTTCTCTTGCCAAACCGCTCCCTATGGAAACCCCTCCGCACCGCAGACCACACTAGAGTGTACCGCTGGACGTACCGCCTGCTGAACATATGTCCGTACCGCGGTTCATACTGCGATACCTTAAGTGAAACGGTGCGTTTTGAAGGTTTGGGTAAGCAAAATCAGACATATCCGCGGTATAGACCATGTCCCAGGTAAGTTACCTAGACCGTGGTAGGGCAAAATTCTGGATATTTTTATTTTTTATTCTTTGTTTGGATATTTTAGAATTTGTCTAGTCATATCATATTTTGTCTTTAGTTTTAAGGGAGTGGTTCTTTGTGTTTAGTTTAGGTCATGTTTTTCACCACCAATCTTTCCTCGTTTGTTAACATTGGAGACAATGTTGAGTTTAGGTTTGGGGGTGTGATAATGTGTGTAGTATTTTATTTTTGAGTCAAAAATTTTCAACAAATTTTTATTTTTAGAGTTTGTCTTTCCTGTAAATTTACCAAGATTGAGATGCTTAGATTTGTGCCTTAGAGATGAATATGCATTAATCACTGAGTTTAGACTAACGTCTTGCCACTTAGTGTATTGCATTGAATTTTTCAAAATTTATGACATGCTCTTGATGTGATAGTGGATATGATGCTTAGTTGAATTGCCATGATTAATAATGGAGACTACCCTTGTGAGTTCACTAAGCCGAAAAGCATACATAAATGACATGATATGAGGGATTATATTGTTTCCATCTTTAAACACTCAGTAAGTTCTTAGCATTAGATTCGATCTCTATAGGTTGTACATTGAGCATTATAGAACATTTAACATTAAAAGATTTCACATGTTAATTTTGATCTTGAGTAAGACGAACCGGTGGAAGTGATTATTAGACTATGCGTGCTTGAACTACTTAAAAGGCTTTAAATATTTCGTACCTTTGTGTGTGTGTTCCACAGCCCTGTTTGAAGCCAAACATTGAAAAGCCTTTTTCTTTCTTCACCACATTAACTATAACCCATATGAGCCTATGTTATAGCTATACCGTATAGCTTGAGATCATGCTTTGAGAATGTGAAGAAGACGTGATTAGGGATAGGCGTGGGGGCCCAATAGGGCGGGGGAGGGTCCCCCCACCCCCACCCCCACCCCCACCCCCATTCCTCAATCCTTCCCCTACCACCTCCCTCAAAAACCATTTGGGGGGACTGGGGTTAGGGTGTTTTAGGGGGAGGTTCCCCCTCCCCCTCCCCCAAACCTCATTTCCCCCATTTCCCCCATTTATTTTCATTTTCAATTCCAAATTTTTAATTTTCAGTCTGAAAATTGGAATTCTGAATTTAGAATCCGGCATTTCCAATCTCTAGTTTGACATTGTTAAAATATTCAATTATAAAAGTAATCAAAATACTAGTTTTAAAATATATGTTGGTTTAAAGAAATCAAGATAAATACAAATACTTCTAATAGAGCATTACACAATAAAAGTTAAAACAAATCAAATTTAAAGTTTACATCTTCGATCAATACTCATGTACTAAGCACTAACTAGTAACTACTAACCCAGGTTAATATTATACTATATTAGTAATTTTTTTAACTGTTAAAACTTTAGATATAAATTAAAGTAAAAATAAAAACACACACACATATATATATATATATATATATATATATTGGGGGAAATGAGGGAATGGGTTTAGGGGGTGGTCCCCCACCACTTCCCCCATTTATAAAATGGGGGCCAAGTTTGCCCCGACCCCGACCCCCACCCCTACCCCAAAACCCATTTAGGGGAAAAATTTGTCCCTAAAACCCCATGGGGGCCCGTGGGGGATTGGGCTCCCATGGGGAAACCCCCATCCCTAGACGTGATGGTTCTGCATGTGAATTTTGTGCATATTCGATCAGAGGTCAATGAAGGAAAGAGCTACATTCAATCCAAAAGTGTAAGTTTGAAGGTTATCAATTTTAATGTAATTCTCTAATTCTCAACTATGAAAAATTATCATTCAAAAAATGAAAAGGAAAAAGAAAGGAGAAAAAAAAGAAAAGAAAAGAAAGTAAAGTAAAAAAGAAAGAAAGAAAATTGCTACAAAAATAAATGTTGTGTTGAGAGAAGCAGAAAATAGATTGTAGTGAGCGCAATTAAGTCAATAAAATTGCCAAGTTTGTATCTACTCAAAAGGAGTTTGTTATAAAAGAGGATGGTGGATTTTGAAGATTTGGGAAAAAATAATTGGCAATATTCCATTTACAATGCAATCAATGAAGACCAAGAGATTTGTGCGATGACGCAAGTTAATTGAAGACTCTCATGGTATGGTCCTAGGTTTTTAAAATCCTATTTTTCCATTCTTTCTTAACCTTCACCCAATTGCCCCATTACAACCTTAATGAAAGCCTAATTGATCGGCTGGTTATCCTTGCTATGAATGTGTTATCCTTGCTATGAATGTAGAATTAAATCATGTGTTTATCTTGTTCATAATGCTTGATTCTTTTCATGAGATCTTTTGCATACAAATCAAGTGTTCTTTCAATGATATATTCATATGCGATCAAGACTAGAAAATTTCTTGTGCATAACTTCTTTCGCATATGCTAGATGAGTATATTTGCCTAGGTTCTATGTGAAATTAATGAGTGACATCCAGTGAGGATTATAGTCGAGGGGAATTACCTCTTTGGCAAATGTGTTTTTGAAACTAGAACGTCTTGAGCTTGGGCTTTTCATTAAAATTGAGCAATGATTCAAATTTGTGACTTAATTTTAGTCTTTACTTATTGGCTTTTGCATGCATTGTTACAATATGGGCACATTTCGATTGCATCTTGATTATTTGGTGTTATTGGTATAATTTGAAGAAATAACATGTCAGCATAAACAACAATTAACGAGTCAACCAAAATCGAATCAACCTAAAGTGATCAGAAAATAACCCTACTCTGACCATAGTTATTTAGATGGTCGGGTTTTGGATACTAGACCAAGGTAATTAGATTGATCGGGTTATCATGATAACGATTGTGGGAAAGTTAAATGATCAGGTTTAGTTACATGATCAGGGGAAGATCCCTGGTCGGGGGTAAAAGAGCTCTGGTCGGGTTTGGAGGACGATCAGATAAGTGATACGTGGACAATGTCTAGATACGTTCAGATGCTTAGCTTGTTGATAACATTATTATGACTCAAACATGTAAAGAAGAATCCTCCTCAAATAAGGTTGCAAGAAGTATACTCTGATAAGGAAACGGATTTCCATAAGAGTTATCAGAACACTAAATAGGCAAAGTCCTAATGCGATTAAAACAACTCCAACAAGTCAGAGTTTTATTAAATCACTACTACCTTTCTCTTACTTGTACTCCAAGAACTAGGGTTCTATGCATGTATAAATATACCTAAAAAATATCCAATAGAGGTTAGCGAATCATTAAGGATTCAAGAGAGCAAGTAAGATTGTGTGTGTAATCATAATTATATAGTGATTTTTCTTTCTCGCCATTACCGTCAACCGTGGTTTTTTCCCTTTCGGGTTTTCCACGTAAAATCTTGCTTGCATGATATCTTTTATTTCTTCTTGATTAGATTATACGATTGCACACTCTACGAATTTTGTGTGATGTGTGATCGAATTCGTACAATCCAAAAATCATCGTCAACAATTGGCGCTAGAAGGAGGGGGCGCAGTCCACATGATGACGCCACCAGAAGTCCAAAACGGGAAGTGAGTTATGACTGAGGTGATAGATATGATGGACACATGAGGAGGTCTCGGTCGCCTTCAACTGACAAGGATGAGCCCCCAAGGAGGCATCGAGAGACAACCCCCGCTCCCAGATACAATGTTCGAGATACTCAAATTACAGGGCGAGTATCTAGAGACCTCTATGGTATCATCATCCGTTAAAATTTTGATGAGCGTGGTGAGCCAGAAGAAGAGCGTGAAGTTTTACTAAGAAGGATAGAAACGCTGGAACGATGGCAAGGACGAGGAAATTTGCTGATAGAAAATTCCGAGAGTCTATTTACCGCATCCATAAGACAGGCCCGTTTCTCGGAAAAGTTCAGGATGCCGCATATGGAACAATTCAAGGCCAACACCGACCCCCAAGAGAATGTCAGGAGATATCAGAGTGCGATGGCGCAATATGATTATGATGACGCCTTCTTATGCAGGATGTTCCCCTAGACATTAGGGGATCAGGGGTCCAGATGGTTCGGTAGCCTTGCAAGCGGGTCGATAAGGAATTTTGAGGAGTTGATACAGGCATTTACCAGACAGTTCATGGGAAACATATAGCGGAGGAAGTCGATATCCGTTCTGTCAACCCTAAAACAAAGAAAGGACGAGAAATTGAAAGACTATCTTGCCTATTTTTCGTAAGACGTCTTGGAGGTACAGGATCCTAATGATGATGCAGTTGTGGCTGCATTCGTTAACAGCTTGCAGCACAACCAATTATCGCCCAGCTTAAGATAAAGGGGACCAATCACCTATGCTAATCTGGTGGACGAAGTGGGAGGATATGCGATGGCTGAAGAGGAGCAAATAGCCCATAGAGGAGAGTACATACATGGCGGTCGACCAAGTGAGAGTCAAAAGCCCAAAGATAATGGTTCGAAGGGGAACCCCAAAGGAGACCAAAAGAACAATCCTTGGAAAGGCAAAGAAGGCCGTAAGGAAGAGGATTAAAAGAACAATAAGACCTACAAGAGGCAGTTTACAAATTACACCCCCTAGCTCAGAAACAAGAGGAAGTCCTGAACGTAATCGAGGTTAAGAATTTATATAAGAAGCCTCCAAAGCAATCCAGTTTTGCTCGAAGAGACACCTCGAAGTACTGCCGTTTCCATCAGGAAAATGGTCATGAAACCTCTAAATGCTACCACTTGAGAGACTACATTGAAAAATTAGTCAGAGAAGGGCACCTAAAAGATGTAGTTCTCAAAGGAGATGATGATCGGCAAAACAATCCCACAAAATCTGATCAAGACAGAAAGGGTAGTCCAAGGGGAAATTCAGATGCCGGAGCTATCAACACCATTTTTGGTGGTCCATATACAGGAATAAGTAGCAGAGAAAGAATGTCAGAAGTTAGTGAAGCGATAGATGGCCAGAGAAACATGGAAGTAAATTTGGTAGGTCCTGGTCAGAAAAAACTCAAACAAGGGTGGGATCCGATCACCTTCTCTAAAGCTGACGCTTGCGGATTGGAAGTCAAGCCAAATGATGCAATCGTTATGACAGTTCGTATCGGACATCGTGAGGTAAGAAGAATACTAATCGATAATGGAAGCTCGACAGATATCCTGAATGCAGGGGTGTTCGATCAATTAGGACTTCATAGGAAGGATTTACAACCACTAGCAGTCCCTCTCAGAGGATTTAAAGGAGCGGAAGTAAGATCTTTGGGAACGGTCAAACTCCCGGTAGAGGTAGGAAATTTTCCATGTCAGAAAATAGTTGCTCGATTTCGTAGTAGTAGACACTGAGAATTGGCCCTACAACGCTTTGCTAGGCAGACCATTTTTAAACAAAACAAAGGACATTTACGGTAACTTACTCCCTGACGGTCAAATTCCAGACCGAGACTGGAGTCGGAATACTGAAAGGCTCCCAAGAATGGGAAAGAAAGGCCAATTTAGTGGTTTATAGAGACAAGGCAGAGTCGGATGTTATGCAGATAGATCATGTTGAAGAAGAAGCGGAAACACCAACTCGGTTCGATTTGGATCCGAGGGAGTCATCTCCAGAAGGTGGAAAGAGCCGAGAAGGGGAACCAACCATCGAAGTAGTAGTAGACGATGGAAAACCCAAATAGACAGTAAAATTGGGAGCATAGCTGACTGAACAAGTACACCATCAGTTAATCAGCTTACTGAAGGAATATAAAGATGTGTTCGCTTGGAGGCATGAAGATAAGCCAGGAATCGACGCCAAAATAATTTCTCACGCTCTGACTGTAGACCCAGAACACAAACCGGTAATTCAGAAGAGGCGTCGGTTCAATCCGGAACGGAGTCGAGCAATTAAGGAAGAAGTCAGTAAGTTGCTGGCAGTAGGATCAGTCAGGGAAGTCCAATACCTCGACTGGGTGGCAAATGCAGTACTTGTGAAAAAGAAAAATGGACAATGGAGAATGTGCGTAGACTTCACAGATATGAACAAAGCATGCCCGAAGGATATCTTTCCTCTGCCCCGAATAGATCAGTTGGTCGATGCGACTGCGGGGCACGAACTGCTGAGCTTCATGGATGCATATTCAGGCTACAACCAGATCAGGATGTTCAGCCCAGATGAGGAAAAAACTGCTTTTGTAATGGATCAAGGGCTCTATTGCTATAAAGTGATGCCTTTTGGTCTCAAAAATGCTGGGGCAACCTATCAAAGACTGGTAAACAAGAGGTTCACCCGATAGATCGGTAGAAACATGAAAGTCTATATAGACGACATGTTAACAAAAAGCATCACTGCAGCTAGGCATGCGATAGACCTTGAGGAAACATTCAAAGTGCTAAGAAGATATGGAATGAAGCTGAACCCGAACAAGTGTGTCTTTGGGGTACCATCGGGAAAGTTCCTCTGGTTCCAAGTGCACCAAAGAGGAATCGAGGAAAATCCTGAAAAAATAAGAGCCTTGGAAAAGATGAGATCACCGGTTACCCTGAAAAACATTCAAAGGTTGACAGGCTGCCTAGCTTCATTAAACCGATTCATCAGCAAGTCGACCGACAGATGCCTACCTTTCTTCAGAGCAATAAGAAAAGGCAAGGGGGTAGAATGGAATGAAGAGTGTGAACAAGCATTCAAGAAGATCGAAGAATACTTAGGTAAGGCTCCTATCTTATCAAAGCCCCGAATGGGAGAAACATTGTACCTATACCTACCAGTCACATCTGTAGCTACTAGCTCGGTATTAGTAAGAATATAAGAAGGAGTGCATAAACTAGTGTATCACACTAGCAAGGCTCTGTTGCCAGCAGAAACAAGATACTCGGCGGCCGAACAAATGGCATTATCATTAATGACAGCTGCTAGAAAGCTAAGACCCTACTTCCAAGCCCATAAAATTGAGGTATACACAGATTTCCGTTAAAGCAAATTCTATCCAAGCCAGAAGTGTCATGAAGACTAACAAAATGGGCTATTGAATTGAGCGAGTTCGACATTACTTACTTACCAAGGACAGCAATAAAGGGTCAGGCATTAGCGGATCTGATCGCCGAGTTCACTAAACATGACAAGGAAGTGATCATGATGCTGCAAGAAAGTGAAATGAAGATTTTCAACTGGAAACTACATGTCGACAGGTCGTCAAATGCACATGGCAGCGGGGCAGGCATAATGGTGTCAACCCTCGAAGGTGATCAGGTAGAGTGTGCCTTGTGATTTGACTTTAAGGCTACCAACAACATGGCTGAATATGAGGCGCTATTGGCAGGACTCAGAGTTTGCAAGACATTAGGGGCAGACAAAGTAGAAATATTCAGTGATTCCCAGGTCGTGGTCAACTAGGTCTTGGATGAGTACCAGGCAAAAGACTATAATATGGTGGCATATTTAGAGATAGATATGGTACTCCTATGGAGATTCAAGGATTATAGAATCACTCAGATCCCGAGAGAAAAAATGAAAAAGCGGACGCATTATCAAGGCTGGCATTAGCAACCACTGGAATCTGGTCTAAGACGATCCCAGTGGCTCATCTCAAAAAACCCAGCATTGGAGAATGAGAGGATCTGGCAATAGAGACAATAAAAGCAGAGCAGGTTACTTGGATTACCCCGATCAGGCGATACCTACAAGACGGCATTCTCCCAGAAGATGCAACCGAAGCAAAGGGCATTAGATACAGGGCAACTCGTTATTCAATATTATGAGGAGAACTCTACAGAAGGGAGTTTTCCAAAGCCCTATAGAGATGTGTCAGTCAAGATGAGGGAGATAAGATTCTGGCTAGTATACACGGAGGTGTATGTGGGAACCATAATGGAGGAAAATGTTTGGCCCATAAAACCCTCAGACATGGCTTTTATTGGCCGACTTTGTTTAAAGACTCCAAGACGGTGGCAGAAAAGTGTGTTACTTGTCAAAGAATCGCAAATGACATCAAACAGCCACATGAGAACTTGAAGAATCTGACTTCATCCCTAGCCGTTTGCAATGTAGGGACTGGACCTGATCGGCCATATGCCTACAGCAACTAAAGGTGGCGTAAAACACGCTATTGTGGCAGTTGACTATTTCACAAAATGGGCAGAAGCGGGAGCATTGGTACATATCACCGAAGCTAACACCACCAGCTTCGTAAAAAGAAATATCATCTATCGATTCTGGATCCCAAACACGATCATCGCCGACAATGGGACTCAATTCGATAGTGATAATTTTAGGGAGATGTGCCAAAAGTACCACATCAAAAATTATTATGCTACTCCGGCTCATCCTCAGACCAATGGTCAAACTGAAGCAGTCAACAAGATCATCAAGCACACTTTGAAAGCCAAGCTCGATGACAAAAAAGGAAACTAGGCGGATAAGTTACATGAAGTACTCTGGGCATACCGAACAACTCAAATAACTTAGACAGGAGAAACACCTTATTCCTTAGCATTCATAATATAGGCTGTTATCCCTGTCGAGGTCGCATATAATTCCCCAAGAGTCCAACTATATCAGCGCGGCACCAATGTAGAAACCGTAGAACAGAATCTAGACGAGTTGAAAGAAAAAAAGGGATATGGCAAGGGTAAGGAATGCGGCCTACCAACAGAGAGTTGCAAGATACTACAACTCGCATGTTCGAGAAAGGAAGTTCCAACTTAGAGATCAGGTTCTTAGAATTGTATCCCTTAATACAAAGGATAAAGCGGCCGGGTCGTTAGCGGACAAATGGGAAGGACCTTATCAGGTGGTCGGGCTAGCTGGGCACGGAGCATATCGCATTGTCCGACCAGAAGGAGGAGAGTTGCCCAGACCATGCAACACTCAGTGTTTGAAGATATTTTACCCTTAAAGGATTTCTCCTTTCCTTTAGAATTAGAGTAGTTACAGATTTATTTTTGTTTTCTAATTATTTGGTTGTTTTTTTATAGTTTTGATTGAAGATATCAATAAAAACCCCTTGAGGGAAGCATAGTTCAGGAAAAAGTGTTCTAACATTGCTTTTCTTTACAAAGCAAGTCTCAAAAACCCTGAACGGGTTCTCAAAGGGCCCAATGATGGGGCCGAAAGCATATGTCACAAAGACAACGCACTTTCACGTAAACGAACTGGGTGCATTAAAAGCACTGTTAGAGCGCCCTCAAGTGATCAGATACCTGAGGGGATGCGCCAAAAGTTGGATGGGGTGATCAAAATTCTCATGTCTGAATATTAATCAACAAGAAAGTTCGATGATATAAGCTAAGTCAGTGAGATAAGAAAACCACATTGCAGCGAATCTTGAGAAACATACCGGTGGGAGATGTCCCAGTAACTTAGTTGCCAGATACAAACTAAGAGTCTATAAATTAGATACCATGCAAATGGTCCATTAAAAGAACACTACTTGAACCAATATACAAAGCAACTACCGTTAACAGGGTTTTTTAGCAGGGGTCCAAAGAAGAATTTTACACCATGTAACCACCTGGTAGGGACCATTCCCAGCTCCCAGGTACCCAGTAGGATCGATACCTCGACCTTGGAAGAATCGATACCTGGTATGGCCAGAACCTCGACTGCCTGTCTATCTAGATGAGGCACCAGAAATATGAACCATAAAGAGCATGTACATCTACCCCGACATCTGGTAAAGCTGGTACCGCGATACCATGCACCCAGTACCTCGCATATACCCGGTGCCTCCTACCTAGCACCTAGGTACCGCGACATGTATCCAGTACCCCAGGGTACCTCAACATCTACCTGGTGCCCGAATACCTCGATATCTGCCTGGTACCCAGTACCTTGACATCAACCCAAAATCCACCGTAGACAGGTATCCTACTCGCCGAGCAGGAAGAATGTCGCCACGAAGCCACTAGTATGCTAGAACAAGTGCCACGCCAACGAGAAGGGACTGGTACACCAGAGTATCTCGCCTGAAGGGAAGAAGTGTGCAACACCATCTGACCTCATTAATGGCCATTCACAACGCCATTAATGAAGGAATCAGTCAACTATATTAATGGAGATAATCAGCCCCATTAATGAGAAGATCAGTCAACTCTTTAATGGCCATTCACAACACCATTAATGAGGGAATCAGTCAACTTTATTAATGGAGATAATCAACCCCATTAATGAGAAGATCAGTCAACTCTTTAATGGCAATTCACAAGGCCATTAATGAGGGAATCAGTCAACTCTATTAATAGAGATAATCGGCCCAATTAATGAGAAGATCAGTTAACTCTTTAATGGTCATTCCCAACGCCATTAATCAGAGAATATTCAACTCCATTAATGCCAGGTCAATGTTCCTTTGATTGCGAATTAATTAGTGGAGTGGGCAACAAGAATCAAAACATATAAATATGACTAAGTTCTCTCCAAGAAGGAGGTTCAAACAATAAACACAGTTCACCAGCTCTGGTTCGTACTTCACCACCAACTCTCTCGAATTTCTCCATCTCAACGGTTCCGAAATTTTTCTCCAGTCTGATATTTTCTCCAACATCTCTATATCTTCAAGGTGTCTCCGATCCCAGATTTCACCCACTTCTCCACCAGAAATATAGTTAGACATCTCCTACCATTGTATCGACTACGGTACATGTCAATTTCTCCATGAATGTATCGGTAACTAGTGGTACCCCTCCAATGGTGACCTACCAGGTCCCAGATTGTATTTATGTAAGCTCTCCGGAGCACCTCTCGTGATATATATACATACAGAAGGGTTTTTCTCCTTCTTATGGATACTGCCTGGGGGTTTTTCAGCATGTGATCATTCGTGATGCTTTTTCCCTTTAGGTCAGTCCACCACTACTAAAAGAGTTGTCATTCTCCCATCTATCTCCTTGTTATGAATGCATGTATGCATGCTAGGCACCGACCATGCCTGTCCTAGTTCTCATGTACCTCTCCTGGCTCATTATCTAGGTTGGGGGAATATTGAAGGCACCTAGAGAGGTGACTAGGTGTCAATTATCTATTAACAGTGTTTTCTGACAAGGGACCAAATGAGAATTTTCTAACAAGGAGTTACCTTGAAAGATTCATCCAGATATTCCAGGTAACCAGCGAGATCGGTACCACTACCTAGATAGAACCGATACTTGACAAGGTCAGGACCTCGACTACCTATCTATCTAGATAAGACATCAGCTCCGCGAGCTAATGAAAGCACGTATCTCGCCCTACTGAAGCTCCTCATACCAACTTAGGACCAGCACGACGATAACTTGCACGCCCAGCACCCCGTAAGTACCTCAACATCAATCAAGGCATCTGGTACCTCGATACCCACCTTGGTACTGCCTCGACTTCCACCTGATACCTAGTACCTCGATGTATATCCGGAGCCCCTCCAAGATAAGTACCATACATGCCAGGCAATACAAAGATGATCATCACCCCTCCATCAAGAAATAGAACAAGCTCCACCCCATCGGGATTTGAGTGATATATCAGCACCTTGTTCCGCCAATGTTCAGAGTCAGAATTTCCCTCCAAGCTCCACGAAGAAGGAAAGTTGACTCAATCGCCATTATAAAGCGCCATTAATGAGACCAAATGGTCAACCTAATTAGAATTTGAATTCGAAAATAACTAACGGGATCAAATCCCTCATCTTCAGCCCCACTAAATGCTTTTCATCACTTAAAATATGACTCTCAATAATCCTCATGAAGAGGACCAGATTTTGAGGGGATCTTGGGAGAACTAAAGAGACTTTTTTCATCACCAGAACAGAGAAATTGTTTCCAATAGAATTTCCTTCTGAAATTCTCCGAATCCAGTGAGAGTCCATTGACGATCATCAGAAGAAAATATCCCCTTATCGACATAAACGGAGGTTCTGCCTTCATCCTGTAAGAGTGAAGAGAGATTTAAGTGTGAGAAGAGTCTGAATTGTAACGATAATATTGACACCCCTTTTTTTAAATAAATAGTGTTATTTCATATCTCATCGATCCTTCTTATCCTTCTTCTTATTTACATCCATCTACATTATGAGGAAGGATCCCGGTACTGAATGTACCTATCCCTCTACTGGCTACTGGTAATGGGGAGGGTGCTAACCGAGATTTTGCTCCCCTGAGTGATTTTTCCGTTAACAACTACAAACCTAATCAGAACCGATCAATTGATTAGATAACCGATCGGGTTCATCAAAAGCTGATGGCCAAATTGGCAGGGCAGAATTCAACCAATCAAAAAGAAGATTGACCGAGTCGATAAACGAGTAGTTTAAAAGGTTATTGAGCGAATTAAACACGATTGATACTAAATTGAACTGAGTTCGATCAGTTAAAATAGCTGGTCGGGTCAATGACCAATTAATTCGATCAATTAAAAAAAAAATCAATCAGACCAATCACAATAAATCAATAAAGATGGTGTAGTAAAGTAAAGAAGACCACACAAGTAAATCAAAGATTTGTATCATTAGAAGATGAACGAATCATTTATATAATGTTACAAAAAAATTACAAGGTATGTGGAGTAAAGGTGAAGGAGAGATCAGATTCTAGGAGTACGTGAGGGGCCGCCGGGACCAGAGGCTCCAGAAGGATTACTTTCTTCTTCATAGCCCTTGACCAGATCTCCAAAGTCTGGCCAGCAGATGTCATCTTCAGGATCTTCAACCATGAAAGGAGAGTAATCTGTCTCAAGTAAGGTTCTAGTATCGATACCCTTGGGTATTGCACCACCTTCCTTGACCGTATGGAAGGTCACCAGAGAAGATTTGGAGGGAAGCTCCAGATGCATGTTATGAGGTTCCTTCCCGATAGATTTGCAATAAGCCTTCCATCTCATCCTCTGGTTCTTTATTGCACGGAGAGACTCAGCGTTGTGCTTTTCAATCGTTCGTTCCAATTTGCTGCTAGCCTCTCCAGTAGACCTTTCCTTGCCCCCGAAGAACATTCAAGCAGTAGCTAGCCCTTATTCCATTTACCTTAGCATAATGGCCTCGAATGATGGATATCTCTTGTACCGATCAACACTCTGGACTTCAAGGGCTAACCTGGCTTCTTGTGAGAGCACCTCTTACTGCTTAGGTCATCAATCAGCCTCTCATAGCGAAGCTTAGCCTCCTTAGACCCCTGCTGAGCCTCGAGCATGGATTGTTGAGAAGCAGCTAGAGTTTCCTTGGTAGTGCGAGCTTCTGCCTCTTGACTAGCAGCAGTTTTTTCAGCCAGAGATAGCTTAGTTTCCAACTCTGCGTACCGCTGACCGGCCTTGACCAGATTCGCTTCAAGTTCGGCATTCCTCACTGCAAGCTCTGTTAGGCTGGTTGTGGCATTGTTAGCTTTAGTTTCAGTAGCAGCAACAGACCTCCTCAAAGCCGCCTCAGTTGCGTCATGATGCTTCAGCTTTTCTTCAAAAAACGCTTTCAGCTTTGACTCACTTGCTGAGGCCGAACTGACCGCTTTATTTCTCTTCTCAAGCTCTTTCTTCAGTCGAGAAATTTCAGCATCCTATTTTTTCTAAACCATCATGGCCCTAGTCATCTCCTCGACAGCCTTGAAAAGAGGGAAGGAAAATAAGGTAAGTTTATATGAAAACCTGAAATATACAGAATGAGCAAGAGATTGAAAAATACATATATAAATGCCATTATTATAGATAGCGCAGACTCTTTCCACATCATTAGCATTTCAAAAATCAGTCCATTAGCCCGTACCAACACATCCCTTCTTAGCAGACATAGACTTCAATATGTCTAGGGGGTCGGGTAATATGTCCCCCGAGCCAGAAGCTCCAGCTACACTAGGAGATGTTATCATCCCGGGGGCAGGGGGTGGTTGATCCATCGGTTCAGAATGTAAAACTGGAATGGCTTCAGGAGTAGCCGTCGGGGTAACAACAATAATTCGCTCTTGAACTTGCTCCTGATCAGCGGTCCCCGACGGGCATGCTTCAATACCAATTATAACAGGAGCAAGAACAATATTGGGCAATGGCCCAGACAGACGGCCCAATCGGAAAGATGTTTTGTCAACATGCTCCGCCTCATGATCAAATAAGTTGTCTTTAGGAACAAGCTGATCAGCTGATACTTTTTCAGGACTGGCCTTGCCCTTCGTCAGAATCTGAATCAGTAAAGACTATTTGACTCTTGACGAAAAATTGAATAAGGGCCTTGCCAGTACGGTGAACTGGGAGATCAGAAGGAACGTGGTTGGTTGGATGACCAGATTGAAGAGGAATTGGCTCAGATGGTCTTGGGGGTTGAACTTGTTGGAAGGCGGTTTGCTTGATAGCCTCGGTAATGACCTGATCGTCTGACTCAAATCAATCAGATGGCAGAAGGATAGAAGGAGACGGAGCATGATCGTTTCCCTTTTTTGATCGGTGCTCCCTATGGATTAGGTCAGTCAGCGTATCCCGAGCTTCATCATTAATGGTGACCGCTTTGACTCCAGTCTGATGAGCCCCTGGTACCGACGGTGATTGTAATTTCCTCTTTCCATGAATGGCTTCAGGAGCGGAAGAGTCAACATCAATCTTAGTCACCTTGCTGACTAGAGATTTCCCAGAAGATTTGGTCAGGCTTCGACCATCTGTTTCCTTAGTAAATTTCCTTTTTGAGCCTCTGGGAGATCTATTTTGCTCACCCCGATCAGAAGATTGCCTCTCTCTTTCCCGGTCAGGAATATCTGAAGGTGTATTGGGATCAGGCTCATAAGTATGTTTAACCATGGTCTGTTGAGGAGGAGCAATACCCTGAGCCAGTTGGGTAGCAACTTCTGCATGGCTAACCTTATCAAAAAATTTAATCTTCTCGGCTTGGTCCTCGGCTACGATATCTATTTCATACACTGACAATTGAAGAAAGGAAAATGATCGGTAAAAATAATGATAATAATATTAATAATAATGGGAACGATTAAAGTAACGGGACTTACATCGTTTGCGTCGATTTGAAATCGAAGGAAATAATCCAAGGTCTGAAGGGCCTTTTCCACAAATAGCCCACGCCGATCTCTGGCCTCCCACGAGGTTTGAGCAGCCTTGATAACATTTTTTACTTGTTCTTCTGTTAGCATGGCAGGGGTCTTGTTCCACAGTTCGGGACTATAGAAGTGCCTGGGAACCTGATATCTGGTCAGTGCTTGTCCAGGATCAGCAACGATGGTTTCACCCCATTCTCTCCGAACGAAAAACCAACTGTTCTTCCAATATTTATTAGAAGAAGGAAATCCCCAAATGAAGCCGTTGTGGTCTTTACTGGATGGAGGTGAGGGACGTTGATTATATCCTTCAGGAATCCAATGGTTGATCGAACTGGACTGAAGGTAAAAGGTACCTTCATTGTCTGACCGACCCAATGTGTAGAAGTTTCAAATTTTCTAGTGGGGTCGGGGGGTACTTGGCACTGATTTTCTTCCACAGATGCCATAAACTTATAAGGACTCGTTATGAATTTGGTGAGAGCTTGGAGAGAGCAATCCCAGCGTCGACCAGGAATCTGGCAATAAAAGGTTGAAGGGGTAGTGTGACCCTATAAGTGAGCATTGTCCCATAGATGGCCACTGCACCCTAAAGAAGGTTCCAAATTGCATGCTGATTGCTTAGGAAAAGTTCAGCCGATCGGGGGAGATCAAATCTTTCGCTATATTTTACTATATCTGGTTCGTCCACCTCATTTATTTCCGAATCAAAGGCATAGGGATGCTCTATCGATAATTTCAAAAGAAAAGATCGACGCACCCTGGGAATGTCCCCCATCTTCAGTAACTGAGAAGGAATCTTCAAGTCAACCGCAGAAGAATCCTTAGAACTTGGCCTGTTTCCCCGGCTGGATCCGGTTGTCTTCGATATATCTGGGTATGTATTGAGAGAAGAAGCAGCCGGGTTAGCAATGTTCGATTCAAAATAAGAAGGTTGAAATTTGGGAAAAGCCACAGAATAATCATCGTTAAGGGGTACATGATAAACTGGTCGAGAAGAAGAATCTTGGAAAAATCCCCCTAAAATGGATTCAATCCTAGCAATATTCTCCTTGTTGCCTATTGAAATATAATGGATTAATAATTCAACATAACGATGACAAACAGCAGGATCCATACCTAATATTTGAGGAAGGTGAGAAAGGAACTCTGACGACGATGAAGATTCAGTTGAAGCTACGAACTTTGAGAAGATCGTTGATGGAGGAAAGTAACACAGAAGATGAAGAGTTGCGTAAATTAAAAGAAACAAAAGCGTGAGAGGGAAAACGAAAGAGTTTAAAAGTATTTATAAGCAATAATGACGTCATGTGAGAGTGGTGATTGGTATTCGAATCTCGAAGATCACGCGCCATTTGAAATTTAAAATGCCGTTGTCAGTTGCGTCAAATCATCGATGCAAATCCACCATTTGTGGCTGGGATTTAAAGTTAGATGTCCATCATTATTACGCATTTAAGAGCTATACAACAAAAGGCTCCCGAGTTAAACATATCTCACCGAACGAATGGTTGTCGCTTAACCAAGTGTTTGGTTTGAATATTTAATGGGGTATTGTTATTGGTATAATTTGAAGAAATAACACGTCAGCATAAACAACTATTGACGTGTCAACCAAAATCGAACCAACCTAAAGTGATCAGAAAATAACCCTATAACTCTGATCAGAGTTATTTAGATGGTCGGGTTTTGGATACCCGACCAAGGTAATTAGATTGATTGGGTTATCATGATAACGATCGGGGGAAAAATTAACTGATCAGGTTTAGGTACCTGATCAGGGGAAGATCCCTGGTCGGGGGTAAAAGAGCTCTGGTCGGGTTTGGAGGACGATCGGATAAGCGACATGTGGACAATGTCTAGATACGTTCAGATGCTTAGCTTGTTGATAACATTATTACGACTCAAACACGTAAAGAAGAATCCTCCTCAAATAAGGTTGTAAGAAGTATACTCTGATAAGGAAACAGATTTCCATAAGAGTTATCAGAACACTAAATAGGCAAAGTCCTAATGCGATTAAAACGACTCCAACAAGACAGAGTTTTATTAAATCACTACTACCTTTCTCTTACTTGTACTCCAATAACTAGGGTTCTATGCATGTATAAATAGACCTAAAAAATATCCAACAGAGGTTAGCGAATCATTAAGGATTCAAGAGAGCAAGTAAGATTGTATGTGTAATCATAATTAAATAGTGATTTTTCTTTCTCGCCGTTACCGGCAACCGTGGTTTTTTCCCTTTCGGGTTTTCCACGTAAAATCTTGCTTGTATGATATATTTTATTTCTTCTTGATTAGATTATACGATTGCAAACTCTATGAATTATGTGTGACGTGTGATCGAATTCGTACAATCTAAAAATCACCGTTAACATTTGGTATTTCACATAAATATGTTTGTGGGTAGCATAGCTGTAAACCCTCAAGAGACAACACTCCTCTTACTAGGGACACCTAGAGTTTAAAGGCTTGTAGCATACGCTCAATGCTATCGTGTTCCCTACGAAAGTGGCTTAGTTAAAATTTTTGTTTTTAGTTTTTTAGGTTTTGTTTTTATTTTTGTTTGTTTTTAGTTTTTGTTTTTATTCTAGTTTTGCTCGAGAGCTAGAAAAAGATAGGTTTGGGGGTATTTGATCGGTCTATTTCTATACATGTTTTAAGTCCCTGTTTCCTATTATCTATGCTTTGTTCTCGGGTACAATTAGTATTTTTACGTGTTTATTGAGCATGTGTAGGTCACATTCCATTCAAGTGGTGTTGAAATTTAGTTTGGGAGAAAATGAGCAAAAAGATGAATTTCGGCCTGTGCAGATCACTCAAGTTATGGGGCTCTTATATCCCTTCTTGGTTTGACCTGGGTTTTGTTCCACCTATATTTGGAAATCTCCAGAAGTCTAGTTTCCAGTAAACTTTTCGGATTACAATTTCGATATTCCTAGAAGAAGTTATGCCTAATATAGTAACCGAAGGTCAGAGCTGGAGAAGTCAACCACATGCTAGACCGCGGTTTGTACAAAGCAACCTACATAGCAGAAAACATCAGAATAGTACTACGGTTTGGATCATGGTTGACCTATGGAGCGACCCAGGCCACGGTTTGATAGTTTTTTGGCGGAAAACCACTCCAAATTGGTCCAGAATTATTCCAAAACATCCCAAATCAAATTCCAATGACTCTAGAAGACCAAGACATGTTTGGGAAACTTCCTGAACTCAAATTAAGAGTCAATCATCAAAAGAGGAAATCCAAGTTAGGAAAGGATTCTCATTCCTTGTTTCATTCTACTTTCCCACTTGGTGAGTTTCCTACAACAATGCAAATTGGGAGTCCACAAGAAGAAATCACCTACAAATACCATGAGTTTCTTTAAGAAAAACTCTCCACAGACCTAATCACAGTCACCATATACCTCACCACACCATTCTATCTATTAACGGAAATTTTGCTCGGGATGAGAAATCTCAGTTAACGTCCTTGAGACCACTACCACGTAGGTGGTGGCCAAAATTCATTGTATATGTAACAGTGATTTATAAAGTGACAAGTAAGCAAGAATGTTTTTATTGAATATGCATGGTATACAAATACAAAGGTTCTTCTCTCTTTTCTCTCAACTCTCCCTAGGGAATGGTCGATTGTTAGTCGTATGCCTGTCGAATAGTAGTCTCCTCTTTTTCCTTTCTTTTTTTGTTCTATTTATACATAGTTTATAGGTCAACAGATTGATTCTCCCTTGATTTTCTCAGTCTCCTCCTTATCGGGCGGGATTTCTTGCTTTAATGTCATTGACTTTTGAATTGACGTCCGGATTGAGAGTATCATGGTGGATATCAGTTTGTTTCCTTTTTGGATTTTATTACTTGTTCTGCATGTAGGTAACGTTTCCAGATATGATTCAATGCATTCCTCGTATCCTTTCAGCATGATCCTTTATGGATGTCGTTGGATATGATGATATGGTGTGGTGCATCAACCAGGGAGGTTGATTAGTATTTCGACCTTGATATCTGAGAAGTTTCATCCAGCTTTGAGCCAAATCTGGCTTCCCTTGACCTTTTCGAAGCTAGGTGTGGCCTCGACTGACCTTTTGAAGCTACGTGTGGCTTCGACTGACCCCGCAGCCTTTTAGGGACATTCTTCTGTGTAAATCGAGGTACAGACGAGTCTCTGGAGCACTTGTGAGATGACCTCGACTTCGCGGAGCTTCTAGTTTTGGTGATGCAGGCTAGATCTGATCGTTTCGGGCTTTATCCCGGATGTTTCCGCAGCCCGTCCTTGTTCCTGGGGTGGTATCGTAGTTTGGCTATGGACAGAGAGATCTCCTGGTGGAAGCTCTCGGGTCCAGGCTCTATCCTGGATGTTTCCGGAGCCCGCCCTTGTTTCTGGGGTGGTATAGTAGCTCGGCTCAGGATTGAGAGGTCTCTTGGTGAAACTCTCGGGTATGGAACCAGGTCTGGGAGGTGGAAAATTTCCCTTTGGTCCTTAGACAATTTTGGCTATTAACAGAAGTCCCCTCTGACTTGAACACCAGACGTCGAGCTCGGGGTTGAGGTCAGATTTTCACTTTATTTGGGAAATCTTCCTCTTTTTGCCTTTATCGAAATATTGATGAAATTTCTTCATTTGAATGACGTGTTGCGAACCGACTAATTTATCTTCGAATTAATCTGATTGCGTTACGGTAGTCCCCGAGATTTTTTACCGTTACCAGAATCTTGGGGAGATCATCCTCTTAACTGCGTAAGTGATGTGGCATGAGATGATTAGCCCGCTTTCGAGTTTAATCCGGTTACGTTACCGTAATCGATTTTTTACCGTTACCAGACGAGTATCTCGGTGCTGTTGCCCTTCTGCCTATATATATGTCTGTTTTCCTCCTCATCTTCCTCACATTTCTTCGAGCTAAAAACTTTTTGCTGAGAAATATTTCCATAGCTTTTCCTCCGAGCTTGCTTCTTTCTTCATTCTTCATCTTCTATAATGTCGAAAAACAGTCGTGACTCAACTGATTCCATATTCGACGGGGAGGAGGTCGTCAGTCTTATTCTGGGGAAGCGGACTAGGAGGAGTTCTGACGGCGATGATTCTCCGCCCACCTCGTAACGTCGGTGGTCCAGTAGGAATGTATCTATTGGGATTGGGTTCTCCAACCATCTCGACCACCCTTTAGATATCGTCGATGATTACTCCGATAAAGAAGCGGCTGGTGGCGCTGCGGGGGAGCGTCGGGTCTCGGCTCCGGGTCCCTTTGGGGAGAGGCTCCCTCCCTATGATTTCCAGGTTGTCCCAGATTCCACCGTTGACCTGGTGTCGATTGATCGCTTGAGGTCAAAGTTTGGCATCCCCGACAGCGTATCCATCTCGGTACCTCCCAAAAATTACGAGTTTTTTAACACCCCTAAAGGCGTGCTTCCGATTCATAAGGCCGCTCTTGAGAACGGGGTCAGGCTTCCCCTCCATCCAACCCTTCGACGGGCTCTCAATACCATCCAGCTCGCTCCCCTCCAGTTGACGCCTGGCTTCTGGAGGCATCTGATTGGTTTCCTTGTCTTATGGAGGGAACAATGCCAGATGAGTAAAGTGACGAGAGAGCCAGGTGTAGAGGAGCTGGCTTATCTCTTCTAGATTGGGAGTTTGTCTGGGGCTCCTCGAGGCTAGTTCTATGCTAAGGCTGAAGAATAAGCTTAATTTCATCGTTCCTGGTGCCTCGAAGAAGGATCCCGCAGTGGAAAGAAGAATGGATCCTGGTGGGGGATGACTGGGGGAGCTCGATTTTCATCGGAGGGCACGAATTCGAGGTTCCTACGGCTTTCAGCGACAAGCCCTCCTGGGACCGGGACTCCCTGCCTTCCAAGTCCGAAGCCGTCTTAAAGGCTATTCTAGCCTAGAATTATTTGAATCCGAAGTTCCCTACTGCTGAAGCTTTTGACCCTCGTAGGGTGAACAAGTATTTGCGGATTTCAGACGCTATTCCTCGTAAGTATCCTTGTGTTGCTTTGCTTCGCTTTATTACTTAGCTTGGTTCTAACATTTTCTTTTTTTAATTTGTTTATTCACAGTTTTTGTCGTGGAGCCAGCCACCTGTCACAGTCTCACGCTCTCATCAAGGTGGAGCTTCTCTTCCCTCCTCTGGGGTCGAACCTGCCATGGCTTCGTCTATCTCTTCGGCTGGGTCTAAGATGGCCACTCTTACCTCGCGGGCTTTCCGGGCTTTGGGTAAACCCCCCAGGTGGTTGGCCCGGCTGCTTTTGCCCCCTCAGTCGTGGCCGCTAAAGTTGCTACCCCTTCGACTTAAACACCTGATTCCGCTGCACTTCCAACAACCAAAGCCTCGGAGGTTTCTGGGAAAGGTGTTGCTTCTAGGAATGGTGTCGCGAATGTTCCTTCCAGTCGCTCCCGGCCCCAGCCGAGCTCGACAGGGCGGGATGAGGTCCTGGAGCAGTTCATAGCGTCCTGTCCAGGTGGTGGGATCTCGAAGATGGCTTCTATGCCTGTGGACGTTCTTATAACCAAGGGATCTGCTATCTTAGCTGAGGTAATTGCATTTCCTTCGCGCTACTTTTGTTAATTCGTTCAGTTTCTAACTCGAGTTCTGTAATTTGTTGGCCTTTAAGGTTAATGTCGCGATGGGCCAGCAGGTAGCCCTCCTTCGTGATCGGGCTACAAAAGCCGAGGCTGAAGCCGAGAATTCCGGGGAACTGCTCAAGCAGGCTCGGTCTTTAGTGGAAGAGGTGACTTCCAGCCAGGGAAAAATCGAGCTCGAGATGGCTGAGCTTCGCTGCGATCATAAGAGGATGAAGCAATCTTTCGATCAGAAGCATCTTTAATCTCTTCGGCCGGCTAGGCAGCGGGATTCCTGGAAGATCTGAGGCTAAGAAGCTGGACCTCGAGAACCGGTCTCTGATTACTCAAGTGGCCAAGCTGCAAGCTGATGCGGAGACCTTCTTCAGTGATGGGTATTTTTATGCTTCTTTTCAGGCCGCGAAAGCTCTTCCTCCTCCCTTTGATTTATCGTCTATTACGGGCTGGGACAGACAGGAAATAATACTCAAAGCTGCCGAGTTATCTCGCCCTGAGGGTGACAAGGTGGTCCCTTCTAGCCCAGCAGGAACTGGGAAGCAGCCCGCTCAGTCAGATCCCTCATTCCATCTTCCTTCCTTTATCACCTCGGGTCCTAGGGAGTCTTCCAGCAAAGTGATGTCTTCTCGATCCAAGGAGGACCAATCAGGAGCCGGTGAAGAGGTTAGGAGCTCATCTGAGGATCCCCCTTTAACAGAGATGGAGGTCGACATGAGCCAGATGGGGTCCTTGGTTGCCTTTCTTGACGCGGCTGTCCCTCTTGAGGTTATGGACATAATTAATGAAGTTTTGGAGGAAGATCCAGCTGATCATCCGATGGAGCCTCTAGATGGAAGAGCGGTCGGCGAGGGTAACCCAGATGGACAGCTACCGGTATAGGGGGTTGATGCCGAGGATCAGCAGGAAGGAGGAGGGCCAGCGGAAGGGAGCCATGAGAGTCCCAAAGCTTGAAGCGGATGGCTTGTTTTTGATTGCCAGGAAAAGGGGGTGGGCACCCTGTTTTGCCATTATCAATTTTTCATTTTTCTTCTTCTTTCTGTAGCCCGAGTTCGGGGGTTGGGCTCCTCATTTGGATGTAGCCTTATCGGGGGATAGGCTCCCCTTGCCCTTAATGATAAATCGAAGCGCTTTTTTGAGAACTTTTATTCTGTTTCTGGTCTTGAATGGTATCCAGAGTAGCATCTGTAGCAGCAATTAAGATTCGTGTAGGGAATTATGGTGATTTTGATCCTGCACACGAAAGCAAACATTATATATATATATATATATATATATCTGTTTTTGTGTATATACATAATTTTTTTTTATGGGGTGATAACCCAACCAAGACATTAGAAGGGTTATTTAGCTATTTCCTAGTCTTGGAGATCTGGAGGGCAACTATGCTCTTACACCCAGATCCTTCTTGGGGGTGGTAGCCAGACCAAAGCATTAGGAGGGCTATCGAGCTGTTTCCTGGTCTCGAGATCTGGAGGGCAACTATGCTCTTACACTCAGATCCTTCTTGGGGGTGGTAGCCCGACCAAGGCATCAGGAAGGCTATCGAGCTATTTCCTGGTCTCGAGATCTGGAGGGCAACTATGCTCTTACACTCAGATCCTTCTTGGGGGTGGTAGCCTGACCAAGGCATCAGGAGGGCTACCGAGCTATTTCCTGGTCTTGAGATCTGGAGGGCAACTATGCTCTTACACTCAGATCCTTCTTGAGGGTGGTAGCCCGACCAAGGCATCAGGAGGGCTATCGAGCTATTTCCTGGTCTCGAGATCTGGAGGGCAACTATGCTCTTACACTCAGATCCTTCTTGGGGGTGGTAGCCCAACCAAGGCATCAGGAGGGCTATCGAGCTATTTTCTGGTCTTGAGATCTGGAGGGCAATTATGCTCTTACACTTAGATCCTTCTTGGGGGTGGTAGCCCGACCAAGGCATCAGGAGGGCTATCGAGCTATTCTCTGGTCTCGAGATCTGGAGGACAACTATGCTCTTACACTCAGATCCTTCTTGGGGGTGGTAGCCCAACCAAGGCATCTGGAGGGCTATCGAGCTATTTCCTGGTCTTGAGATCTGGAGGGCAACTATGCTCTTACACTCAAATCCTTCTTGGGGGTGGTAGCCCGACCAAGGCATCAGGAGGGCTATCAAGCTATCTCCTGGTCTCGAGATCTGGAGGGCAACTATGCTTTTACACTCAGATCCTTTTTGGGGGTGGTAGCCCGACCAAGGCATCAGGAGGGCTATCGAGGTATTTTCTGGTCTTGAGAGGTTATGTCGAATTCCCATACAAGGGTGTAGTCACTAACGTTGAACATAGTTAGAGACAAAGATGGAAGATAAAAGGAAAATGACTTTATTAATGATTGAGATGTAGTACATCTTTATTAGGACCTGTAATGAAAACTAAGTGGGGGTAGTCTTCTTGAGAACTCCCCACATGGCAAAGGGGTAAGGTGAACTGAGGGACGACAGTCACTCGGGTGGCTGGTGGTTCAAGTTTGAGGTTCTTTGACAAGGTTCGCAGGATTGCACAAAACTCTTTGCATCTTGATGGATGGTCGGCCAATGATCATGCCTAAATTGTTGTATATTTCGACCCTCATTCCTATTCCTTTGTCTCGTTCTTGTGTGTATTTTCTATATATTTTATGTCAAATAGGCTCGTTTGTGCTAATTGCAGGCAATATATGTAATTCTGGTGTTAGAAGCTAATTGCAGTGGTTTTGGCAGAAAATGGGCAAAAGGAAAGACAAAGGATCATAAAGCAGCTCTACAGTGCGGGTCAAGTCCGGGTCGCAACCGCACTCCTTCCCACAGCCAGGACTGAATCATGAAGGAAAGATAAAGTGTGGGTAAAGTGCGGGTCATCCAACTGCACTCCACCCGCACTATTGCTCAAGACAGAGGAGCTGATTCGTACCTGACAGATAAAGTGCGGGTCAAGTGCAGGTCAAGTGCGGGTCAAGTGCGGGTCAAGACAGAGTTGTATTCATTAAAGTGCGGGTCATCCACCCGCACTCCACCCGCACTCCACCTGACACTAAAGTGTGGGTAAAGTGCGGGTAATCCAACCGCACTCCACCCGCACTGTTGCTCAAGACAGAGGAGTGGATTTACACCTTACACCATAGTGCGAGTACATTGCGGGTAATCCAACCGCACTCCACCCGCACTGTTGCCCAGATCAGAGAACTGAAGATGAAGAAAACCCATATAGTGCGGGTAATTCACCCGCACTCTACGCGCGACAGTTTCTGGTTTCAAGCTTAAGTGACCTATTTTTCCATCCTCTATAAATAGAAAAGGATGGGAACGAACCAAATCATCACCATACCTCCCAACACTTGTAGTCTAAGCTAGAAACACATCTCCCTCTCATCCAAACCATCTCTACTCAATCAAAGGCAACTAGGAGACTTGGATTCAAGATTCAAGGAAGGAGATTAATCTTCAAGGGTTCTCTCTACACTCTCTCTTAGTTTATTTGTTTGTAATAGAATATGAGTAGCTAAAATACCCCACTATGGGGTTGATGTTATTTGTTTGATGGATATTTTGGGCTTTGTAAATGAACTCTATATGTTATATTTATTCTATCTCTATATTTCATTCCATTGCTTGTATTGATTTCTATTATTGACTTGCTTGGATACACCCTCTTTGCATGTTGATTTGGATTACTTGAGTAGGCAATTAGGTTGTCTAATGCTCCATTGAATGGAAGGATTTCCGGAAATCCGGCTCTATAACCATGCCCTTAATCTAATCTTGAATTAGTGGCTTTCACTATACACTCTAGGTCAGCCACTTGTGAGAGAATTAGAAGCCTCCACTATACACCCTAGGTTGGCTACTTTAGTGATTTTACGAGAACTAACCTTCGAGTAGAATTCGGTTGATAACCTCGAGCCTCATCCAATCCTAACCGGGTGGCCTTCACTATACATCCTAGGTCGACCACTTGTGAGGGAATTGGAAGCCATCACTATACACCCTAGGATGGCTACATTAATAATAGGTTGAGCCATAGCTAGATAGATGAGCATTCATGGAAAAGGTCCCGATTAAGTAACTAGCCATTGTTGGTTGCTTAGGAGGGATTAATCGCTAGTAGGAGGTCTTCACTATACACCCTAGGTTGACCTCTTGCTAGAGATATATACCAACACTATACACCCTAGGTTGGTTACATTTGTCAATACATGCTTAATTGAGAGTTTGTTGCAATTGCCCCAATATTCACTTACGAGTCCATCAACTCCGTAGTTCCATCATCATTCATTCATCACTCCGTTGTCATCCCATTTCATTTGCTTTCATAGTTTAGTTTATATAGTATCTTCATTCACCATCACTTTACTTTTATGCATACTAGTTATATTAATCCTAATCTTATCACCGCTACCCCGATCTCAGTGGATGACACCCATGCTTACCGTTTTATTTGTATTTCTACTTGTGAACGCATCGCATAGGTTTTATAAATTGTTTTGACGGACGGTTTTCTGACGGCAAAAACCTTCTCATCAAATGGCGCCGCTGCCGGGGATCGGTGTGCGTAGTAGTGATTAGATTAGTTTTAATACTATTAGTTTATTAGTTGTTTTTAGTTTTGTTAGTTTCTTTTTATTGCTTTGGTAGTTTTTGTTTTTGTTTGTTTCAGGACTCTATGGATTCCTTTTGGCAAAATTCAGGGTCAAGCTACGAGCCTAACGAGAATACCTACATCTCATCATTCCAGTCAAATTCCGTTGAAGATCAACTACGACATTTCATGAAGAATCATGTGCGGGAGACTGAGCAGATGATAGCTTCTCAACAAGAGACTCAAGCCTTTATAGAAGAGAAAACCACCCAAATGCTTGAATCCGCTCAGCAGTCCACCTCGGTAAATCTGAGTTGTTTCCAAGTTAAAGCAACCAAACCGGTGGATTCCTCCAATTTCTCTAAAGAAGACATGTATAAGCTCCGAATAGAATTTGAAGTGGAGCGAAGCAAGAGAATGGACGAGATGGACAGGATGATCAAGATGAACCAGCAGCTTATGAGTGTGAGCATAGAGCTAGTGTTGGAAAGGGGTGTGTTGAAGGAAGAGAACGAATCACTTCAAGAGAGAGAAGCCTCGGAAATGGAAAAGGCGAGTAATCTCCAAGAGTTGAACAAGAAACTATTATTTGAAATGAAGATGCTCAGGGTTGAGAATGGTACTCTCAAGAAGACAAATGACGAAGTCTCTGACAAGAACAAAGAATTGGAAGAACGAATTGAGAGATTTGAAGCCGAAAAGAGTACCGCATCGAAGGATTTGGAGTACTTAGTGAGGCTATCAAAAGATTTTGAAGACGAGATAGCTCACAAGTCAATGAAGATGCAAATGGAGGTTGATCAAAAAGCCAATGCCTTAGAGGAAGCAGAGGTAGCACTAAGCAAAAAGGAGGAGGAGGTCAAGGCGTTACAAGTGAAACAAATCAAACGTCCTCAAGACCACGCATCAAAGGGGAGTTCCTCTAACTCTAATGTCTTTTGCTATGCATGTTCTAGGATACAGCATTTTAAGGCTAAAAATTACAAGCCAAATCAACATAGGAAAATTAGAGGTCCTAGGAATAGGTGGAGTCCACCTAGGGTCAAGCAAATATGGGTAAGGAAAGACCAAGAGCACTTATATAGAAACATGAAAAAGGAAAAGATAATGAAGTCACCTAAATTTATTTGGGTAGTGAAAAATAGAGAATTTCCTAACTTAGTCAAACCACCCTTAGAGGACCCTAGCCTCTCCATGAATGCATCCCATTGAATAACTTTGATGCACGTAGTTAGTTTTATGTTTTAGGTTGTTTAAATTCAATAAATGGTGATGTTGGGATAGTTTGTCTGAATGCTATATTTTGTGGATATTTGCATATTGAATTTATTGATTATATTTGTGGATGAAAGAGCCGGAGGCTCTTGTGCAAGTATGAATGCATGTGCTTTATATTGTTTAATTCGGTTTGGGGGTTCATGCCCCATTCCGTCAATTTTGATAAAATGCATGATGTTAAGCTTGGCTTGTGCTTCAATGATATATTGCATGAATTGCCTTTATTTTGTGAGCCTTGTTTGAGTCATTTTTATTTTGTTGGTGCATTGATTGTGTTTGATTAGTGCCTAGGTTTGTTTGAGTCATGTTAGGTGCGTGCCGCTAGGCCAGATTCTCTTGTCTTCAACATTGAGGACAATGTTGGGTTTTGGTTTGGGGGTGTTGACGCCTTTTTGAGTCGTCTTTTGTGTCTTGAGTCATTTTTGTGTCTTATTTTCGAAAAGGTTGCTGCTTAGCCATAATTTTGAGCTTATTTAGCTTGGTGAGATACCTGGAGCATAGTGTTTGTGGCGAATGTGTGTATGCTTTGTGTGCTTATTCAATAACTCTTAGTCACTTTAGGGGTCTCACTTGCACTTCATGGGCTAGTCTCATCTTCTAGTGTCCAAGTTTAGGGAACTCGGTGCTCAAGCGCCTTCTTCTAATAGTGGAGATTTCCCTTGTGAGATCACAAACACAAGCCAAAAGAGTGTATATTTGAGGGAAAGTGTTTTTCAAATCTGTAAACACTATTCAAACACCATGCATAGTCTCACTACATCAAAAATCATCATTTGTCATTGAACATGCATCATATATGTGGACTGCTTGACCGAAACTTTTATTCCCTTGGTAGATTGATCCTTTGAAGTGATATTAGGCAATGTGTGTTTTAGCCACTCAAAAAGAAAGCCTAAATACTTCCCATTCCCGTAATATGTGTGCTCCCAAGCCAATTTTGAAGCCAAACACATGTAGACTTTTCCATTCTACACCCACGTTATCCATAACCCAAGCAACCTAAACACTTAGCCAACCCTCTCTTAATTGATCTTGTTGAGGCTTAGGAATGTAAAGTTGTGCTTTAATTTGATAAATGGCTTGTACCTAGGCAAGAGTAATGAGTTGTGAAAATATGCATAGTAAAAAGGCATGAAAAGAAAAGAAAAGAAAAGAAAAAGAAGCAAAAAGTAACAAAAGAAAAATATGCTTCAAATGCCTTGTGTAAATTATAAATGCTACTCAAATGGGTAACATGAGTAGTTAAAGATTGCACGTAGAGTTTAATTGTATGCCTGGACGCCATATTGTATTTGGAAGTGGAGTTGCACGAGAAATTAAATGCTTAAGTGTAGAATGTATTGCCTTAACTTGGTTGATTAGTGCTTGTGCCTAAATTTCTCATTCTTCTAATCACCATTCACCGTGGCCACGTTACAACCAAAAGGAAAAGACCTAGTTGATCTTAGGGGATGTCTAGATTGGGAATATTAGTTAATGAATGCTCTTTCCACGTTCATGACACGTGATTCTTTCATGAGACTCACTCACTCAAGTGCGGGTCACGTGCGGGTCAAGTGCGGGTCAAGACAGAGTTGGATTCATTAAAGTGCGGGTCATCCACCCGCACTCCACCCGCACTATTTCTTAAAACAGCTCCACCTGACACTAAAGTGCGGGTAAAGTGCAGGTAATCCAACCGCACTCCACCCGCACTGTTGCTCAAGACAGAGGAGTGGATTTACACCTTACACCAGAGTGCGAGTACAGTGCGGGTAAAGTGCGGGTAATCCAACCGCACTCCACCCGCACTGTTTCCCAGATCAGAGAACTGAAGATGAAGAAAACCCATATAGTGCGGGTAATACACCCGCACTCCACCCGCACTCTGCGCGCGACAGTTCCAAGTTTCAAGCTTAAGTGACCTATTTTTCCATCCTCTATAAATAAAAAAGGATGGGAATGAACCAATTCATCACCATACCTCCCAACACTTGTAGTCTAAGCTAGAAACACATCTCCCTCTCATCCAAACCATCTCTACTCAATCAAAGGCAACTAGGAGACTTGGATTCAAGCTTCAAGGAAGGAGATTAATCTTCAAGGGTTCTCTCTACACTCTCTCTTAGTTTATTTGTTTGTAATAGAACATGAGTAGCTAAAATACCCCACTATGGGGTTGATGTTATTTGTTTGATGGATATTTTGGGCTTTGTAAATGAACTCTATGTGTTATATTTATTCTATCTCTATATTTCATTCCATTGCTTGTATTGATTTCTATTATTGACTTGCTTGGATACACCCTCTTTGCATGTTGATTTGGATTACTTGAGTAGGCAATTAGGTTGTCTAATGCTCTATTGAATGGAAGGATTTCCGGAAATCCGGCTCTATAACCATGCCCTTAATCTAATCTTGAATTAGTGGCTTTCACTATACACTCTAGGTCAGCCACTTGTGAGAGAATTAGAAGCCTCCACTATACACCCTAGGTTGGCTACTTTAGTGATTTTACGAGAACTAACCTTTGAGTAGAATTCGGTTGATAACCTCGAGCCTCATCCAATCCCAACCGGGTGGCCTTCACTATACATCCTAGGTCGACCACTTGTGAAGGAATTGGAAGCCATCACTATACACCCTAGGATGGCTACATTAATAATAGGTTGAGCCATAGCTAGATAGATGAGCATTCATGGAAAAGGTCCCGATTAAGTAACTAGCCATTGTTGGTTGCTTAGGAGGGATTAATCGCTAGTAGGAGGTCTTCACTATACACCCTAGGTTGACCTCTTGCTAGAGATATATACCAACACTATACACTCTAGGTTGGTTACATTTGTCAATACATGCTTAATTGAGAGTTTGTTGCAATTGCCCCAATATTCACTTAGGAGTCCATCAACTCCGTAGTTCCATCATCATTCATTCATCACTCCGTTGTCATCCCATTTCATTTGCTTTCATAGTTTAGTTTATATAGTATCTTCATTCACCATCACTTTACTTTTATGTATACTAGTTATATTAATCCTAATCTTATCACCGCTACTCCGATCTCAATGGACGACACCCGTGCTTACCGCTTTACTTGTATTTCTACTCGTGAACGCATCGCATAGGTTTTACAAAATGGTTTTGACGGACGGTTTTCTGACGGCAAAAATCTTCTCATCAGCCAATAGTACCCCATACGAAGCACCTGATAGGCTAGAGCTATTAATAGCCAAAATTGGCTAAGGACCAAAGGGAAATTTTCCACTTCCTAGACCTGGTTCCATACCCGAAAGTTTCACCTGAAGACCTCTATATCTAGAGCCAAGCTACGATACCACCCCAGGCACAAGGGCGGGCTCCAGAAACATCTGGGATAAAGCCCGGACCCGAGAGCTTCCCTCAGGAGACCTCTCTATCCAGGGCCGAACTGCGATACCACCCCAGGAACAAGGGCGGGCTCCGGAAACATCCCGGATAGAGCCCGGAATGATCGGACTTAGCCCGCATCATCAAAACTAGAAGCTCCCCGAAGTCAAGGTCATCTCGCAAATGCTCAAGAAACTCGTCTGTACCTCGATTGACACAGAAGAATGTCCCTAGAAGGCCGCGAGGTCAGTCGAAGCCACACCTAGCTTCAAAAAGGTCAGTCGAGGCCACTTCTAGCTTTGAAAAAGTCAAGAGAAGCCAGATCTGGCTCCAAGCTGGATGAAACTTCTTAGACATCAAGGTTGAAATACTAAACAACCTCCCTGGTTGACGCATCACACCATATCGTCATGTCCCGCGACTTCTATAAGGATCATACTGAAAGGATACGAGGAATGCATTAAATCATACCTGGAAGCGTTATCTACATGCAGAACAAGTAATGAAATCCAAAAAGGAAACAAACTGATCTCCACCACGATACTCTCAATTCGGGCGTTAATCTAAAAGTCAAATGATATTAACGCAAGAAATCCCGGCCGATAAGGAAGAGACTGAGACAATCACTGAGACAATCAAGGGAGAATCAGTTTGTTGACCTACAAACCATGTATAAATAGTAAAGAAATGAAATGAAAGAGGAGACGACTATTCGACAGGCATACGACTAACAATCGACCATTTCCCAGAGAGATTTGAGAGAAAAAAGAGAAGAATCTTTGTATTCGTGGACCATGCATGCTAAATAAAAACATTCTTGCCTACTTGTCATTTTGTAAACCACTGTTACATATATAAAGAATTTTGGCCACCACCTACGTGGTAGTGGTCTTGAGTGCGTTAACTGAGATTTCTCATCCCGAGCAAAATCGTCGTTAACACTTTCTGGCACCGTCTGTGGGAAATTTTTCCTACACCCGATTAACTGATCGTTTGCATTTATATTTTCATTGTTTTACAGGAACTATGAGGCTCCGCTCCTCCCAAGGCCAACACAGAGTCCCGGAGCAGTCTCCGGTGAGGCCAACCCGAAAAGCCCCAGGAAGGGGGATAAAGTCTGGATATAATAGTAAAGCTCTGATCCAGACAACCAATACGCGGGCTACTGGCCACCCCATAGTGAGCCAGGCATCGCTCGACTAACAAGCGGCGGCCTTCGTAGAATCCATCCGCGTCCGCCTTCTCGCTGAAGGCATCACAATCCAGCCAACCAACCTGAATGATCAGGGAGAGCCGAGCAGGCTCGGAGCTAGACCACCTGCTTTCGATCGCCTAGGCCCTCCTCCTCCCGAGTCGGCTCGAGATAGATCAGGTCCCCAACGTTCGATCAGAGATAGGCTGGGACCCATGCCCCCAGCTCCTAAAAGACTTTCACAATATCAACCCCGGCTAGTTAAGTCTGCCGCGGATGTTTTTACCCGGAGGCCGCAAGGGCTATCTCATCCAACTACATCTAGGAGAACAACCCGTGCCCTAGAGGAGGAAAGTAGACAAACTCCCCGAGTGGATCATGTCCAGGAGGAGGACCGGATAGAAATTGCCAGTTCATCAGAAAGATTCGACAGTGAGGAATCTGAGGTTAACTCGAAGAGACCCGGGAACAAGCGACTAAGGGATCAGCTGGCCAAGCTACAAAAAGAGGTCCATCATATAAGGAAGGGAAAGAGCAAGGAGGACAAAAAGAATCCCCTGAGAGAGATGAACGCTCCCTTCACTAGGAGGATCCGGGAAGCAGAGCTCCCCCAAAATTCAAAATGCCAGCGGATAAGTTCTCTGGAACGGAGGATCCTCTAAGCCATCTAGAGAGCTTCGTTCAACAGATGGAAGTCCAGAACACTACCAGAGCAGCTATGTGCAGAATGTTTCCAACAACCTTGACCGACTATGCGAAAACCTGGTTCAGGAAACTGCCCGTGGGTAGCGTGGATTCTTTCACAAAGCTGTCAACCGATTTTTGCTCACAATTCCAAGGAGTTAAACCTCGTCCGAAAGATCCCATACACCTCCAATATGTGATCCAGGAGCGGAGTGAAACTCTTCGATCGTATGTAGAGCGATTTCACAAGGAGGTCATACAAATGGGAGTTTTCACAGAAAAAGAAACCCTCGCTAACTTCAGATGAAACCTTTGGGCAGGAAAGCTTTTCCGTTCTTTCACGAAGAGACCTCCCGAGACATACCAGGAGGCCTATGATCGGGCTCTTGAGCAGGTCGAGATCGACGAACAACTCAAGGTTAAGATAGAACATGACGACATGAGAACGGCAAAGCGTCTGAAGAAATAAGCCCCCAAATTTAAGCCGGTGCAGAGAGCTCAGAATAAACCTGCCAATAGGTCGACCTATCGCCCCCCTACACCTCCGCATAGGCAAGAAAGATATCCAGCAAAACAAACCCCTCCCCGGGCTTCGCCGCCTCCCAGGACCGTGGCTCCAGTAATGCAAGGGGAAAAAGGGTATGACCACTATACTCCTTTGAATGCTTCTAGGGAAACAGTCTATCTTGCCAAACGGGATAAAGGACTGCTCCAAAAGCCCGCTCCCATGAAGGCCCCAGCTGACAGGAGAAACCGGTACAAGTACTGCGACTTTCACGAAGACGTGGGCCACAACACTTCGGAGTGCTATAACTTGCGCAACCAGATTGAGGCCTTGATAAAGGAATGATGCCTGATTGAATTCCTACAACAGGTTAGAGATAATATCAGAACTGGAAGGGAGGTGCAAGCTGAAATCCGTGAGGACGCAGAAAAGAGGAAAGGGGAGCAGGCTGACTTAATGCAACAGATCCAGGTGATACACACTATCAACGGAGGTCCTACATTGGCCGGCGTTTCCAATAACTCCTGGAAAAACCACGCTAGAAAGGTTCCCCGCCTTGGAGAGAGCCGGGGGATCTTTGAAGTCAGCCAGAGCCCGACAGAGCACTCCCAGTCAGCTCAGATAGTATTCACCGAAGTAGATGTCTTCAACACTGTGCAACCTCATGATGATCCAATGGTCATCACGATACAGATCCCCAACTGTCTGGTCCATCGCGTGCTCGTGGATACGGGTAGTAGTGTAGATATCCTCTTCAAGGATACCCTGGAAAAACTGAACCTAAAACAACATTGCCACAACAGCTGTACCACTCCACTTTACGGTTTCACTGGGGACTCGATCATACCAGTAGGGTCAATGATCCTCCCAGTAATCATCGGGGTCACCCCGCTCCAACAGAATGTAATGACCTGACTTTGTTGTGGTGGACACTCCATCGGCCTACAACGCCATCTTAGGGAGACCTTTCCTGTCCTCATTGAAGGGAGTCTTGTCCATATACCACAACGTCCTGAAATTCCCGGTTGGAACCAAGGTAGGAGAGGTATGCGGAGATCAGCAGGCAGCCAGGAAATGCTACGCAGTATCTGCCAATCCTACAGCCTTAGCGAAGCAGTGTGTATAGGTGACCGTAATCCAGGAAGACATAGATACATCCCGGATAATCCAGGAGGAGAATGAGCCCGCAGAACATCCTGGGCATCCGGAGGATGAACCTATCATGCCCTACGAGGAAGAACGGAGTAAGGAATGGGCCAGCGGGCAGCCCGTGGACAAACCAGAAGAGATATCCGTCAGGAATGACGATCCCTCCAAGGTTGTCAAGGTCGAAGCCACCCTTGATCCATAAGTAAAAAGAGGACTGGTTGATCTTCTCAGGGAATTCAGTGACATCTTCGCCTGGAACCATAATGAAATGCCTGGAATCCCGGCATCATTGGCCACCCACCGGCTAGCAGTAGATCCAACAGTCAAGCCCGTCAAGCAGAAGAGGCTTCATTTCAACACTGATAGGAACGCGGCGGTGCAGGAAGAAGTTGATAAATTGATCAAAGCGGGGTTCGTCAGAGAAGTACGTTACCCCGAATGGATCGCCAACGTGGTCATGGTCACGAAGGTGAATGGGAAGTGGTGTATGTGTGTCGACTACACCGACCTCAACCGGGCTTGTCCGAAAGACAGTTTTCCTTTGCCAAAGATCAACCAGCTGGTTGACTCCACATCTGGAAATAAACTTTTGAGTTTTATGGACGCATTCTCAGGATACAACCAAATTAAAATGCACCCGGCTGACCAGGATAAAACCAGTTTCATTACTGGGCAGGGCTTATACTGCTACAAGGTGATGCCGTTTGGTTTGAAGAATGCAGGGGCCACATACCAGCGGCTCGAGATAGGAAGGACAATGGAAGTATATATCGACGACATGATCACGAAATCCCCAACCACAAAGGGACATCAAGAAGACCTTCGCAAAACCTTCCTCATACTGAAGGAAAACCAGATGCGTTTGAACCCCTCCAAATGTGCTTTTGGGGTAACGGCAGGAAAGTTTCTGGACTTCATGGTTCATGAGAGAGGTATAGAAGCCAACCCAGAACAAATCAAAGCTATCATGGACTTGGAATCCCCGACCTCGCTCAAGCAAGTACATATTCTGACTGGACGGGTGGCAGCACTCAACAGGTTTATCTCTCGCTCAACCGATAAATGTCTCCCTTTCTTCAAGGCCATCAAACAAGGAAAGAACATGAAATGGAGTCAGGAAAGCGAGCAGGCGTTTCAAGCTTTGAAGGAGTACCTAACAAGCCCTCATTTGTTAGTCAAGCCGGTTCTCGGAGATGAGCTGCAGATTTACCTGGCTGTATCAGAAACTGCAGTAAGCGGGGCTTTGGCCAAGGATTGTAGCGACGGTTTTCAAAGACCCATATACTATGTGAGTCATGCCTTGACCAAATCAGAAAGGAACTACGTTCTCCTAGAGAAGCTCGCTTATGCTCTGGTAATCTCAGCGAGGAAACTCCGTCCCTATTTTCAAGCTCACACAATAGCAGTGGTGACAGACCAACCCCTCCGTCAATTCTTGCAAAGACCAGATGTGTCAGGAAGGCTAGTTTTATGGGCACTAGAGCTCACTCAGTTCGACTTAAAGTATAAGCCCCGGACTACGATTAAGGCACAGGCTTTAGCCGACTTCGTGGCAGAATTCTCAGCGATCCCAGACCCAGTTGATCCCTCAGTATCAAACGAGGTCCCTAAGAAGATATCCGAGGTCAAAAATTGGCCGTAGGGCTGCAAGCCATGGATCCTCTTTTCAGACGGAGCATTCAGACGAGCTGGGGGAGGAGCTGGCATAGTTTTGATAGATTCGGAGGGGACTAAATTTTGTCACTGTTTCAGGTTCGAATTTAAAGCTACCAACAACGAAGCGGAATATGAAGCCCTCCTAGCTGGGATGAAGGTAGCCATCGAACTAAAGGCCGACTACCTGCATATCAAGAGCGATTCGTTGCTTGTTGTAAACCAGGTGACTGGGGTCTACCAGGCAAAGGGAGATAATATGGTTGCTACTTAAATCTAGCTCGGCTGCTGAAAAGCAAATTTAAGGAACTCAAGATCGATCAGGTGCCTCGACACCAAAACCATCGTGCAGATTTTCTGGCTAAAATAGCGGTGAACGGCGGCCTATCCCTGCCAAGGGGAATTCCCCTCCAAGTGATCACCCAGCCAAGCATAGCCACAAATGGAGAAATTTGTTCCCTGGATCGCCTACCTTGCTGGATGGACCTAATTGTCGCCTACCTCCTTGAATGAGAGCTTCCTAAAGAGCCCGACCAAGCCCGAAGAGTTAAGAGACTCTCAGTTCGATATTGTATGGTGGACGGATACCTCTACAGGAGGGGCAGATCTCTCCCCTTACTCAGGTGCTTGCATCCCGATGATGCTAAGTGGGCATTGAGAGAGGTCCACTCAGGGGACTGTGGGAACCACATAGGTGGGGAAGCTCTAGCCTATCAGGTGCTTCGTATGGGGTACTACTGGCCGACCATCCATCAAGATGCAAAGAGTTTTGTGCAATCCTGCGAACCTTGTCAAAGAACCTCAAACTTGAGCCAGCAGCCACCCGAGCGACTGTCGTCCCTCAGCTCACCTTACCCCTTTGCCATGTGGGGAATCGACCTAATTGGGCCACTTCCTACCGCTCCTGGACAGATGAAACATGCTATAGTGGCTATCGACTACTTCACAAGATGGGTTGAGGCAGGACCTGTTGCTCGAATATCAGAAAAGAATACAACCAAGTTCATCAAGACTAATGTAATATGCAGGTTCGGGACCCCTCTCATCATTGTAACCGACCTAGGAAAGTAATTCGACAACGCCCGATTCAAAGACTTCTGCAAGGAATTGGGGATCGACCTCAGGCTCGCTTCAGTGGCTCATCCCCAGACTAACGGGCTGGTAGAATCCACCAACAAGACAATCAAGAAACTTTTGAAAAAGAAGCTTCAGCAGAGGAAAGGTAAATGGGCCGAAGAGCTACCAGAAGTCCTTTGGGCATACTGGACTACAAAAAGAACAGCTACTGGAGAAACACCTTACTCCCTAGCCTTCGGGGTTGAAGCAATCCTCCCCATTGAGCATAGATTGACCTTGTTCAGGGTATAGCACTTTGAGCCCGAAAGTAACGAAGTCAAGCTCCGGGCTAGTCTAGACCTCTTAGAAGAAAAACAAGACCGGGTAGCAGAGAAAGTAGCGATCTACCAGAGCAGGATCTCTAGATACTTCAACCAAAAGGTTAGAGCCCGGATATTCAAGGAGGGGGATCTGGTACTTAGGAAAGTAACACTGAATACTCGGAAAAGGTCGGATGGAGTCTTAAGTCCAAATTGGGAAGGGCCATATTTGATAAAGCTAGTTGTTCGCAATGGAGCTTATAAACTCGAAGACATGGACGGACGACCCATCAGCCACACTTGGAATGCAGATCATTTGAAGAAATTCTACCCTTGAAAAGAGTTCTCAAGCAGACTATCCCAACTTAGTTTTCATTACAGGTCCTAATAAAGATGTACTACATCTCCATCATCAATAAAGTCATTTTCTTTTTCTCTTCCATCTTTGTCTCCAACTATGTTCAACGTTAGAAACTATACCCTTGTATGGGAATTTGACATAAACCTCTCGAAACCAGAAGATAGCTCGATAGCCCTCCTGATGCCTTGGTCGGGCTACCACCCCAGGAAGGATCTGAGTGTAAGAGCATAGCTGCCTTCGAGAACTTGAGACCAGGAAATAGCTCGATAGCCCTCCTGATGCCTTGGTCGGGCTACCACCCCCAAGAAGGATCTGAGTGTAAGAGCATAGTTGCCTTCCAGATCTCGAGACTAGGAAATAGCTCGATAGCCCTCCTGATGCCTTGGTCGGGCTACCACCCCAGGAAGGATCTGAGTGTAAGAGCATAGCTGCCTTCGAGAACTTGAGACCAGGAAATAGCTCGATAGCCCTCCTGATGCCTTGGTCGGGCTACCACCCCCAAGAAGGATCTGAGTGTAAGAGCATAGTTGCCTTCCAGATCTCGAGACTAGGAAATAGCTCGATAGCCCTCCTGATGCCTTGGTCGGGCTACCACCCCCAAGAAGGATCTGAGTGTAAGAGCATAGTTGCCCTCCAGATTTCGAGACCAGGAAATAGCTCGTTAGCCCTCCTGATGCCTTGGTCGGGCTACCACCCCCAAGAAGGATCTGAGTGTAAGAGCATAGTTACCTTCCAGATCTCGAGACTAGGAAATAGCTCGATAGCCCTCCTGATGCCTTGGTCGGGCTACCACCCCCAAGAAGGATCTGAGTGTAAGAGCATAGTTGCCCTCCAGATTTCGAGACCAGGAAATAGCTCGTTAGCCCTCCTGATGCCTTGGTCGGGCTACCACCCCTTAGAAGGATCTGAGTGTAAAGGCATAGTTGCCCGCCAGATCTCAAAGACTAGGAAATAGCTAAGTAGCATTCCTGATGTCTTGGTTGGGTTATCGCCCCATATATATAATGTTTGCTTTCGTGTGCAGGATCAAAATCATCATAATTGCCTACACGAATCTTAATTGATGCTACAGATGCTACTCTGGATACCATTCAAGACCAGAAGCAGAATAAAGTTCTCAAAAAGGCACGTCAATTTATCATTAAGGGCAAGGGGAGCCTATCCCCCGATAAGGCTACATCCAAATGGGGAGCCCAACCCCCGAATTCGGGCTACAAAAAGAAGAAGGAAAAATAAAAAACTGACAATGGCAAAGCAGGGTGCCCACCCCCTTTTTTGGGCAATCAGAAGCAAGTCATCCGCTTCAAGCTTTGGGGCTATCATGGCTCCCCTCCGCTGGCCCTCCTCCTTCCTGCTGATCCTCAGCATCAACCCCCTCAACATGTAGCTGTCCATCTGGGTTATCCTCACCGACTGCTCCTCCATTTAGAGGCTTTATCGGATGATCAGCTGGATCTTCCTCCAAAACTTCATTGATTACATCCATAACTTCAGGAGGAATAGCCGCGTCGAGAAGAGTAGCCAAGGGCCCCATCTGGCTCCTGTCGACCTCCATCTCTATTAAAGCTGGATCATCAGATGGGCTCTTAACCTCTTCACCAGCTCCTGATTGGTCCTCCTCGGATCGAGAGGACATCACTTTGCTGGAAGATTCCCCAGGACCTAAGGGGATAAAGGAAGGAAGATGGAAGGAGGGATCTGACTGAGTGGGTTGCTTCCCAGTTCCCACCGGGCTAGAAGAGACCACCTTGTCGCCTTCAGGACGAGATAACTCGGCAGCTTAGAGTATTATTTCCTGTCTGTCCCAGCCCGCAATAGACGACAAATCAAAAGGAGGAGGAAGAGCTTCCGCGGCTTGAAAGGAAGCATAAAAATACCCATCGCTGAAGGAGGTCTTCGCATCAGCTTGCAGCTTGGCCACCTGAGTAATCAGAGATCGGTTCTCAAGGTCCAGCTTCTTAGCCTCAGATCTCCAGGAGTCTCGCTTTCTAGCCCGCCGGAGAGATTGAAGACGCTCCTGATCGAAAGATTGCTTCATCCTCTCATGATCGCAGCGAAGCTCAGCCATCTCGAGCTCAATTTTGCCCTAGCTGGAAGTCACCTCTTCCACTAGAGACCGAGCCTGCTTGAGCAGTTCCTCGGCCTTCTCGACTTCAGCTTCAGCTTTTGCAGCCCGATCATGGAGAAGGGCTACCTGCTGGCCCATCGCGACATTGACCTTAAAGGCCTGCAAATATAAAACCCGAGTTAGAAACAGAACGAGTTAACAAAAATAGCGTGAAGGAAATACAATTACCTCAGCTAAGATAGCGGACCCCTTGGTTATAAGGACATCCATAGGCATAGAAGCCATCTTGGAGATCCCGCTACCAGGACAAGACGCTATGAACTGCTCCAAGACCTCGTCCCGCCCTGTCGAGCTGGACTGAGGCCGGGAGCGGCTGGAAGGAGCCCTCGCGACATCTTTCCCAGAAACCTCCGAGGCTTTGGCTGTTGGAAGCGCCGCAGAATCAGGTGTTTGAGTCAAAGGGGTAGCGACTTTAGTGGCCACAGCCGAGGGGGCAGAAACAGTCGGGCAAACCACCTGGGGAGCTTTGCCCAAAGCCTGGAAAGCCCACGAGGCCAGAGTGGCCATCTTGGACCCAGCCAGAGAGATAGAAGAAGCCAGGGCAGGTTCGATCCCAGAGGAGAGAAGAGAAGCTCCACCTTGAGGAGAGCGTGAGACGTGTCGGGTGGCTGGCCCCACGACAAAAACTGTGAATAAGCAGATTAAAGAAGAAAATGTTAGAACCAAGCTAAGTAATAAGACGAAGCAACACAAGGATACTTACGAGGAATAGCGTCTGAAATCCGTAAATATTTGTTCACCCTACGAGGGTCAAAAGCTTCAGCGGTAGGGAACTTCGAATTCAGGTAATTCCGGGCTAGAATGGCCTTTAAGACGGCTTCGGACTCGGCAAGCAGGGAATCCCTGTCCCAGGAGGGCTTGTCACTGAAAGCCGTAGGAACATCGAATTCATGCCCTCCGATGAAAATCGAGCTCCCCCAGTCATCCCCCGCCAAGATCCATTCTTCTTTCCACGCGGGATCCTTCTTCGAAGCACCAGGAACTGATGAAATTGAGCTTATGCTTGGCCTTGGCGTAGAACTGACCCCGAGGAGCCCCAGACAAGCTCCCAATCTGAAAAAGATAAGCCAGCTTCTCTGCACCTGGCTCCCTCGTCACTTTACTCATCTGGCATTGTTCCCTCCATAACACAAGGAAACCGATCAAATACCTCCAGAAGCCCGACGTTAACTGAAGGGGAGCGAGCTGGATGGCGTTTAGAGCCCGCCGTCGGGTCGGATGGAGGGGAAGCCTGACCCCGTTCTCAAGAGCGTCCACATGGATCGGAAGCACGCCTTTAGGGGGGTTGAAAACTCAAAGTTCTTGGGAGGCACCGAGATGGATACACTGTCGGGGATGCCAAACTTTGACCTCAAGCAGTCGATCGACACCGGGTCAACGGTGGAATCTGGGATAACCCAGAAATCGTAGGGAGGGAGCCTCTCCCCAAGGGGACCAGGAGCCGAGACCCGACGCTCCCCCGCAGCGCCACCAGCCGTTTCTTTGTCGGAATCATCATCGACGATATCTAAATGGTGGTCGAGATGATTGGAGAACCCAGTCCCGATAGATACATTCCTACTGGATCGCCGACGTTGTGAGGTAGGCGGGGAATCATCACCGTCAGAACTCCTCCTAGCCCGCTTCCCCAGACTAAGACTGACGACCTCCTCGCCGTCGAATATGGAATCATTTGAATCATGACTGTTTTTCGACATTATAGAAGACGAAGAATGAAGAAAGAATAAAAGACGAAGAATGAAGAAAGAAGTTAGCTTGGAGGAAAAACTGTGGAAATATTTCTCAACAAAAGGTTCTTTTAGCTCGAGAAGATGTGAGGAAGATGAGGAGCAAAACAGACATATATATATATAGGCAGGAGGGCAACAGCTCAAGTTACCAGGATACTCGTTTGGTAACGGTAAAAAATCGACTCGGTAACGTAACCGGATTAAACTCGAAAGCGGGCTAATCATCTCATGCCACATCATTTACGCAGTTAAGAGGAAGATCTCCCCAAGATCCTGGTAACGGTAAAAAATCTCGGGGACTGCCGTAACGTGATCAGATTAATTCGAAGATAAAATAGTCGGTTCACAACACGTCACTCAAATGAAGAAATTTCTCAAAATTTTGGTAACGGTAAAAAGAGGAAGATTTACCAAATAAAATGAGAATCTGACCTCAACCTCGAGCTCGACGTCTGGTGTTCAAGTCAGAGGGGACTTCTGCTAATAGCCAAAATTGGCTAAGGACCAAAGGGAAATTTTCCACTTCCTAGACCTGGTTCCATACCCGAAAGTTTCTCCTGAAGACCTCTATATCTAGAGCCAAGCTACGATACCACCCCAGGCACAAGGGCGGGCTCCAAAAACATCTGGGATAAAGCCCGGACCCGAGAGCTTCCACCAGGAGACCTCTCTATCCAGGGACGAACTGCGATACCACCCCAGGAACAAGGGCGGGCTCCGGAAACATCCTGGATAGAGCCTGGAATGATCGGACTTAGCCCGTATCATCAAAACTAGAAGCTCCCCGAAGTCAAGGTCATCTCGCAAATGCTCAAGAAACTCGTCTGTACCTCGATTGACACAGAAGAATGTCCCTAGAAGGCCGCGAGGTCAGTCGAAGCCACACCTAGCTTCAAAAAGGTCAGTCGAGGCCACATCTAGCTTCAAAAAAGTCAAGAGAAGCCAGATCTGGCTCCAAGCTGGATGAAACTTCTCAGACATCAAGGTTGAAATACTAAACAACCTCCCTGGTTGACGCATCACACCATATCGTCATGTCCCGCGACTTCTATAAGGATCATACTGAAAGGATACGAGGAATGCATTAAATCATACCTGGAAGCATTATCTACATGCAGAACAAGTAATGAAATCCAAAAAGGAAACAAACTGATCTCCACCACGATACTCTCAATTCGGGCGTCAATCTAAAAGTCAAATGATATTAACGCAAGAAATCCCGGCCGATAAGGAAGAGACTGAGACAATCACTGAGACAATCAAGGGAGAATCAGTTTGTTGACCTACAAACCCTGTATAAATAGAAAAGAAAAGAAATGAAAGAGGAGACGACTATTCGATAGGCATACGACTAACAATCGACCATTTCCTAGAGAGATTTGAGAGAAAAAAGAGAAGAATCTTTGTATTCGTAGACCATGCATGCTAAATAAAAACATTCTTGCCTACTTGTCATTTTATAAATCAATGTTACATATATAAAGAATTTTGGCCACCACCTACGTGGTAGTGGTCTTGAGGGCGTTAACTGGGATTTCTCATCCCGAGCATGATTTCCGTTAACAAGAGCTTCCCCACCTATGTGGTTCCCACAGTCCCCAGAGTGGACCTCTCTCTATGCCCACTTAGCATCATCGAGATGCAAGCACCTAAGTAAGGGGAGGGATATGCCCCTCATGTAGAGGTATCCGTCCACCATACAGTATCGAACTGAGAGTCTCTTAACTCTTCGGGCTTGGTCGGGCTCTTCAGGAAGCTCTCCTTCAAGGAGGTAGGAGACAATTGGGTCCATCCAGCAAGGTAGGCGATCCGGGGAACAAATTTCTCCATTTGTGGCTATGCTTGGCTAGGTGATTACTTGGAGGGGAATTCCCCTTGGTAGGGATTGGCCTCCGTTCGCAGCTATTTTAGCCAGAACATCTGCGCGATGGTTTTGGTGTCGAGGCACCTGATCGATCTAGATTTAGATTTAGATTTAAGTAGGCGACCATATTATCTCCATTTTCCTGGTAGACCCCAGTCACCTGGTTTACAACAAGCAATGAATCACTCTTGATCTGCAGGTAGTCGGCCTTTAGTTCGATGGCTACCTTCATCCTGGCTTGGAGGGCTTGATATTCCGCTTCGTTGTTGGCAGCTTTAAACTCGAATCTGAAACAGTGACAGAATTCAGTCCCCTCCAGATCTATCAAAACTATGTCAGCTCCTCCCCCAGCTCGTCCAGATGCTCCGTCTGAAAAGAGGATCCATGGCTTGCAGCCTTCCGACCAATTTTCGACCTTGGATATCTTCTCAGGGACCTCGTCTTATACTGAGGGCTCATCTGGATCTGGGATCGCTGAGAATTCTGCCACGAAGTCGGCCAAAGCCTGTGCCTTAATCGTAGTCTGGGGCTTATACTTTAGGTCGAACTGAATGAGCTCTAGTGCCCATAAAACTAGCCTTCCTGACACGTCTGGTCTTTGCAAGAATTGACGGAGGGGTTGGTCTATCACCACTGCTATTGTGTGAGCTTGAAAATAGGGACAGAGTTTCCTCGCTGAGATCACCAGAGCATAAGCGAGCTTCTCCAGGAGAATATAGTTCCTTTCTGATTTGGTCAAGGCATGACTCACATAGTATATGGGCCTTTGAAAACCGTCGCTATAATTCTTGGCCAAAGCCCCGCTTACTGCAGTTTCTGATACAGCCAGGTAAATCTGCAACTCATCTCCGAGAACCGGCTTGACTAACAAAGGGGGGCTTGTTAGGTACTCTTTCAAAGCTTGAAATGCATGCTCGCTTTCCTGGCTCCATTTCACGTTCTTTCCTTGTTTGATGGCCTTGAAGAAAGGGAGACATTTATCAGTGGAGCGAGAGATAAACCTGTTGAGTGCCGCCACCCGTCCTGTCAGAATCTGTACTTGCTTGAGCGAGGTCGGGGATTCCAGGTCCAAGATAGCTTTGATTTTTTCTGGGTTGGCTTCTATACCTCTCTCATGGACCATGAAGCCCAGAAACTTCCCTGTCGTTACCCCAAAAGCACATTTGGAGGGGTTCAAACGCATCTAGTTTTCCCTCAGTATGAGGAAGGTTTTGCAAAGGTCTTCCTGATGTCCCTTTGTGGTTAGGGATTTCGTGATCATGTCGTCGACATATACTTCCATCGACCTTCCTATCTCGGGCTTGAACAGTTTGTTAACCAGCCGCTGGTATGTGGCCCCTGCATTCTTCAAACCAAACGGCATCACCTTGTAGCAATATAAGCCCTGCCCAGTAATGAAACTGGTTTTATCTTGGTCAGCCGGGTGCATTTTAATTTGGTTGTATCCTGAGAATGCGTCCATAAAACTCAAAAGTTTATTTCCGAATGTGGAGTCAACCAGCTGGTCGATCTTTGGTAGAGGAAAACTGTCTTTCGGACAAGCCCGATTGAGGTCGGTGTAGTCGACACACATACGCCATTTCCCACTCGCCTTCGTGACCATGACCACGTTGGCGATCCATTCGGGGTAACGTACCTCTCTGACGAACCCCGCTTTGATCAATTTATCAACCTCTTCCTGCACCGCCGCGTTCCTATTAGCGTTGAAGTGATGCCTCTTCTGCTTGACGAGCTTGACCGTTGGATCTACTGCTAGCCGGTGGGTGGCCAACGATACCGGAATTCTAGGCATTTCATCATGGTTCCAGGTGAAGATGTCGCTGAATTCCCTGAGAAGGTCAATCAGTCCTCTTTTTACTTCTGGGTCAAGGGTGGCTCCGACCTTGACGACCTTGGAGAGATGGTCATTCCTGACGGATATTTCTTCTAGTTTGTCCACGGGCTGCCCGCTGGCCCATTCCTTACTCCGTTCTTCCTCGTAGGGCATGATAGGTTCATCCTCCGGATGTCCAGGATGTTCCGCGGGCTCCTTCTCCTCCTGGATTATCTAGGACGTATCCATGTTTTCCTGGATCAATGTCACATGTACACATTACTTCGCTAGGGCTGTAGGATTGGCAGATACTGCGTAGCACTTCAAGGCTGCCTACTGGTCTCCGCGTACCTCTCCTACTTTGGTTCAAACCGGGAATTTCAAGACATTGTGGTATATGGACAAGACTCCCTTCAAGGAGGACAGGAAAGGTCTCCCTAGGATGGCGTTGTAGGCCGATGGGGTGTCCACCACAACAAAGTCGGTCATTACTTTCTGCTGAAGCGGGGTGACCCCGATGATTACTGGGAGGATCATTGACCCCACTGGTATGATCGATTCCCCAGTGAAACCGTAAAGTGGAGTGGTACAGCTGTTGTAACAATGTTGCTTCAGGTTCAATTTTTCCAGGGTATCCTTGAAGAGGACATCTACATTGCTACATGTATCCACGAGCACGCGATGGACCAGACAGTTGGCGATCTGTATCGTGATGACCATAGGGTCATCATGAGGTTGCACAGTATTGAAGACATCTGCTTCAGTGAATACGATCTGGGCTGACTGGGAGGGCTCTGTCGGGCTCTGGCTGACTTCGAAGATCCCTCGGCTCTCTCTAAGGCGGGGAACCTTTCTTGCGTGGTTTTTCCGGGAGTTATTAGAAACACCGGCCAATGTAGGACCTCCGCTGATAGTGTGTATCACCTGGGTCTGTTGCATTAAGTCAGCCTGCTCCCCTTTCCTCTTTTCTGTGACCTCACAGATTTCAGCTTGTACCTCCCTTCCTGTCCTGATATTATCTCTGACCTGTTGTAAGAACTCGATCATGCATCCTCCCCTTATCAGGGCCTTAATCTGGTTGCGCAAGTTATAGCACTCCGAAGTGTTGTGGCCCACGTCTTCATGAAAGTCGCAGTACTTGTACCAGTTTCTCCTGTCAGCTGGGGCTTTCATGGGAGCGGGCTTCTGGAGTAACCCTTTATCTCGTATGGCAAGATAGACTGTTTCCCTGGAAGCATTCAAAGGGGTGTAGTAGTCATACCCTTTTCCCCTTGCATTACTGGAGCCACGGTCCTGGGAGGCGGCGAAGCCCGGGGAGGGGTTCATTTTGCTGTATATTTTTCTTGCCTATGTGGAGGAGCAAGGAGGCGATAGGTCGACCTGTTGGGAGGTTTATTTTGAGCTTTCTGCACTGGCTCAAATTTGGGGGCTTCTTTCTTTAGTCGCTTTGCCGTTCTCATGTCGTCATGTTCTATCTTGACCTTGAGTTGTTCGTCGATCTCGACCTGCTCAAGAGCCCGGTCATAGGCCTCCTGGTAAGTCTTGGGAGGTCTCTTGGTGAAAGAACGGAAAAGCTTTCCTGCCCAGAGGTTTCACCTGAAGTTGGCGAGGGTTTCTTTTTCAATGAAAACTCCCATTTGTATGACCTCCTTGTGAAATCGCTCCACATATGATCGAAGAGTTTCACTCCATTCCTTGATCATATATTGGAGGTGTAGGGGATCTTTCGGGCGAGGTTTAACTCTTGGAATTGTGAGCAAAAATCGGTTGATAATTTTGTGAAAGAATCCACGCTTCCAACTGGTAGTTTCCTGAACCAGGTTTTAGCGTAATTGGTCAAGGTCGTTGGGAACATTCTGCACATAGCTGCTCTGGTAGTGTTCTGGACCTCCATCTGTTGAACGAAGCTCTCTAGGTGGCTTAGAGGATCTTTTGTTCCAGAGAACTTATCTGCTGGCATTTTGAATTTTGGGGGGAGCTCTGCTTCCCGGATCCTCCTAGTGAAGGGAGCGTTCATCTCGCTCAGGGGATTCTTTTTATCCTCCTTACTCTTTCCCTTCCTTATCTGCTGGACCTCTTTTTATAGCTTTGCCAGCTGATCCCTCAGTCGCTTGTTCCCAGGTCTCTTCGAGTTAACCTCAGATTCCTCACTGTAGAATCTTTCTGATGAACTGGCAATTTCTATCCGGTCCTCCTCCTGGACATGATCTACTTGGGGAGTTTGTCTACTTTCCTCTTCTAGGTCCCGGGTAGTTCTCCTAGATGTAGTTGGATGAGATAGCCCTCGGGGCTTCCGGGTAAAAGCATCTGCGGCAGACTTAACTAGCCGGGGTTGATATTGTGAAAGTCTTCTCGGAGCTGGGGGCATGGGTCCCAGCCTATCCTGGATCGAACGTTGGGGCATTGATCTATCTCTAGCCGGCTCTAGAGGAGGAGGTCCTAGGCGATCGAAAGCAGGTGGTCTAGCTCCGAGCCTGCTCGGCTCTCCCTGATCATCCAGGTTGGTTGGCTGGATTGTGATGCCTTCAGCGAGGAGGCGGACGCGGACGGATTCTACGAAGGCTGCCGCTTGTTGGTCGAGTGCTGCCTGGCTCACTATGGGGTGGCCAGTAGCCCGCGCATTGGTTGTCTGGATCGGAGCTTGACTACTATATCCAGACTTTCTCCCCCTTCCTGGGCTTTTCGGGTTGGCCTCGCCGGAGATTGCTCCGGGACTCTGTGTTGGCCTTGGGAGGAGCGGAGCCTCATAGTTCCTGTAAAACAATGAAAATATAAATGCAAACGATTGGTTAATTGGGTGTAAGTTTCCCACAGACGGTGCCAGAAAGTGTTAACGGAAATTTTGCTCGGGATGAGAAATCTCAGTTAACGCACTCGAGACCACTACCACGTAGGTGGTGGCCAAAATTCATTGTATATGTAACAGTGATTTATAAAGTGACAAGTAAGCAATAATGTTTTTATTGAATATGCATGGTATACAAATACAAAGGTTCTTCTCTCTTTTCTCTCAACTCTCCCTAGGGAATGGTCGATTGTTAGTCGTATGCCTGTCGAATAGTAGTCTCCTCTTTTTCCTTTCTTTTTTTTTTCTATTTATACATAGTTTATAGGTCAACAGATTGATTCTCCCTTGATTTTCTCAGTCTCCTCCTTATCGGACGGGATTTCTTGCTTTAATGTCATTGACTTTTGAATTGACGTCCGGATTGAGAATATCGTGGTGGAGATCAGTTTGTTTCCTTTTTGGATTTTATTACTTGTTCTGCATGTAGGTCACGTTTCCAGATATGATTCAATGCACTCCTCGTATCCTTTCAGCATGATCCTTTATGGATGTCGTTGGATATGACGATATGGTGTGGTGCATCAACCAGGGAGGTTGATTAGTATTTCGACCTTGATATCTGAGAAGTTTCATCCAGCTTTGAGCCAAATCTGGCTTCCCTTGACCTTTTCGAAGCTAGGTGTGGCCTCGACTGACCTTTTGAAGCTAGATGTGGCTTCGACTGACCCCGCGGCCTTTTAGGGACATTCTTCTGTGTCAATCGAGGTACAGACGAGTCTCTGGAGCACTTGTGAGATGATCTCGACTTCGGTGAGCTTCTAGTTTTGGTGATGCGGGCTAGATCTGATTGTTCCGGGCATTATCCCGGATGTTTCCGGAGCCCGTCCTTGTTCCTGGGGTGGTATCGCAGTTTGGCTCTGGACAGAGAGATCTCCTGGTGGAAGCTCTCGGGTCCGGGCTCTATCCCGGATGTTTCCGGAGCCCGCCCTTGTTTCTGGGGTGGTATAGTAGCTCGGCTCTGGATTGAGAGGTCTCCTGGTGAAACTTTCGGGTATGGAACCAGGTTCGGGAGGTGGAAAATTTCCCTTTGGTCCTTAGCCAATTTTGGCTATTACCACTATCTCATCCATCTTTACACATAGAAGATCCGAAGACGAAGAAGAATTCAATCATCGAAGACTTGTAGAATTCATTGAAGGCCTCAATGGGTTTTATCTTTTCTATCTCTTGTCTTTTTACTTTTACCATGTGTAACTAATCCCATAACTAGAGAATCAATGTGAACCATTTGTGAATGCTCATGTATAGATTAATAATGATTTCATCAATTCAATTCTTAATTTATTCATTATGCTTAACTACTTGACTCCTCATTAGTTTTCATTCTCTTTCACACCATAGATCAAAGGGTGAATGCTTATTTGGCTTGATTTTACGGTTAAGACTATCTGAGAATTTGGGTTAGAGTATAGATCAAAACCTAATCTTGATTAATGCTCACTTGAATAAATAAAATTTATCTTTAGCATAGATCAGAGCAAAGTTTAGATTTTGGTTCTTTATTCTTGTACTTAATGGTTTCTGACCGTTATTCACACCATAGATCAAAGGGTGAATAGTGGCTGGGAATACTTGACTCATCCCGCGATCGTACGGTAATAGTCATATTTAAGATAAAAAATGAACCCTTGAATTGATTGAATTTTGTTTACAAATTAAATCCATACATTGAGTGTTCATAATTGTGGATCATTGATGACCTAATGCTTTCTCTGCATTGATCATAACTCAACTTTCTTTCAATTGCTTTCTTTAGCTTAATTTAATTTAGTTTTAGTTTAATCAATTAATCAGTAATCTCTTTGGTTACTTTTAGTTTAATTAGATTTAATATTAGTTTTCAATCAGTAAATCACTTTTCCTCGTGGGAACGATCTCTACTTGCCGTTGTACTTATCTCACGATTCATGCACTTGCGAGTATAGTTTTTATAACAAGATTTCAAACATTCAGCACACCACGACCAGAGAAGTTATAGGAGCCACTTTGCTAGTGAGTGTGCGGGTAGGGACATACACACAAGGACCAGAAGCGCACCAGAGAAGACTTCGTTGGTGACCGCACGGGTAGGGACCCGTGCACAAGAACCCACGCACTGGGACCATCATCAGGCTAATACAAGCACACCATCGTACATGTGTGGACATTTCTGATCAAACATCGGATACGAATTACTCTATACAAAACCACACTTAAGTCTAAGAATGAAGTGCAAGTGTGATTGTGAGAAGAATGCACACATGAGCAACAAATAACAAATGTATGTCAATTCAAATGGATGTAAGTATGTGTGTGTACCTAAACTCTTCAAGAGACAAAGCCAAGTGAATATACCTTTCGCTCTTGAAGTCACAGAGATGCTTGGAAGCTTACCATCGAGAACATAAACTACCCATTACAAAATTAATCCCAATGTGGTTTGTCATGAAATAAGCCAATTATAAAATAGAGGTCCCTACAGATATAAACTTTGGGACGACCAAAATAACAGGATGATCAAGAGTAGAGATGTTGTCTTTAACGAGAAGGTCATGTTCAAGGACAGGAACACACATACGTCTGAGTAAGGAGTGCCAGACTACTTTAGGTTAGAAGATGTATCAGGCTGTAGGATCGTGGAACGTGGCAGTCAGAAAGATGAAATGCAAGGTGTGTAGCCCCAGGTTGAAGAACCTATACCAAAGAATAAAGTTCCAGTACAACAGAGTCTGATCGGTTAAAGAGTACTGAATCTGTAGATTGGAATTGTTTTGAGAAGATCCCCACAGGTCTCGGGTACACTACGAATATCCACTCGCCCACATGTGCTGAATAAGAGGTACCTATAATACCTATCGCTGACATATGCGAGAGAACCTGAGTGCAATAATGAGGCATGTCATGAAGAAGATGAGAGCAAGTGAGAGCTTGCAATGAAGGATGAGATGAAGTTGCTTGTATCCAATCATACTTAAGAGTTACCCGAGTTGCCTGAAGGAAAGAAAGCCATACAGAATAATTTGGTGTTTTGAATCGAGGAGGAGCATGATGGTTCCAAGAGATACAATGTGAGACATGTGGTCAAAGGCTTTCAGCAAAAGGAAGGTATTGATTACACTGACATATTTTATTTTGTTGTTAAACTAACTACAATCCTGTTAGTGTTAAGCATTGTCGCAACAAAGGGGTTATATCTTGAGTAGTTGGATGCGAAGACTACATTTCTTCATGGAGATTTGGAGGAAGAGATAAATATGTAGCAACCAGAGGGGTTTACGGAACATGGCAGAAAAGAGTTGGTTTGCAGATTGATGAAGAGCTTGTATGGTTTGAAACATGCTCATCGACAGTGGTACAAGAATTTCGATGGGTTCATGCAACAGAATGGGTACTTTAGATACAATGCTGACCACTGTTGTTCCTTCAAGAAGGTTAAGCTGAGTTTTATTATTTTGCTGTTTTATGTTGATGACATGTTAGTAGCTGGTGCAGATTTAGAAGTGATTAACAACTTGAAGAAAAAACTCTCGAGTGTGTTCGAGATGAAGGACCTAGGTGCAACAAAGTAGATCCTTGGAATTAGGATTAGCAGAGACGAACAAATGGATACTTTGCAGCTATCTTAAGAGGAGTACGTTCGTAAGGTATTACAGAGATTCAATATGGGTGATGTAAAGCTAGTTAGAACAACATTGGCTAGTTACTTCAGGTTGTCCAAGGAGCAACGTTCAGAGACGGACAAAAAGAAGGACCTCATGGCCAGGGTTCTTTATACCTCAACCATTGGAAGCCTTATGTATGACATGGCTTGTACGAGACCAGATATTTCCTGTGCAGTGGGAGTTGTGAGTAGATACATGTCTAATCCAAGCAGGCAACACTAGGAAGCAGTGAAATGGATCCTAAGGCACCTATGGGGTACGACAGAGAAGTGTCTAACCTTCAGAAAAGAAGAGCTCAAGCTGAACGGTTTTATGGATTTCAATTTTGCTGGAGAGGTAGATCACATGAGGAGTATCACTGGATATGTGTTCACTATAGATAGTACAACTATTAGTTGGATTTCTTAGTTGTAGAAGATAGTGGCGATCTCTACAACTGAATCAGAGTATGTGGCTACAATGGAAGCTATCAAGGAGCTGATATGGTTATAGGGGTTGTTGGAAGAGTTGGGATTCGTGCAGGTGATAAATGTGTTAAATAGTGATAGTCAGAGTGCGATACACTTGGCCAAGAATTCGGTGTTCCATTCCAGGACCAAGCAAATAGACCTGGGCTACCACTTCAGTCTGTCGTTAATCGAGGATGAGGTGTTGAAGCTTGAGAAGATAGCAAAGAGCAAGAATCCCGCTGACATGTTAACCAATCCTATCACGACAGGAAAAACTAGAGTTGTGCGTAGCTTCAGTGGGTCTTAAAGGATGAAGGCATAAAAGGATAAATGCATCGTAACTATCCACTAGTCATCAAGCAAAGAGGTAGAATGCCTATTCGAGTTTCAGTCTTCAAGTGGGAGATTGTTAGGTTTTGTGAAGCCTGAAATAAGCCGAAGAAACCAAGTCTAGAAGGAAGTGCGGCGTAGATAGGTAGCGCAAACCGCGACACACACATCGATAGATTCCAGAGAGCTAAGCGCGGTGTAGATCGTGGCCAATGCTAATATGCACATACTGCGGTTTTCAAAGCGATAGTTTCTAGAGGTTTTACTGTTGTGCAGGGCACGGGTTGCAGACTGCGATGACGGCGTTTTTTTTTTATGCGAATCAAGAAATCTTGTGTAGGAAGAATAGTACTCCTAGTAAGTTTTAGCTTGCCCTAGTGCTCCTATATAAATACTCTTGTTTTCCATTGTGATGGGGTGTAGGGGTGGGCATGGGTTGGTTTTGGTTGGGTTTGACGATACCCAAACCAAACCATTATTTAATCTGGTTATTTTTTTATAACCCAAACCGAACCAATTATAAGGTAAAACCAAATCAAACCAAACTAATAAAAATCGATTCAGTTCAGTTTGGTTTTGCGGTTTAAGAAAATAATTACATGTTTTTATTTGAACAAATATAATAATATCAATATAAGTAATTAAAATTGTTATCAATAAGATAAATAATAATACTAAATTTAACCCAAGTGTATAAGAGCATCTCCAATGCTATTATGCATTTGGAGAAAATGGAGTGCCACAGAGGATAGATACTAAAGAAGTTAGAAAAACTCTCTCCAATGCAATTATCTAAGTTGAATATGGAGATGATGTGACAAAAAAAAAAGGTTAGAGAATATGGAGTTGAGTTTCTAATTCTAGAAACTCTCCTAGAAATGCTGACTAGGATTTCTAACTATTTCCACCAATAATATTAAAGCTCATTTAATTGTAAAATAAAAGAGGAGAGAGAATGTCATAATTGTTTTATTATGATTGGTCAAAAAATAGATACATATTTGATTTTAGATAATTGCATTGGAGATGTGAATATGCATTTCTCTACAAAATTTTCAAAAGTGGACCCATTTTGAATAGAATTGCTGATATGTCACTATTTAGAAACTCAAAAATGCATAATAGCTTTGTAGATGCTCTAAAAATAATAGTTAAAAAAACAAAACTCAAATGTAGAACATATAAAACTTATACAAAAAAACTAAACCGTATTGCTTATTGCGTTTTTGTATGAAAAAAAAAAAGTTACTTATGATCAATAAATTTGTTTAGTACCAACAAGTTCGGATGAGATGAAATAGCTTTAAAAATAAATAGAGAGGGTTAGAACTTAAAACTGGAAAAGCGGTAACTTTGGAAATAAATATAATATAAAATTAGATTAACTTTAATTTTTTTATATTATAATTTAATATATATATATATATATATATATATACAGTTCTTTTCCTGTCAGTGCGTACTGATAGAATTGTATAAGGACATTGAATATGAGCCACTCATTTATAAAAGAGTTTTGACAAGTGCATACATACCAAGTCAGAATATGTAAAATGAGTGGCTCACATTCAATGTCCTTATATAATTCTATCAGTGCGTACTTATGTGAAAATTATTGTATATATATATATATATATATATATATAAGTATGTGATGGTTTGGATTGAGTTATGTGGGTTGATAAAAAACAACTCACAAACCAATCCAAACCAATCGGGTTACTAAAAAATAACCCAAGCGGTTTTTTTTTCTTTAATAAAACCAAACCAACCCGCTTAAATTGGTTTGGTTTGGGAGGGTTGATTGGTTTGGTGGTTTGGGTGCCCGCCCCTAATAGGGTGTGTAGAAAATAGCAAGTAATGTTGATAGCAACTTGTTGAGAGAGGTAGAGAGATTGTAATCAACTTTGATAGTGAATTGAGTGCAAGTGCACTCCGTGGATGTATGCAAATTGTTGAATTACGTAAAAATCTTTCGTATCATCATCTTCTTCTTCTTCTTCTTCTTCTTCTTCTTTATTGTTTTCATATTATCTGCGTGTGTGATTGTGATTTACGTAACCTGCGATTGAGAATTTTCTACAGCCATTTCACTTAATTAAAAGAAAAAATAAATTCAAAGACATCTTTATAACTAATATCAAGAAATCATAATTTTCATGACCAAAGCCTGTGGGCAGGTTGTAGCTGTGGAACTTATAGTATTATTTAGTTATTTGGATGACGAAATTAACCCTACAATTGACAACTAGTATATAGTATATACTACCCGGTCTACCCCAATATTAGAGTAGGAGCATAATTGGCCGGTAGCGCAACCCTATGTGACAATTAAATAAAATTTAATTAAAAAAAATGTAGAAATGACGTGAATTGCTGACCCCGACCGTCTCAGAGTCAAAGTAGCGAGCCGTTCGCCGACCGCAACGCGGTCGTCACGTCTCTGTAGCCCATGCATACAATTTACAACTTACAAGATTATTTTGTTTTTTATTTTTACAACTATTTTTTTACTTATTTAGTTGCTTAATATATATATATATATATATATATATATATATATATTTAACTTGCTTTTCCTTCACGCATTTTATCACCATCCCCATAAATATTATTTTATTATTACATAATATATTTAAAGCTTCATAATACTATATGACAATGCCTTCGGAATAAATAAATAAAAGAAAATTGTCATTTTATCTATCCCAATATTTAAATAAATGGCAGAATTTTATATAAGTCCCACAAATTTACGATTTGTAACATTTGTAAATATTTTTACAATATTCATCACTTTAGTCCCTATTGTTTCCAAAACCTATCACTTTAGTCCATTTAATTAAATATTTGAAAGTCAACTATTTTAAAACCCCCGTGAAAGTACACTTTTACCCTTATTATTATTTAATTTAGCTAAATTAATTATCTTAGCTTTAAATTAAAATGAAAAACAATAAAATTCCCAATAATAAAATCTTAAATAATTAGATTACAAAAAAAATCTTAAATAAATAATAACAAAAAAAATCCATTAATTTTTTCTTATTTTGTATATTTTTTCATAATGAATTTTTATTTAGCTAAAATGATTATCTTAGATTTAAATGATTATTTTTCATAATTGTTTTTGTAATCTATTTATTTCAGATTTTATTATTGATAATTTTAATGTTTTTCATTTTAATTTGAAGTTAAGATAATCATTTTAGCTAAATTAAATAGTAATAAAGGAAAAAATGTACTTTCATACGTGTGAAAATAGTTGACTTTTAAATATTTGGTCATATGGACTAAACTGATGAGTTTTGAAAAAAGTATAGAGACTAAAGTGATGAATATGGTAAAGACATTTATATAGGTGACAAATCGTCAAAAAAGTGGGACTTACCTAAATTTAAAAATAATGAAAGTGAAGTAAATAAAATAAATAAATCATAGACATTGATTACACATGTTAGCATATCTATATAGGTCATGTGATAGGTCATGTGACAAAGATCTGCTCAGCAGAGAATCTAAATTCAAAAAATAAACATTATTATCTAAAACAAATTTTACATTTTAACATACGAAATTAGCTTGCAGTGTTCTTCTCATCCACAAAATCAAATAAATTAATCTGGAGAGCATGTAGTGTTGGAAAAATTCCATCATGTGGGGCCACACATGTAAATATTAAAAAATGTGTTGTGCTATCTTTAGGTTAAGCCTAAATTAAAGTGATCTAATTAAGATTTAAAGTTTAAGTCTTAAGGGTATAATTGTCATGGAGTTAATGTGTAGATACCGGATTGCTATTTCTAATTTGATGAGGGGCCGAATTAGAAATAGCAAAACATATAATAATATGTTTATTATATTTAGGGTTATAATCCCCAAATTACACGATCACTTTTGCTTGTCTGTATCCCCATCAACAGAGAGAACACTTTTGTGTCCATGATTGTGATAATTTGGAAGATCGCAACCCGTCCACCAACCTCTGGCAATGGATTTAGGTACGCTTCCGCTTATTATTGTCTCCTCTTTCTCTTGAATTGATATGGGTTGGGAACATGTATTTAGGGTTTGATTAAGCATAATTTAGAAACATGTTTAAGTTAAACTTTCAGATTAATTATGTGTCTATACATATTAATTGTGTGTTAATCGAATCCCTGACATGTAGATCCAATATATTAAACCAAAAAGGTGAAAAGTTATTAGTTAAGTTAATTTTTTGTTTCTCTCCTTAGGTTTCGTTGAGATGGCATGGGTTACTAAAGTTTGTGGGGGTATATTTGTTTTGTTATAAAAAGAAAAGTTTTAAACGGTGACTATTTTTGAATTTACCACTAATTTGAAGACTATTTTGAATTTTTGCCTTTATTTATAATATATTTTAATTCATCAATATACTGTAATTCATTTATAAACCTATTGTTTTTCTTCAGGTTTGTAGATATTATTGATAGTTAAGTAGGTGAGAAAAGTTGTTGCTTACAAGAATTCTTCGATTGAAATCTTGGTTCACATTAGGGTTTTGGGGCTGAGGATTCAGTTTAAATATTGTAATGTAATAAAAGAAGTTCTAACAAAAAGGACACAAAAATATATAGAAAAGGTTTTAAACACCCAGCTAACGGGTATAAGAGAAAAACTTTTCTGATGCACATATGTGATCCACATATTTTTTTTATCGATTACCGGGTATATCATTCAGTAGTGTATCCGATGTAAGGAATAAGTTGTACCTCACAAAATAAATAAATAAATAAACAACAATATATTTATAAAAAAAAAGAAGTTATAATATAGAGTGATGATGGTACACAACACACCTTTTACGGTTGGAAGCAAACATCCCTCCCCACCCTCACCATTTATCTCTCCCACCTAGAGCCAGCTTAGAGAGAGAGAGAAGCAGATCGTGGTGATCAGTGAGTCAAGAACAAGTAGCTAGGTAGCAGGAGGAGACTCACAATTCACACAAAGAGAGATATAGATTCTAGAGAAGCCATTAATATAATTAAATTACTTTGAAATTGGAAAAGCAAAAGCACACAAGCTCACAAACTCAGACACCAACCTCACCCTTCCCGACATTTGTGCTCACAGTTTCTCTCTTAATATATATATATATATATATAATATTTTTCCTGTGCGTATTGATGGAATTACGTAAGAACATTGAATGTGAACCACTCACTTATAAAAGAGTTTTGACAAGTACATACTAAGTCAAAGTATATAAAACGAGTGACTCACATTCAATGTCCTTATATAATTCTATTGGTGCGCACTTAATGTGAAAATTTATATATATATATATATATATATATATATTAAGCTTGCATGTGTTCTCATTTATTTTCACAAAACAGACACTCACACTCACTCTCTCTAAACTACACCCACTCTCTCTAAACTACACCAAAGACCAAACCCGTCTCATAAATTCCACTTTAGACCAAACCCTTTTCAGTTTCTTTGTTTCCAAGAGAAAAGAAAAAGACATGAACAGGTTTGAGCCACAAAGACAAGCAGATCTTCAATCCTTAAAAAGGAGATGGCAAGATCATCAGAGAAGACCAGTTCTTCCAATTCCAAACATGATCATCAACAACAACAACCCTAATAATAATAATAATCAACGACTCCAGACCTTCCCTGGGCTGGACGATGATGATCTTGTCTCCACCGTGGTCCCACCGGTGACCGTAGTCCTCGAAGGCCGTTCGATCTGCCAGCGTATCAGCCTCCATAAACATGCAAGCTACCAAAGCCTGGCCAAGGCCCTCCGCCAAATGTTCGTGGACGGAGGCACCGGAGGAGACACCACTGGAGTGGCCTCGGAGCCTGATCTTGATCTCTCTAATGCTGTTCCTGGTCACCTTATTGCCTATGAAGACATGGAAAATGATCTCCTTCTTGCTGGTGACCTTAATTGGAAGTATGTTAATATTATCATTTTTAATTTCTCTATATTAATTATTATTATTATTATTTGAAGAATTAATTTGTTGGTTATGGTGTTGAATTATTGTGTGTGAACAGGGATTTTGTGAGAGTGGCCAAGAGAATTCGGATACTGCCGGTGAAGGTAAATTCGAGGAAGGGACAAGCCATATAGCTTATCTTAATTTAGCTTAATTGCTCTATTATTCTTGACTTTTTGAGAGGATTGATCAGTTGCAAACAAGTCAAAGAAGATATCAAAATGAAGCTAACTATATATATTGAAGAATCCAATCTGCTGTTGTGAGAATATGAATGTTCAATTTCTTAATTAGTTAGCACAAGTCCTTTGCATTTGTAAAGTTTCTTGTTTCCCGCTAATTGTTTTAATAAATTAATTATCTTTTTACCTAAATTTATCAACTTTGTTATTTTCTTAATTGGATTCTTTCCTCTCAGTGAGGCTTGATTATTCTTGTTTCTTATCTTGACTTTTGGATGGTTTGGGCAATGAGAGACGGTACATGTATTAATTCTTCTATATTGTTTGTTCAGGGTAAACCCTCAACATAACTTTCACCACTACAAACACTTTCACCACTGCAAAACTGTTAATTAAGAGAAAACAATATAAAACCAATTGTAGTGACAGCGACTCAAATCTAGAAAATTGTCAAGCTGAATGAGCGCTAACTATTACCACTTAACCACATTGGACGGTAGTCAATACATCAGTTTCTTGAGAGCCATTACATTGCAGAAAATATATGACATTGTTTATTTTATAACAGAAGTCTTTCGATAATTTGGCAGTAGTGAATTTATCTAATGCCATTGAGGTCATAATTATCTTTTTCTATACTCTTCAATTCCTCTAAGAAATTTGACAAATATAAAAATTGATAATATACTAACCATGCCGAATTCTAACATGAAATTAGGTTAGAGAATTTCGTTTTGGATTTTTTCGTTAAGTAAAAATGTTCAAAATGAAAATCTTTGGGATGTGTTTAATTAATTAAGGGGAGGCATTTGCCATTCAGCATATAGGTACAATCAAAGATAAAAGGCAGTAGAAAACATTAATAGTACAATGATCTATAATGTGATAGAGAATATGACAGTAAGTACACTCTATAGATCGTTTATTCTGGTGCAAATTGAATCCAAAATGTGAAACGTCCCAGAAATTAGTACTCTATAGAGAACTCAGTCAAGCTATTAATGTTCTAGATTTGAGTCGCCACCGCTGCATATGATATATATAAAAAAATTCGTTAGAGACTTTTTTTTTGTCTTTCTTTAAAAGATCAAATCAGTGACAATAGTCACAATATATTAGATTTTAATGAATTTTTGACAAAACATTAAATTAATGAATTTTTTTAATATGTATCATGTGTTTTAAATTTAATAAAATAGAAAGAAAAAAATCGAGAATATATATATATATATATATATATATATATATATATGCATATTTATGGTCACTCTGGTCTAGTTAATTAGTTGGATTCACCAAAATATATATCTAATTCTTTATTGATGGACTTGGGAATTCAATGAAGCTGTTCTTCTCTGTAGTACTTGATAACTAATTAAGCAGTGCATGTTAGATATAAGTTATGTAGTTTCCAACTGCGTAGCCTTTTATTAGCATGTACTTATATAACTGAAAACAAGAATAACAACTACTTTTTTTAGTTGGGAATACAGCAATAATCATACTATTTATTTTATTATATATATATATATATATATATATAATCATTTTCTCCTCGGTGTGCACTGATATAGCTTATATCAATACGTTGCATGTGAACCACTAACTATGGAGAAGTTTTGACAAGTGCATACACTTTGAGTCAAAGTATGTAAATCTAATGGTCCACATCCAACACACTGATGAAGTTATATCAGTGCATACAGACTTAAAAATTTATACGGTCATTTTCTCCTCAGTGCGCACTGATATAACTTATATCAGTGCGTTGCATGTGGACCACAGATTATGGAGAAGTTTTGACAAGTGCATACACTTTGAGTCAAAATATGTAAATCTAATGGTCTACATCCAACGCACTAATGAAGTTATATCAGTGCGTACTGACTTGAGTTGAAATTTATATATATATATATATATATATATATATATATAAAATCTATGCATATAACCACTTAACTTTTTGAAATTTCCTTTTTCAAAAATAGTTTGTTGTATTAGTAGTAAAACTATATCAGAAGGAAATTCTTATATATATATATATATATATATATATATATATATATATACTGAAAAATTAAAATCATAGTAACATGAGTTTTCTTTTAAAACAATTTTTTTTTCTTCATATGAATTAAATAATTTTACATTCAAAAGGAAATAAAAACAAGAAAAAATGTTTAAAATATAAATAATAACAAGAAAAATAACATAAATAATGAAAATAATAATTTAAAAGAATAATTTACAATCTAATTTCATAATAAAAAATCTTTTATTTGCATTTATAATGAATTCAATTTAAATTTATACAAAAATAACTTATTAATAAATATTACTAGACATGTTTTTATATTTTTTATTCTTCAAATTATTGGTAAATTATTGAATTATTGATTCTAAATAAATTAAACTATATAAAAAAATACTAAGGATAAAAGAAAATGAATCATCATAATAGATTGACTGTTTTAATCAAATAAAGTAAAATTTGAGATTTTATGGTTTTATTGATTGAACGTGTTAATTATGTAAAATTAAAACTATTAGAAATAATAAAAATCCAAAATGATAATGATTAATTTAATATAAAATAAAAAATGAAATGTTTTGTTTTGTTTTTATTTTAGAAGTAATGAAAATTAAGAAAGGAATTGGAAAAGATAGTAAAATAAATAAGAAGTAAAAAATTACTAGATAAAATTGAATTAAAAAAAATGCATTTGCTAGAGATTGGACTTGAAATAGTTTATTCAATGTAGAGAGAAGATCCACTACCAGTGGTGTTAAAATAAATATGTTGTAACCATTCTTATTGAATATGTATAAAGTAATATGCCAAATCAATTTTTTTTTTAAACAATTGATGTAAGGCACGGACCCTACCTGGTCTCCATATGGGTCAACCCTTATATATATTTATTTATTTATATAGTCGTTCTCTCCTAAGAGTTCGCTCATTTTAATTTCTATAAGGACCTTGATGAAATTATATCGATTTTTATGATTTTGATCTGAATTTTTTTGTGGATGATAAATCCAATGAAATATACCTATGAATAAAATTTGATAATTATTCAAACACTATAACTATTTTTTCAGATTTATTTAAATATGAAGGCATCGGAAAAATGAGCGAAATATTAAAAAAATTCAAGAAAAGTAGTTCAATTGTTTGAAAATTCTCAAATTTTATTCATAGGTAGATTTCATTGAAATTATCATCCACACAAAAATTCAGATCAAAATTCATAAAAATTAATGTGATTTCATTAAGGTTCTTACATAAATTAAAATGAGTGATCCCTTACGAGAGAACCAATATATATATATATATATATATATAATGAAATGAAAAATATTTTCGTAATTATCCATAGTATATATAGAAGATGTTAATGGAAATGAATGCTGTTTTGGACCATTTTAAATTAAAGTGGTGTTGGTTATAACTTATAAGGGTATGGACCTTTTTGTAGGTGGAGTTGGTTAAAGCCTTGTGTATTTATTGTCTATTATTCATGACAAGTGATTAAAAGTTTGAATAACAACATGATGATCAAATTAATTGATGATCAGTGTGATATGTGGTCCTTTCTATGTTAGCCACTACAATTACAAGCAATTATGTATCCCTTGAAAATTTTCTTAATTTGATTACTTTATATCCATACTTATCACATATATTCATATTTTACATGATTTTTATTGAGAAAATTAATACATGGTTGGTCCATACTGTGCAACATACTCTATCTATATATTTCAACACTACTGATAAAATTGAGTAGGTAAAATGACCATTTCAATGTTTCTCATGCATGTTATATCAAAAACAATAAAAATAAATGTTTCTCATGCATGTGATGAAAGTGAAATTTTTTTGTGTTCATGTTTTTCCTTGCATGTAAAACAAGTATTTTTATTTTTTGGGATGATTCATGTGAAAGGTCTAAAATCTAAATAAAAAATTAGCTAGATCACATTATGAACCATTACTCATTAGCCATCTGTGGTTTTTATTTGGTTATCTATAACATGGTACTTCCCAATTATTATTTTAATTTACCATCGCCTGGTTTGGTGGTAAAGAATGATCATTCGATCCGATAATGTCACAGGTTCGAATCATCACCAAAAGATAAATAAAAAATATTATTTTAATTTGAAATTTCAATTACCAAAATTATATCGATTAATTAAATTTAAAAAGGGATAATTTCACCATCATCCCTATTTTTTAAATAATGATCAATTTAGGTGCATTCAATTAGGATTTTAAATGACTTTTATAGAATTAAAAATTTTAGGTGTATTCAATGTAGACTTTTAAAACTCTATAAAAGTCATAAGGTATTCAATAAAGACTTTTATAGACTTTAAAAAAGTCTTTAAAAGTCGTATGGTATTCAATCAAGACTTTTTAACAGTCTATGAAAGTTATGAGGTATTCAAAATCTCAATGACTTTTAGTTATAACAAATCTCACAATTTGTCTTTTATTCCTATCAAAGACTTTGAATGATTTTTTTTTAAATAGAAAGAATTTCACTTTAGAAGAAAAACATAAAACTCATTGAAAAACATCAACCATCAAACATATGCTATATTTTCAAGTAAAAACACATACATTCTTAACAAATTTTACAAATAAATTAAATGAATAAACATTATAAAAAAACATACAAACAATAATGATCTATAACAAAAAAAATTAACTACAAAATAATATAAAACAACTCTCTATAGGCTATGCAATTAAGAACGAAAGATTTCATTTTTTTACCTATATTTTCAAAGAAACTAAACAATACCGAAACAATCAAATGAACTTCATTTATATTAATTAAAAATAATAAAAGAGAAAAACCACTACGCAATCATGCAAATATGCCATAATCAAAGTCGTGTATGAGCATGACTCTATATAATTATGATCAATATCCAACTACCTACTCTTATACATGGGTCTTGTTCAACAACTATGTGCAGCTTTTATGTTTTATCTATAGTAACTTGAATTATTTTTAGGTAGATTTTTTATACATATTATCATACTTTCATAGAGACATGTAAACGTTAATATTATTGTGGATTTGCTACATTTATTCTAAAGAAAAGTTATAATATTTTGATTAATTATAAAAAACTAATAAAATTTTGATTAATTATTAAAAATATTATGTGCATATTGTCTTTATGGTGCAAAATATAATAAAATTACAAATAAAAATTTTAAAATCCATATTATATATATATATATATGTGTGTGTGTGTGTGTGTGTGTGTGTGTGTGTGTGTGTGTGTGTGTGTGTGTGTGTGTGTGTGCAAGAATACTTTTGTCAAGTTTAATTAACAATGATTTTTTTATTCTTCTGAAAAAAAAAATACTTTTATTGATATGAGAAATATATATAATTCTATTAAAACAAAGTATATATCATATTTAAAAATCAATGAAAGTTTATAGATATCTATGAAAGTCTTTTAAAATGAAAGTCTATGAAAGTCTTTTAAAATGAATTCAACAACTATATGCGGTTTTAATGTTTTATCTTTAGTAACTTGAATTAATTTTAGGTAGATTTTTTATCTATTGCCATACTTTCGTTGAGATATGTAAACGTTAATATTATTGTCGAATTGCTATATTTATTCTAAAGAAAATTTATAATATTTGGATTAATTATAAAAAACAAATGAAATTTTGAATAATTATTAAAAATATGAGGTGCATATTATCTTTATGATGCAAAATATAATAAAATTACAAATAAAAATTTTAAAATTACATATTTTATATAATTAACGATGATTTTTTTATTCTTTTTTAAAAAAAACATATTTTTATTGATATGAGAAATATATATATATAATTTTATTAAAATAAAGTATATATCATATTTAAAAATCAATAAAAGTTTACAAATATCTATTAAAGTCTTTTAAAATGAAAGTCTATGAATGTTTTTCATAATCCTATAAAGTCTATGAAAGCTTTTCATAATCCTATAAAATCTATGAAAGTCCATAAAAATTCATGAAATCTGCAGAAGTCATCAACTTAAAAAAGTCATTAAAATTCTTTTAAAATCCTAATTGAACACACTCTTTAGTTCTTCTTCTTTTTTTCCTACAAAAGGGATCTTGTTGTTTCATTTGACTATAGAATAAGTCATTATTATTTCAAGTTGGATCACAATAGTCCCTTTAGACCTTTCCCGTTAAGTTTTATGTTAGTGAGTGATGGAATTTTAGAACTTTTAAATTATAATATTTTTTAAGGAATTTTTTTAGTAATCTTGTATAGTGCATGTCCTTTTCCGTAATATTTCAAGGTGTATATATATATATATATATATATATATATATATATATTTTGTAGTTTTTAATGATCATTTAGTTATAATATTTTTAAGTATTAAATATAGGGGTATAATAATAATAATTTGTTTCAACAAAAGTTAACGAAAATGCTAATGGTAGTGGTCTAGAGGGATTAGTTGATACAAATTGAAACAAGAAGAACTATTTTGATAGCAAATGAAATGATAAGGACTAAATTGACTGATTAATTCTCTTAATCTTTACACTACATTGATATTTCAAATAATAAGGGCGATTAATTTGATATTTTTCCTAGAAAGAATATTAATGCGGCAAGTGATTTAGATCTAATTTCGGTAATTGGATATTGTTTTACATCAACAAAAGCTTCAACTTCTGTAGCTTCTTCTTCTGTTCAAATGCTTCTGAAATATTTAATCTTTTCTGTTAACAAACTAAAACCAATCATTTCCACTGATGCATAATCAATAATGCATTTTGCTTTTTTTACAACAGAAAACATTAAAGTACAGTTGAGCAACAATATTATATATATATATATATATATATATATAGATTATATATAAGCACCGATAAATGCATACATACTGGATCAAAGCAATTAAATCTAACGGTGCACGTACAACGTACTGATAAATATTTATTAGTACGCACTGAGGTGAAAATTTTCCTATATATATAATATGCTACTTTGTCCAAATTTATTGTTCGAATCTGGTGCCCAAATGATATTGCATCATTATAATCCATTCATTTAAATTGTATTATATTTGCATGATTCTAATGAATAGATTATATTATTGCCACATCATTTGGACGCCAAATTTGGATACCAATTTTGGACAAATTAAATGCTTACTATATATATACGGTCATTTTCTCCTCGGTGAGCACTGATATAAAATACATCAGTGCATTGTATGTGGGTCATGGATTATGGATAAACACTGACAAGTGCATATAGACTAGATCAAAGCAATAAAATCTAATGATCCACATGCAACGTACTGATAAATATCCATCGGTACGCGCTGAGGTGAAAAGTTTCATATATATATATATATATACAGTCTTTCTACTGTCAGTTCGTCTTGATATAAAATATATCAGAACGAAGAATGTTGACCACATATTATAGAGAAGTTTTAACAAGTGCATACACCTTGAGTCAAAGTATGTAAATCTAATGGTCCACATTCTTCGTCCTGATATATTTTATATCAAGAAGAACTAACAATAGAAAAATTGAATATATATATATATAGTCATTTTCTCCTCAGTGCGCACTGATATAACTTATATCAGTGCGTTGCATGTGGACCACTGATTATGGAGAAGTTTTGACAAGTGCATACACTTTGAGTCAAAGTATGTAAATCTAATGGTCCACATCCAACGCACTGATGAAGTTATATCAGTGCGTACTGACGAAGTTATATCAGTGCGTACTGACGAAGTTATATCAGTGCTTACTGACTTGAAAATATCTGTATATATATATATATATATATATATATATATATATGGTTATGGTGGGTTTCAAACGCAGGCACGAAAGCAACTCACTAACAACCATCTTAAATCAGTTTGTTTCACACAAATTATGTCCAAATTATAACAAGCTAATATGATTGATTCACTTGGAAGTTGTGATACTTTATCACCTTCATTACTGACGTAATTAAATTCAAGATAAACCACTTACATAAAATTGTTAGTGGTTTAGAAAACAATATTGAAAAACTGTTTTTGTAGTTTGTACGTATAAGGGGATAAATTTTCATAGTGAAAACAATTGTAAGGTATCAAGTATCAACAAAGCACTATTGACGTGCATATATATATATATATATATATATATATGTATATATTTAAAACATGTGTCATGGTTCATATTATTTTGGGAGGGGGAGGACTCGAACTTGCAACTTCGTGGTACAAATGTAAAGGTTTTACTACCGGACCAATCTCATCTCGTCGAAATAAAAGTTTTTATTAAGATGTATACAAAGTACAACCAATAATGTTACTTTGTCCAAATTTGATGCCCAAATCTAGTACCCAAATGATGTGGCATCATTGTAATCCATTCATTTAAATTGTAATAGATTTGCATGATTTAAATGAATAAATTATAGTGTTGGTTGTGTTGCCACATCAATTGGGCACCAGATTTGGACACCAGATTTGGGCAAAATAATATCACTCTTTAACTATTTCCTGAGAGCATCTCCAATGCAAGAGTAGCTTGTGAAAAAAAAAGATACCACATAGGATTAATAGATATTCTGTTAATAAATCTTTCTTCAATGCAGCTGTGCATATTCAATCTCAGGCTGATGTGGAAAAAAAAATATTAGACATTGTCAATATGACCATCTACTTTCAGACTGTCTGTTGCACGGCTATTTTTTCAGTTGGCTCAACAAGTGTTGACGGTGATTTTTGGATTGCGTAAAATAGATCACACGTCACACAAAGTACGTTGAATTATCAATCGAGTAATGAATCAAAAAGAAATAAAAGATCAAACAAACAAGATTTTACGTTGTAAGACCTCAAAGTGGGGAAACATCCACGGCTGCCGGTGACGGCGAGAAAGAAATACACTATCAAGAATGAATATTACACGCTCAACCTTACTTGCTCTCTCCAGTATTAGTAATTTTTCAACCCTTGCTAGGCGTTTTTAGGGTCTATTTATACATACATAGAACCCTAATTCTTAGAGTAGAAGTAATAGAATTAGTGGCAGTGTTTTAATGAAACATAAATAATTCTGACTTATATGAGTCGTGCTCATCTTCTTTCATGTTTCGTATCGTTGCGTTTTAACCATATCAGGTCTTTTCCTGAATTTTGATAACTTTGAGGAAATCTGTTTCCTTATCAAAATATGCTTCTTGACACTTTATTTGAGGAGGATTCTTCTTCACGTGTTTGAGTTGTAATAACGTTATCAACACACCAAGCATCCGAACGTATCTAGACATTGTCCACGTGTCGGTTAACAGACCTTCTTTCAAAACCCAAACAGATCTCTTTCACCCCTACTAGGGATCTTCACCCGATCAAGTAGCTAGACCCGATCGTCCAGGTTTCCCCCGATCAGTATTATGGGGTCATTTTCTAATCACTTTATGTTGGTTCAGTTTAGTCAACATTTGTTGACACGTCACTTATTGTTCCTGCGTAACATGACATTTATGTTGACGTGCCATCTTTTCAAATTACACCAATAACAATACCCCCTTAAACATTCAAACCGAGCATTTTGCTCAATGACAAAAATTCACTCGGTGAGATATGTTTAACTCGAGAAACTTTTGTCGTGTAGCTCATAAATGCTTACTAATGCTGGATAGCTGGCTTTTAATTTCAGCCACAAAAGGTTGATTTGCCTCGATGATTAGACGCGAATAACGCAACTGACAGCGACAGTTCAAATCTCAAACGGCGCGTGATCTTCGGGATTCGCACACCAACAACCACTCTCGTATGACGTCATCTTCGCCTATATATACTTTCAAACTCCTTCATTTTCCCTCTCACACAACCATTCATTTTTAATTACACAACTCCTCATCTTCTAAATTTCTTCTCCACTCCAAAAGTCTTTTCAGAGTTCTTCATTTCTGCCAGATCACCATCATCGTCAGAGTTCTCACCTTGCACACTTTAATCATCAGATATGGATCATGTTACCCGTTATCGTTATGTTGAGTTGTTGATTCATTATATTGCTCTAGGAGGTAGGGAAAATATTGCTAGGATTGAATCCATTTTAGGGGGACATTTTTAAGTTTTTTCCCGCCCAATTCAACCTACAGTCCTTAATGTTGATTACTCAATGGATCTTCCTAAATTTCAACCTTCTTCTTTTAAATCAAGCACTGCTAACCCCGTTGTCTCCTCTCCAAATACATACCCAGATATGTCAAAGACAACCGGATCCGATTGGGGAAGTAGACCAAGCTCTAGGGATTCTTCTGCAATTGACTTGAAGATCTCCTCCCAACTTCTGAAGAAGTAGGAAGTTCCAAAGAGGGGCAGAGCCAATCTATTGAAGTTTTCTGCTGAACATCCCAACGCCTTTGACTCAGAAGTAAATGTAGCAGATGAGCCTGAGTTGGTGAAGTATAGTTAAAGGTTTGACCTTCCTCGGTCAGCTGTGCTTTTCTTGAGTGGCCAACGTGCGATCTGGAATCCTCCTCGAGGTGCCGTTGCTATTTATGGGACAATGCTCACATCCGGGGTCGCACTACCCCTTCAACCTTTCATTGCTCGGTTCCTAGTAGAAGCTGGAATTGCTTATGCTCAACTCTCCCCAAACTCTTACCGAGTACTGATGAGTTTATGGCATCTATGGAAGCAGATTGGTGCCAAGTACCCCCCGACCCCACAAGAAATTCAAAACTTTGACATTTGGGTCGGTTAGACAATTGAGGTACCTTCTATCTTCAATCCAGCTCAATCAGCCATTGGATTCCCGAGGGATATAACCAGCCACCCACACCCCCATCAAGCAAAGATCACAAGGGCTTTATCTAGGGTTTTCCCACTTCCAATAAGTACTGGAAGAACAGCTGGTTCTTCGTTTGGGGTTAATGGGGTGAGACCGTGGCCGCTGATCCTTGGCAAGAATTAGCTAGGAACAGTGTTCTCATGCACTTCTACGGTCATGAGCTATGGAACAAGACTCCTGCAACGTTAACAAAGGATCAAGCCTAGAACGTTGTCTAAGCTGCTCAGACAAAGTGGGAGCCCGGGGATCGGCGCGCGCTGTTCCTCGAGAAGGACCTTCTTGACTTAGGTTTGTTTCCTCCGATCTCGAATCGACGCAAACGCTGTAAGTATCATTCATTTTTCCTGAATTTTGATTTTTCGGAGCTCCGTTTTACTTACTTTAACGCTCTTCCAATGGCCGAGTGTATGAGATGAACATCGTGGCAGGGGAACAAGCTGAAAGAATTAAGAATCTCGACAAAATTAGTCGAGCAGAAGCCGCTACCCAGCTGGCTCAAGGGATTGCTCCTCCCAAACAAGGCATGGTTGAGCATACTTATGAACCTAATCCTAGTACATCTTCAAGCTCTCCTGATAGGGAAAAAGAGAATAAGTCTCCGATCAGGTTAGTGAGCAGAGAAGGCCTCCCATAGGTTCAAAGAGGAAACTTACTAAAGAGAAAACTGGTCTCCATCTGACCAAACCGTCTAGGAGATCTCCGGTTAGTAAAGTGACCAAATTTGCCGTTGGCTCTTCTGCTCCTGATGCTGCTCATGGAAAAAGGAAAGTCGAGTCAGCAACAGACCTAGGAGCTCATCAGACTTGAGTTCAAACAGTCATCATTGAGGAGGATGATGATGATCAGGATACATTGACTGATTTAATCCGCAGGGAGCATCGATCGAAGAAAGGTAATGATCATGATTCGGCTCCATCTGTTCTTCTGCCATCTGACCTGACCGGATCGGGGCGGATGATCAGGCTACTGCTGGGGTTACCAAACAAGCTGCCCCTCAACAAGTTCAACCTCCAACTCTGGCTGAACCAATTCCTCTTCAAACTGTTCGTCCAGTTGGCCAGGTTCCTTCTGACATTCCGGTTCATCACGCTAGCAAGGCCCCAATACAATTCTTCGTTAAACGTCAGACAGTCTTTACTGACTCGGATTCTGACGAAGGGCAAGCCAGTTCTGAAAAAGTATCAGCCAATCCACCCGCTCCTGAAGATAACCTATCTGACTATGAGGCGGAACATGTAGATAAAGTATCTATCCGGCTGAACCGCCTTTCTAGGTCCCTGCCCAATGTTGTTCTGGCCTCTATTATAAACGATGCCAAGGCGGGCCCATCGGGAACCACTGGTCAGGAGCAAACTGTTGCCACACCCTCAGTGGTCGTTCCTAAGACCACCCCAGTTTTAGGCTCAGTTCAAATTGGCCATTAGCCTCACGACCCTAAAGCGATGCTACTTTCTACTACGGTCTACACTTCTAGCTCGGAGGAAACGCCAGTCGACCTCCTTGACATGCCGAAGTTCATGTCCGCTGGAAGGGGTTACGTTGGTGAAGGCTACTGGACTGACTTCCGGAATGCTAGTGATATGGATTGAGTCCGAGCTATTTACAATAACAGTGTATACGTATGTATTTTTCAATCCCTTGTCAAGTCCTTTCGTTTCTGGTTTATGTAGTCATAACATGTATCCTTTCTCTTTTTAAGCTGTAGAAGAGATGACTAGGGCCATGATGGCTCAGAAGAAATAGACCGCTGAAATTTCTCAGCTAAAGAAGGAGCTTGAAAGGAGGAAAAAGGCGGTCAGTTCTGCCTCAACAAGTGAATCAAAGTTAAGAACCTCTTTTGAAAAAAAGCTGAAGCAGCGTGACGCTTCTGATGCTGTTCTGAGGAAGGTCGTGTTCACTACTAAGGCCTGAGCTAACAATGCTATAACCAGCTTGACGGAGCTGGCCGTGAAGAGTACCCAAGTTGAAGCAAATCTGGCTAAGGCTGAGCAGCGATGGACGGAACTCGAGCAGAAGCTATCCCTGGCTGAACAAGCTGCTGCTTGTCAGGAGGCAGAATCTTGAGCTGCCAAGGAAATCCTAGCTTCCTCCCAACAATCTATGCTTGAGGCCCAGCAGGGATCTGAGGAAGCCAAGCTTCGTTATGAAAGGTTGGCTAAAGATCTGAGACAGTAGAGGGTCATCACGGAGGTGCTCTCTCAAGAGGCCCGACTAGCCCTAAAGGTTCATAGCGTTGACAGCTACAAAAGGTCTCATGCATTAGAGGTAGTTATGCTGAGGGAACTAGAATGTGGGCTTGCTACTGCTCGAATATTCTTTGTGGGTAAGGAGAGGCTCGCCGTAAATGGGACCGAACGATTGAAAAGCATAAGGCAAAGTCTCTTAATGCAATAAAGAACTAGAGGATGAGATGAAGGGCTGAATGCAAATCTATTGGGAAAGAGCCTCATAAAATGCATCTATAGCTCATTTCCAAGTCCTCCTTAGTGACTTTTCATGCGGCCGAGGAAAGTGGTTCAATATTCATGGGCATTGATATTGGACATTTTCCTGAGGCCGACTACTCTCCTTTCATGGTTGAAAACCGTGAGGATGACATATGCTGGCCAATTTTTGGAGATCTGACCAAAGGCAATGGAGAAGAAGACAAACCCTCTAGCAAATCCGGACCCGGTGGCCCTTCAAGCACTCCTAGAACCTGATCTCTCCTTCGTTATTATACATTTTTTATACCACATATCTTGTAAAATTTTCTTATAACACTGTTTAAATGATCAATTCATTCTTTGATGATACAGATCTTTAATTTACTTGTGTGGTCTTCTTTATTTTAATCAACCATCTTTGTTGATTGTCACTTCTGATTTAATCTGTTATCTTATTAACTGATTGTGACTAATCCAATTGATTATGTTTTCAGCTGAATGAATTTGATTGATTACTAACCCGACCAGCTATCTTACTTAGCTGATCGAACTTGGATGAACTAATCATCAATCATCTTTGATTCGTTTAGTTGTCTTTTAACGGCTTGTTATCAACCCAGTTAATCGTCTTTTTGATTGGCTGAATTTGGTCTGGTCAGTTTAGTTATTGACTAGCCTTTACTTATTCCGATCGATTATCTAATTAACTAACCAGGCTTGATTTGGCTTGCAATTGCAATGTATGCTCGTTCAAGTAGTGTTCATATGATGGACCATATGTATGGTATCTAGTTTATAGACTCTTGTCTTTTATCTGGTAACTAAGTCACTAGGACATCTCCTTGTAGTTTGTTACTCAAGATTCGTTGTAATGAGGGCATTCTTATCCCATTAACATAACTTATCTTAGCCAAGTATCTAGTTAATTGGTGCTCAAGTATGAGAGTTTGATTACCTCATCCAATTTTCTGCACATCCTATCAGATATCTAATCACCTGAAGCCGCTCTAACAGTGCTTTTAATGCACCCAGTTAGTTTTGATGAAAGTGCAATGTCTTTGTGACATATGCTTTTGGCCCCATCATTGGGCCCCTCGAGACCCCGTTCGGGGTTCAACGAGACTTGCTTTTATAAAGGAAAGTGATGTTAGAACACTTTTTCTTGAACTATGCTTCCCTCGAAGGGTTTTTATTGATATCTTCAATCAAAACCCTTAGAGGTAGAATATCTTCAAGTACTGAGTGTTGCACGGCCTGGGTAGCTCTCCCCCTTCTGGTTGGACAAGGCGATATGCTCCATGCCCAGCTAGTCCAACCACCTGATAAGGTTCTTCCCATTTATCTGCTAACGACCCAGCCGCCTTATCCCTCGTGTTTGGGGATACCCTTCTGAGAACCAGATCTCCAATTTGGAATTTTCTTTTTTGGACATGTGAGTTATAGTATCTTGCAACTCTTTGTTGGTAGGCTCCATTTCTCACCCTCGCCATATCCCTTTTTTCTTCCAACTTATCTAGGTTATGTTCTAGTGGCCTTATATTGGTATCAGGCTGATATAGCTAGACTTTAGAGGAAAGGTGGGCTATCTCAACCAGAATGACAGCTTTAGTCTCGAATGCTAGGGAATAAGGTATCTCTCCAGTCGATGTTCTTTGAGTTATTCGGTATGCTTAGAGTACTTCATGCAACTTATCCACCCAATTTCCTTTCTTGCCATCGAGCTTAGCTTTCAAGGTGTGCTTGATGATCTTGTTGACAGCTTCAGTTTGTCCATTGGTCTGAGGATGAGCTGGCGTAGCATAATTATTTTTAATGTGGTACTTTTGGCACAAGTCCCTGAAGTTATCACTATCAAATTGAGTCTCATTATCATTGATAATTGTGTCTGGGATCCCGAACCGATAGATGATGATTTTCTTTACGAAGTTGGTGGTGTTAGCTTCAGTTATGTGTACCAATGCTTCCACTTCTGCCCATTTTGTGAAATAGTCAACCGCCACAATAGCATGCTTTGCACCTTCTTTAGTTGCTGTTGGCATTAGGCCGATCAGATCTAGTCCCCACATTACAAATGGCCAGGGTGAGGTTAGATTCTTCATGTTCTCGGGTGGCTGCTTGATGTCATTTGCGATTCTTTGACAAGTACCACATTTCTCAGCCACTAATATGGCATCTTGAAATAGTGTAGGCCAGTAAAAGCCCTGTCTGAGGGTTTTATGAGCCAAACTTTTTCCTCCAGAATGGTTTCCATATATACCTCTGTGTATACTAGCCAAAATCTTATTTCCATCATCTTGACTGACACATCTCTGTAGGACCTTAGAAAACCTCATTCAGTAGAGCTCTCCTCCTATTATTAAATACCGGGCTGCCCTGTATCTAATACATTTTGCTACAGCTACATCTTTCAGGATCGTGCCGTCTTTTAGGTATTGCCTGATCGGGGTAATCCAAGTGACCTGCTCTTCTTCTACCATTTCCACTGTTAGCTTTTCTTTTTCTTTAATGCTGGGCTTCTTGAGATGAGCCACTGGAATCATCTTAGACCAGATACCAGTGATTGCTGATGCCAACCTTGATAATGCGTCGGCTTTCTCATTCTTTTCTCTCGGGATCTGAGTGATTCTATAGTCCTCGAATCTCCCGAGGAGTAGCCTAGCTATCTTTAAGTAAGCCACCATATTAGAATCTTTTGCTTGGTACTCATTTAGGACCTGGTTAACCACCACCTGAGAGTCACTGAATATCTCCACTTCGTCCGCTTTCAACGACGCGCACACCCTGAGTCCAGCCAGCAGCGCCTCATATTTGGCCATGTTGTTGGTAGCCTTAAAGTCGAATCGCAAGGCACATTCCACATGATCGCCTTCGGGGGTTGACACCACTATGCCTGCCTCGTTGCCATGCGTACTTGACAACCCATCAATGTGCAGCTTCTAGTTGAAAACCTTAATTTCTGTTTCTTCTAGTATCCTGATCACCTCACTATTCGGCTCAATGAACTTGGCAATCAGATCCGCCACAGCCAGACCTTTTATTGCGGCCATTGGCCCGTAAGTGATATCGAACTCACTCAGCTCAACCGCCCATTACGTCAATCTTCCAGACACTTCTGGCTTAGATAAAATCTGTTTTAATGGACAATCTGTATACACCTCAATCTTGTGAGCCTGGAAGTAGGGTCTTAGCTTTCTTGTGGCTATCACTAATGCTAATGTCATCTGCTCAGCTGCTGAGTACCTTGTTTCTGCTGGCAACAAAGCCTTACTAGTGTAATAGACTGGTTTCTGTACTTCTTCGTCCAGCCTAACCAATACCGACTCTGTAGCCACAGCTGTGACTGACAGGTATAAGTACAGTGTTTCTCCCTCCTGAGGCTTTGATAAGTTAGGAAACTTGCCCAAATATTCTTTGATCGTCTGGAATGCTTGTTCACATTCCTCATTCCATTCTACTCCTTTGCTTTTCCTTATTGCCCTGAAGAATGGTAAGCACATGTCGGTTGACTTGCTAATGAATCGGTTTAGTGAGGCTTGGCAGCCCGTCAACTTTTGGATATCTTTCAGGGTAACCAGAGACCTCATCTTCTTTAGGGATCTTATTTTCTAGGGATTCGCTTCGATCCCCCTCTGGTGCACTTGGAATCCGAGGAACTTTCCTGATGGTAGCCCAAAAACACACTTGTTTGGGTTGAGCTTCATCCCATATCTTCTTAGCACTCTGAATGTTTCCTCCAGGTCGGCTGCATGCCTAGTCGCTGTGACGCTTTTTGTTAACATGTCATCTATATAGACTTCCATGTTTCTACCGATCTGTCGAGCGAACATCTTGTTTACCAATCTTTGATAAGTTGCCTCGACATTTTTGAGACCAAAAGGCATTACTTTGTAGCAATAAAGCCCTTGATCTATTAAAAAACTGTTTTTTCTTCATCCGAACCGAACATCCTGATCTGGTTATAACTTGAGTATGCGTCCATGAAGTTCAGCAGCTCATGCCCCGCAGTTGCATCAATCAGTTGATCTATTCGGGGCAGAGGGAAACTATCTTTCGGGCATGCTTTATTCAAATCTGTGAAGTCTACACACATTCTTCACTGTCAATTTTTCTTTTTCACGAACACCACATGGGCAACCTAGTTGGGATACTGGACTTCCCTGATCGATCCTGCTGCCAGTAACTTATGGACTTCCTCTTTAATTGCTCGGCTCCTTTCCGGGTTGAATCGACGCCTCTTCTGAATTACTGGTTTATGCTCGGGGTCAACAGTCAGAGCGTGGGAGATTATTTTGGATTCGATTCCGGGCATATCTTCATGTTTCCCAGCGAACACATCCTTATATTCTTTCAGCAGGTTGACTAGCTGATTTTGTACCTGTTCGGTCAAATGTGCCCCCAACTTTACCGTTTGTTCAGGATTTTTACTGCCTATCATGACTTCCGTAGTTGGTTCCCCTTCTTGTTCTTTCCCATCTTCTGGAGACGACTCTCTTGGGTTCAAGTCGAACCGAGTTGGCGTTTCCGTCTATTCTTCGTCTTCATCGTTCTTTAGAGATTTTTTCGCTCACCAAGATCTATATGCATGACATCTGGCTCAGTTTTCTCTCTATCTTTCCTTGCACATTCTTATGAACCCTTCAAAACTCCAACTCCAGCTTCGGTCGGGAACTTAACGGTTAGGGTGTAAATTACCGTGAGAGAAAGTTCAGTTCAGTCCTAGGAAGAGAAAGTCTATATATATATAGAGCTTCTCACCTACAAACCCCCTGATATCTTCTCACCTACAAACCCTCTGATATAACCTTATATACAAACCAAACACTCATGTATTTTTTATTGTTTTCTGCATTTTAATAAGGGCAATTATCAATTAGGTCTTGGACATTTTTTAAATTACAAGTTGTTTGCGACTTTACAAAATTGACTAAATTGGTCCTTACATTTTTTCCAAATGCCAAATTAGTCCCTCTAACTAAGTTCTGTCTGTCAAACTTTAACTGTATATGAGCAAAATTGTACTTTACTCCGAAACAATATAATAATGGCACAAGCACGTTTTTTTTAACACGTGTAGATTTTTGTTTATTTTATTTGTGGGTTTTGATTTTTAAATAATTTTGACAACAGTGCTTGTATAATATTAATGGAAAAAAAAACAAGTATATAAAAATAGTAAAAGACTAACTATGAGTGAATGGTAACTTTGTTTATAAAATAATTGTATAATTGATATTGTCTTATTAAAATATTTTTAAATTTTTTTTAGAACATTTTTAACTAAAAAGGTACAGCATTTTTTGATTTTGTTGTAATTATAATGGTGAATTTAATTCACAAAAGATAAAATAACTTTGCTCTAGGTTATTGGGGGGGGTGATGAGGGGGTGAGGAACGAAAAGGGTATTTACGTACTTCAACTAAAATTGTTAAAGTCAATTGTTATATTTAACACTGTTAAATCATTATAGGGATCAATTTGGCACTTCGGAAAAATGTGAGGACCAATTTGGTCACTTTTGTAAAAGTCGCAAACAACTTGGAATTTGAAAAAAAATCCAAGACCTAATTGGTAATTTCCATTTTATTAATTTATTAAATGCTTGCTATTACATGGTAGTTTTATTAATATTGACTAATCAAGAAAATTTGGTGATTAACTTAATTAAAACTTATTCACCCCCCAGGTTAGTTTAGACATACCTTATTTATTTTCAAAGATAAAAATAAAAGAAAGGGAAAGAAAAATACCTAGGTGGGATGCCTTCCACCGAGCGCTTTATTTAACGTCTATGTAAGACGCATGAGAGAGGACTCTTCTGCCGATGGTGATGTAATAATGACATATTAGTCACCAATCTTCTTTAATCTAACAGTTCCATCACGCTCAAATTCTTTAGTCTCATCCTTCCTGATCTACACCTGTAAGGACCTCGATTTTATGATTGGCTTATTTCATGACAAACCACACCACATTGGGGATGATTGTGTAATGGGTAGCTTAAGTCCGTGTTGGCAAGCTTCCAAGCATCTCCATGACTTCAAGAGCAAAATGTATACTCACTTGACTTTGTCTCTTGAAGAGTTTAGGTGCACACACACACTTCATGCATGTTTTGCTTATCTTGCATTTGTGTTCTTTATTGTTTATATAAGTGTGCATCCTTTTCAAAAACACTCACTAGCATGCATTGTATCTCATTTGATAAACATGTTTGACATGTTAATTGTGCTTCATTGTGTGCATCTCACTCACTTCACACTTGCACAACATTCATGTAAGATAGACATTTGTCTTGAGTGTTAAAAAGGGATTTTTCCCTTTAGCGCGGCCTAGACCGCTAGGCAGGCTCTGCTTGCACCGCGGCGCACGGAGCGGTATTCTCCAGTGCGTCATGCGCGACGTGGACCGCGACCTGTGCACTTGCACGCACAGCGGTCCCAACCGCTGTGTTGTCCAGACGGTGCACTGCTGTATGTACCGCGGTCTGGACACTTACCTGAGCCGCGGTCTAGCAAGCGGTTTTGACGGGATTCAGTTTCCCAAGTTCAAAACGATGTAGTTTTAACTAGGGCTTCATATATATTCTTCCTCTTCTCTTCTTGGCCGACCAAGAGCTCAGAAAATCATTTTTAGAGAGAGGTTAGAGCTCCTAGAGAGAGAAAGCTTCAAGAAAGCATCTTTGACTCTCCAAACCCACAACCCATCTCCATCTTGCATCATTCAACATTATTTGAGCATGGGTCTTCATTGTTTCATGACTAGGTAAGCAAGAACTTCTTTGAATATCATTTATTGTTCTTCTTACTCTAGATTAGGTATTTATTGCATGATTAAATACCTAGACTCTACTTTATTGCATATTTATGAGTCTTGATAACATGATTGGGTTTGTTTGTGATAGCTTAATTGATTAGGTCATTTTTGCCTAAAAGCTAGGTCATAAATATTCATGTGTGATTAATTGATAACTAGGTTGAGAAATTGTGTTTTAATCAACTAGTTAATGTTCATGAATATTTGATTGTGTTTGTTATTGATAGCTTGCATTATTAGGTCATATATGCCTAAATAGCTAATTCATAAATGTTCATGTATGCTTAATTGATGATTAGGTTGACTTTGTGCATCTAGTCAAGTTTATGAATGTTTATGTGAATTTAATTGACAATTAGGTTGTTAGAATTTCTCTACAACTAATTGAGACCTCATGTGTGTACATGTAGGCATTGTTTGATAACTAGAGTGTTTAATTGCATTATAACATCTAGTTAAGCATTTTGTGTTTAGTCTTGCACATTATTGCATTGAGTATATTGTCATATACACACGTAGACTTTTATACTCTTCTTGAGTCAAAGTCTTGTGGCTTCAGGGTGAAGTTGCACAAGCATTGAAGTCTTGCAACCAAGGTGTGGTTGGCAAGCATCGGTCAAGAGCCGCTATAAAAGGCCTGCTGGGTAGAGTAGGAGGTGCTCACGCCAAGAGTAGTGTATCAGGGGATATCACTAGGGACTGAACCAATAGTGGCGAGTGGTAGTGTCCATAGCCTGAGGTTGTCGAGAGTGAGTGTCCGAGTATCACTTGAGGGTGTAACTTTTTACTCATATAGTGGATTTCTGTGATCGTTTGTGGCTAGAAGGATAGCCCGTGGTTTTTCACTTGTTGAAGGGTTTCCATGTAAAAATCAAGTGTTATTTATTATTCCGCACTTTACACTTGATTTTGTATGTTTGTTTATGTTGGGTTATATTATTAATATTGACTAATCGAAAAGTTGGTAATAATCGATTAACAACCCATTCACCCCCCCCCCCCCCCCCCCTCTAGGTTGTTAGACACACGCTTGAGCAGTATTTTCAACACCTTTATCACATTCTTTTGATTCATTCTCCCTTGTTTGCATTGTTTGATATACTCATAGCACATTGGTCGAATGTGACCCTTCTTGTTGCAAAAATGACAAACTGGGATAAATCTATGAAAGTTACCTTCTCGGAGGTCATGTCTAGGTGGAACAGCTCGCCCTTTCTATTTCTTCTCCTCTTTTTCGTAGTTGGATCACCCTTGTTGACAATTTCAAGAACACCAGACTCACCTTGATGCTTGTCAAGTACAATTTCTACAGTAGGCTTGATAGATTCATTAGTCAATGCCTTGAGTGATTGCTCAGCAGTGTCAAGCTTTTCAATAAAATCAAGCTCTTTATACTTCATGAAACTCAAGCCTTTGTCCCTTTGCTCTATCTCATCCTTCATTATTTGCATTCTTTTGGCAAAATCTTCTTTCATCACTTCTTTCTATAGAGAAAGTGTGTCTAATTTTTTAAATGACAATTCTTTTTCTTTTTGAAGAACCTCAATTTGTGTCATCGAATCTAAATCTGCGAAAGTGGCTCTTTGATTATCCTCTTGGTCAACCACATTTTTAGCCTTACAATCTAATGTCTCTATGATTGCATCCAGATCTTCATTAGATAAGTCTGACAGATTGACAAGTTCGCAGACCTCCACTGTAAAACAATCAAGAGCACCGACTGGTTGCTTCTTGGATTCAAAGACATCAACTTCAATTGTTTTGTCGAGCACTGTCATCTAGAGCTTCCTGTTGTGCACATTTATAATTGCCTTTGCAGTTGCCATGAATGGTCTTCCAAGAAAAATCGGTAGGTCTTTCTCATCAATATATTCATCCCACATGTCCAATACCACAAAGTTTGCTGGTATAATTAAGTGTCCTACATGGACCAACACATCTTCAACAATACCACGAGGATGCCTTACTGATCGACCAGCAAGTAAAAGCTCTATTGTTGTTGGCTTTACATCACTCCGGCCCATTTGCTTATACACTGAGTAAGGCATCAAATTGATATTTGCCCCAAGATCCAACACAGATTTCTCCCTTCTTGTTTCTGCCACTTTAATGGTGATGTTAAAGCTCCAAGATCCTTGAGCTTTGGTGGCAATCTCTTTTGGAGTACCACACTCACTTCTTCGGAACTAGTGTCGTCTCATGAGAACCATTCTTCCTATTTCATGAATTGAGCTCCTTGAAGTACATTTTCATAGGCGGGCATCCTATGAATCACCTCTATGGGCGGCAAGCTTACATTGTCTATTGACAAGATGCCGTAGATCTCCTTGAATGATTTGTTGAGCTTGCTCTTCTAAAGTCTTCTTAGAAAAGGAACTAGGAGCACATATGGGTCCGAAGACTTATGAAGTTGAGATGTATCTTTAGGTATGGGCTCCACTTTTTTCCCTTTTAAAGCCCCGTTTCCTTTAGCAATGCATGAAACATTAGCAAAATCATTAGAAAGTTTAGTAGATTTATCATTGTTCAAAATCTTACCAGCCCGGAGAATTGTTATTGCCATTGCTTGCTCAGTATGACTCGAAAATTGTCCTAGTTTGCTCTTTTGAGCAGCTTTAGCCAATTGCCCAATCTGCATGTCCATCTTCCTCATTGAAGCCTCAATGTTTTGAGACCTCACATTATTTTCTTGTTGGGAATCCTTGATTGCTTGACTAGTTTCCCTGACAACTTGATTAGTTTCCACGAAAGCTAGTTGAGTAGTTAGCATGAAGTTGTTCAATATTTCCTCTAATGATGGCTTCTTGGGTTGGTACTAAGGATTCTGTTGGGCACCTACATTGTATTGTATCTCATTATAATTGTTTCCCCATTGGTTTCCAGTGCCATGATTGTCAATCAAAGAAGTTGGGATGATTTCTCTAGCCTGGATTAAAGTTATTCATGGATTACGCTTCTTCCAAGTTACTAAGTCCAAAACCTTCTGTCTGGCAATCCGCACCATGCCCTGGTTGTTCACCTCCCATGCATATCAGTTTACTGATTTTTCCAACCTGGTTGGTAAGAGATTCCATGATCATTTGCATCTGTGCCTTCTGAATTGAATTTCTTATGTTAGCATTTACTTCATAAATTCCCTTCCTTCTTCTGGAACTCTTCTGATGAGAATTATGAGAGAGTTTCTCGAAGATGGAGTACAACTCATCAGTTTTTTGTCGTTCATAGATCCTCCACAAGCATAATTCACCAGGACTGTTGAAAACTCATTCAGGCCATCATAGAACTATTGACAAATCTAGCGTATCTGATATCCGTGTTGAGGGCATTGAAAAAGAAGCATCTTGTAGTGCTCCCAAGCCTTATGAAAATTCATTTGGTCCCCCTGAAAGAAGTTCGTAACCTTGGACCTAATCTCACTGGTTTCTTCTAGGAGTAGTACTGATCAGTGATTTTTTCTACCACATCATCCTATGTTCTCACTGATGCAGAAGGTAAGGTCATGAGCTATGTCTTTGCATTTTCTTTCAGAGCATGTGGGAAACTCCTCATATGCAACTGGTCTTCTGTCACCTAGTTATTTAGAAAGGATTCTATTACTGCGTAGAATTCTCTGAGGAATTGAAGCATGTTTTCATTAGGTAGACCATGGAAGGTAGGCAACAAGTTGTAGTGGAAACGTTTTAGCTCATAATTCCTTGCAGCAGCATCTAACACAATGCATAAGGGATGATTGCCAGCAATTGGCCTGCTATAGTCTTTCATGGTCCTAATAGGTTCAACTGGTTCAGCTGGATCCTGTTGGATGATGCGATTTCCGTCGTCTACCATCGCTACTTATCTAATATGATTAATCTTGTCATTCAACAGTAGTAATTCGCCTTGGAGAGATCTTCTACCTTGCATCCACCATTGAGACCTGAAACGAAAGACTGACACACAGTAAACTATGAAAAAGTAATAAAATAAAATAAAAACTAAAAATCTAAAAATTAATGACTCGACTACCTAAACTAGGCTAAATCTATTAACTAAAACTAAAAATAGAAATTGCCAATAAATTTAACTATTCCCTGGCAGCAGCACCAAAAACTTGATATGGAAAATCGGTTTATAAAAACTGAACTCGCAAGTGCACTAATCGTGAGATAAGTACAGCTGCAAGTAAAGATCGTTCCCACGAGAAAAAGTGATTTATTGACTAAAACTAATTCTAATTCTAATTAAAAAAATGCACCAAGAGATTGTTGATTGATTGATTTAACTAAAATTAATTAAATTAAACTAAAGACAACAAGTGAAATAAAGTTGGTTTGTGATTAATGGAAAGAAAGCACTAGGTCATTAATGATCCCCAATTATAAACACTCAATGTATGGAATGAACTTATAAACCAATTCAATCAATTCAAGGGTTCATTCTTTATCTTAATTATGACTATTACGGTATGATCACGGGATGAGTCACGTATTCCCAATTATTACTCACCCTTGGTTTATGGTGTGAACAATGACTGGAAACTTGTTAAGCACAAGAAATAAGAACCAAATTCTATACTTTGCTTGGCCTACGCTAAACATAAAATTTATTCATTCAAGTGAGCATTAATCAAGATTATGTTTGGTCTAGAACCCTAATTCTCAGATAATGTTATCCCTAAAATCATGCCAAATAAGCATCCACCCTTGCTCTATGGTGTGAATAAATATTACAACTAATGAGGAATTAAGAAGTTAAGCATAATGAATGAATCGAGAATTGAATTGATAAAGTAATAATTAATCCATACACGAGCATTCACAAGAGGTTCACATTGATTCTCTAGTTATGGGATTAGTTACACGTCATAAAAATAAAAAGACAAGAGGTAGAAAAGATAAAACTCACTGAGGCCTTCAATGAATTCTTCAAGGCTTCGATGTTGAAATCTTCTTTTTCTTCGAATCTTATACGTGTAAAGATAGGTGAGAGAATTGTGTTATGTGTCTGATGGTAAAAAAATATAGAAAGCTGTGATAAGAGTGGTGTGTGTTTGGTCTGTAGGTGAGGTGTGTCGAAACCCTAAAAATATTGGTGTATTTATATGGAGCCCAAAGGTTGATCGAATTTAGAAATCTTTCCTGACGAGGATTTGTCAAACCGCTATCTGTACCGCTGTGGGTAGCATAGCGGTTTAGATAGCGAAAATCTCGGGTTTAGAAGTGCTGTGAAAATTCATGGCATGATTGGCATCGCTTTTCATGGTGTTTCATCTGGACTGCACCTTTGTATAATTGCACAGCAGTTTGTATAGCGCTATAGATAGCTATGAAAAGATACATGTGAGACACTATGAAAGACACAGCATATTGCTTTTAGCTTTTTGTTGCTTTTTATGACAATTACACTTTAATCCCTTCATTTTTCCAAAATCACCTTTTTCCTTTGAAATACTCCAAACACAACTTTTGGAACCAACAACCTGAAAATACTCAAAAAAAAAACAAATTAAAACCCTAAATAACTCGAGAAACAACCAATTGATTGGAGGAATGAGGATCAAAAACATATATAAATAATGACCGGTCAACACACACATTCATGCATTCATAATTTCTATTTCTTCTTAATGTTATGCATTCATTACACAAACACACTTGCACTTCATTTCTAGCTCTAAGTGTGGTGTAATTCATTTCTGTTTGTATAATCGAAAACATCCGCTCTCGTACGGTGGTGTGCTTGTATAAGCATGATGATCGATCGCTTGAGAAGTTCTCACTTCTCTTTGGTTCCTTCCTTTTGGGAATCGGCGGTCAGTGATCGGTGGTCAAGGCTGCCGTTTGAAACCAGAAACCTTTTGGTTACATTCTGCGGATGATAATCGACAGTCGGGGCCACCGTTTGAAACCAGAAACCTCTGGTTACATTCTGTGGTTGGTGATCGATGATTGGTGGCCGCTGAACACAAACCACTATTCCATTCCAAAGCTGTTCAGCGGTTGCCATTCGGCGGTCTTGACCGCCGAATGGCCCGTTTTCTGGGTATTTTTGGTTTTTCACATCATCTCGTTTTTGGACCATATAAGTACATCATCTTCTTCCTTTGGCTTTTCTTAAGAGTTAAAAACCAGACATTTAGTGAGTGAAAGTAACTCTTAGAGAGAGAGAGAGAGAGCGCTCCAAGACTCCATCTTTACCAAATCAATCTCAAAAACCCATGTGCATATATCATCTTCATTATCATTCAAGCATGGGTCTTCTTTGTTTTCATGACTAGGTAAATTGAACATGTTTTAGATTTCATTTATTGTTATCATTGTTCATTCTTGCCTAGGTTTAGCATTTGTTGTTCGATTAAATGCATGACTCCTTTTCATGAACATATTTTAAATATGGATTGAGTCATTGACTGTTGATTGAGATTGTTTGTTTATAATAGTATGCATTTAGGACATATTTGCCCTTTCTAGCTAAGTCTTTTTACTTTGAATTTAGACATTGATAATTAGGTGTTATTTATTGCATGTTTAATTTCCTAATTAAGAATTTAGTGTTTACCTAACATTAATTGCATTTAGAATATTTTAATATATTCACTTAGGTTGTTTAATCTCTTATAGAGCCAAGTCTTGTGACTAAGAGTGTTAGTGCACAAGCATTTGGTGCAGAATCACTATTAAAGGTCCGTGGGTAGAATGAAATGTGTTAGCTAGTGACCAAGGATGGTGAAATTAGAGGTCAACCTAGGTTGTAAACTTACATTCAAATAGTGGATTTGAGGACCGATAGTGGCTAGATGGATAACCCGTAAGTTTTGCCCATTTGGAAGGTTTCTCACGTAAATTAATCAACGTGTTTTAATTGCTTTTCGCACTTATATTTCATTGATTGCTTGTTTGTTGTAATTGGGTGATATGATTTAATTTTTGATAATATTAATTAATCGAAAGTTGGTAATTAATTTTGATTAAAACCTATTCACCCCCTCTATGTTAGTTTTACTCTAGACTAGTGTATTTTCAGAGTAGTTTTAATAAAATTAATTGAGTGACAAATAACAAAAAGGAGAAGGAGAAGATAAACTCAACTATTCACAAGTTACAAGAAATGTTGATGGGTCCGGTCCCTCGTACCTTTTTTAGTTTTAATAAAATTAAGGAATATTTACCTGTGCTATCAAAATGGCTACTAAATCAAAAAACTGTTTTAAAATAATCATTTTAGATGAATAATGTGCCATTAATAGTCTTTCCATCTCAATGTTAAGCTTTTATAAAATCACTGTTAAAAGGGTGGGTATTTTGGTAAGTAAACTATTTAGTTGCAAAAACTAATCAACACCACAACCATTCCCGCATCAACTAAGCAGTCAATTATACAAAACCGCCATCAAAGCTGCATAACATTATCATTAATCAAATAATAATCATTGTTTTAATTGCATGAATCATTTATTTATTTTTTTTATTAAAAAAAACTTGTACACATGACCCAATTTGGTTGGTTAGATACAAATTATACAAATTGAGACACATTTTTTAACAGGTGATTTGAATCCATAAATTAATACTTAATATTTGAAATCTATTATGATATTAGTTAAGATAATTTATTCACTATCCCATTAATTACGTGATTGCCGCTTGATTACCTATAGATTTTTTATTTAGGAAAAAAATTTATATTATTACAAATAATAACTTACCAAATATTATAATATATATTATATAGATAACTAATTAAAAATACTTTATTTTTGAAATATTTACAACTAATTAACAATACTTAAAAAAAACTAATTATTATGAATTTATTGCTTGTTGGCCAAAAGAATAAAATTATGGATTGTCTTTTAAACTTACCAAATAATATAATACTTAAAAAAAACTTAATAATTGAAAATCAATTATGAGATAGGTTTAGAGAATTTATTCGCTATTCCAATAATTAAGTGATTTCCTCTTGATTACCTTAGATTTTTTTATTTAGGAAAAAATTATATTTTAAAAAATTATGACAATTAATAACTTACCAAATATTATAATACTGATATATATTATATAGAGAACTAATTAACAATATATATATATATATATATATATTTCGAAATGTTACAACTAATTAACAATACTTAAAAAAAACTAATTCATACTAACTTATGGCTTATTGGCAATATATATATATATATATATATATATATATATATATATGTATATATAAAGTATGGCTTGTTTTTTAAGCTTACCAAATAATGTAATACTTCAAAAAAATCAATTGTGAGATTGGTTAGAATTTATTCACTATCCCCTCAATTACGTTATCATATTAATTATGTGATTTCCCTCTTGATTACCTATAGATTTTTGATTTAGGATAAAAAATTATTATAATTAATAACTACTTAATAGCTTTGGTAAAAAAAAATAGAATTTATGGCTTGTCTTTTAAACTTACCTAATAACTTAATACATAAATAATAATAATAATAATAATAATAATAATAATAATAATAATAACAATAATAATACTTAGTAATTAAAGATCAATTATCATGATTGATTAAGAAAATTTATTCACTATCTCATTGATTATGGGTATGATATTTGTTAAGATAATTTATTCACAATCCCATTAATTATGTGATTGCCTCTTAATTAATTTTGATTTACTATAAGTGTTGTATTAATAAAAATTATTATAATTAATAACTATTTAATAGCATTGGCAAAAAATATCGTCTTATCTTTAAACTTACCAAATAATGTAATAATTCAAAAAATAAAATTACTTAACAATTAAAATCAATTATGAGATTGGTTAAGAGAATTTATTCACTATCCCATCAATTACAGGATTGTCTCTTGATTAGCTATTGACATGTGATTTACGAAAAAATAAAATATATTATGACAAATTATTACAACTATTAATAACTATTTAATAGCCAAAATTTTTGTAACATGTGGGGACTGTAATATAGATATAGATTTGATTAAATAATATTTTAATAATAATATGAAAATTAAAATAAAAATAAAAGCTTCATACAAACCGGACTTTTATGGAGACTTTTATCAATATTAGATAATTCATAGATAATACAGTAAAAAAATATGACTTTTATGGATATACATATAGGAGTGGAAAGAAATCGTTTGAATATCTATATAATAACAACATGAAAATATTCTCTCTATTGGGATGTTCGACAACTCGAATCGGAATGAATCAACATAATTTACCATATACATTTGACCTAATTTTGTTATTGAAAGATAAACATATTTCATCTTAAAACAATAAAAAACACAAAACAAAAAAAATTAAGTCAAAATTTAAAACACAGAAGAACAAAAGGAAATCATTATACATTATACATTAACCACATAAATCTAAAATTAATGTTATTAGTGACAAAGGAAATCATTATACATTATACATTAACCACATAAATCTAAAATCAATGTTATCAGTGACCAAAACTAAAAGGAAAAAAAATCTACATAAAGAAAGAGAAGAAAGACATTTCACAGGGCACCCATTATACATCATATTCACTGATTCACAGATAATACTATGAAAAAGCAACAAAAAAAAAATTGATGATTCCATCATATCGTTTTTTTATGTTTTTCTATTAACAATAAAATAACAAAACTTAACTCAATCCCTATTGGCACTTGGAATCTCAGTTCATGATCTTAGAACCTACAAACCAAATCAACCCCATCTTTAATTTGAGCCAAAGCCAGAGTTGGTCTCTATTTTTGGACTAAGAAGACAACGATGAATCTTCTCACCGTGGAAGCTGTATTAGATGACGGTGTCAGGGAGGAAGCGCGGCGAGAGCCAGATTTTGGGGAGGATGTCGAAGACCCCTTGGTGGCGGTGGCGGTGGCGGTGGCGGCAATGATTATGGTTTCTCATTTTGAGAAGAAAGTGTTGGAAATTTTGTGATGAACACACATTTTGAGAGTATTATTTGGGTATGATTTATTCCATGAAAATGGAAGATCAAAGTATATTCGAATTCTCCTCAGTGAGAACTTCGAAATGGTATACTCAAACTCACAAAATTATTAATGGGTGAATGAGAAATTGAGTCTCAAGGTGAGCCCATTGTGTAGGGAAAAATGTGTATCCCTCATTGGTTGGGAAAAACACTTATATGTGGTATATAAGTGGTTGTGTGATAGTAGCTTATAAACATGTGTGTAGGCGCGTCCTGCGTACACGAATGCTGCACCGATTGGACCGTGAGAGTACAATCGACTTTTTGCTACTATTTTAAATTTCTTTTTTCCTAAATCAACATTTTATTGATTAGGAAAGAATTAATTTAATTTATTTTTCCCTAAGTTAGACGGTTTAAATGATAAGGAAAAGTTGACTAACGAAATAGTTAATTTCCGTTTTGGGTTATGGAAATTAATTAGATTAAGGAAGGAGTTGATTTCCCTTTTGGATTCTGATACTTACTTGATCACTAAGTAATCAGAATCAGTGTTTATTAGGAACATATCTTTTTGAAGATTATTCCTTAATTATTTTCCTTTATCATTATAACCATAGTAATTAAGTATTTCCAAAATCAATCCTACTGATTAGGTTTTCTAATTAAAATCCTAGTCTTTTCCTTATAATTCGATTATTCTGGAAATTACGAAATTAAGATAAAATATTGTTCTTTTCTTAATTCTTATGTTCTTTATATCTTGGTAAGTTTGAATTCAATTTGAGTTCGCTGAGAGTGGTTTGTGTTCTACACATCCACTGTTTAAATCGTTGTATCCTGGGAGACAATCGTCATACACATACGGTGTTAGTCGGCGAAATTGTCTTAAGGACACCGTATGAAACACGGGCCTCGATTTCCCTAACATGATGTTTATGTTTATTGTTTTTCTGTCTCTTGTAGATTCGAACCAGATTTTTTTAAACAGTACAAACAACAGAAAGAGAATGAGAGATGAAGGCAGATGAGAGAAATCCAGATTCTAGAGCTAATGAGTTGCGTTTTCATTGGACGCGAAGAACAAAAAATAGATAGAGAGAGAAAGAGAGAATAAAGATTTGATTTAGGGGAAACCATGAGGTAATGATGTCCAATAAATAAATATATATATATATAGAACCAATGAATCAATTCTTGGTAGATGGAAATCAAGACTCTTGTTTATTAATGGTATTTGATACCAAAAAGTTTCTTCTGAATGGCATTTGATAATGGATACCTAAGAGCTTACAATAGATAACAATAGATAATAAGAGCAACTCCAATGTAAATATACATTTTTGAGTTTCTAAATAGTGTCACATCAACATTTCTATTTTTGAAAAAGAATTAGAGAAATGCATATTCACATCTCCAATGCAATTATCTAAAGTCAAATATGCATCTATTTTATGACCAATCATAATAAAACAATTATTTCATTCTCTCTTCTCTTTTATTTTACAATTAAATGAGCTTTAATATTATTGGTGGAAAGAGTTAGAAATCATAGTCAGCATTTCTAGAAGAGTTTCTAGAATTAGAAACTCAACTCCATATTCTCTAACTTTTTTCTTACCACATCATCTCCATATTGAAGTTAGATAATTGCATTGGAGATAGTTTTTCTAACTTTTTAACTATCTATCCTATGTGGCACTCAATTTTCTTCAAATGCATATTTACATCGGAGATGCTCTAATAATCATTATAATTTATGGTGATTTAATTAAAAGCATAATGCTGGTATCAGTTACTTAAAAGTTTCCTATAAATATTAACAATTATTATAACCTAATGGTGATTCAATTAAAATCAAATTCATTTTAATTATTTGCTTAAAGATCTTGAAATAGATGTAAATATATAATTTAATACTAAAGCTTCCTCACGGCGACAAGTAGCGTTATGAAGGTCGCTTTTATATATATATATATATATATATATATATATATATATATATATGTATATGTATATATGATTATGAAAATTAAAAGCTATTTGGCAATGTATTTGCAAGATTGTGTTTGAACAAACTTGTAATGGAAAACAAGAGATTAAATGTAACATTTCAAGATCAGAAATCGTATTTCGCAGCATAATTGAAACAATTTTGTAACCAAAAAACAATTTCGAATCTCATTGTTCAGCTAGACGTGCTTTATATCTGTTTTAAAATGGGTACAGCAGAAAAGATTTGGAAGCTCTAGTACAGCAACACAATTAATGCTAAATGTACCATAAACAATAGTTGTAGAAAGCTTCCTCATTTAAAGACCTAATAAATTCAAATTTAAGTACCAACATAATATACAGTAAAACATCGATAAATGAATGTTTGATAAATTAATAACCTCATTTAAATAATAAAATCTTTCTGTCCCGACTCGCCTGTGTACTAAATTAATAACCTCGCTAAATGCATAGGATAATAATTTTTTTTTAAATCCATTAGGTCCCAATAAATATATAAATTAATAATTGATTAAATACATAAAAAAATATAACACATAAAAAGTCATAATACATCAATAAACTTTTAACTTAACAACTTCATTTCAAAAAAAAAACTTAACTTCTATTTTTTCAATTCAAATCTTTTTTAAAATATTCATTTAAAGTCGTTTATCTTTTCTTTGTACTGAAACTGAACTCAATCTGATCTTTAATTTTTTACAAATCATACACCATATTGGTATTTTTTTTTTATTTTGTAGTCAAAAGTTATTTAATGTTACTATTACTTGAAAGACCTCTTTCAGAGAAACCTTAGTAAAAACACTGTTGTCATCTGGATCATGATCATCGATAGACGTATTCATTACCCCTTGAATAATTTCTTCATCAGTAGACGATTTCATCAATATATCATTTTTCACTAGGATAATTCAAAAGATAATCAACATCCATCACATTTCTATAGTGTAGATAAAAAATGGCTTCACAAAAAAATTGAAAACAATTTGTAATGATTGTTGTTTTTATATCAATGTTCGAAACCGTATTAATAAATTTCATAACATTCAATATGTTAATTTTTTTGGGATTTATTGCTCCTACCTCGTAGCCCTCCAAAATGTTAAAGTAAAAATGACGTTGATAATGAATTTGTAGTGCTCGAATAATTCTAACATAGCTTGATTGAATCTTTGATGTTATATTAGGATGCAATAAAAATAGTTCAACATTTTTCAAATCTCCGATAATCTTTAATATGTAAGTACTTATTAACTTCTACGAACTTATGTATTTTGATCAAAAATATGTATACTATATTGTACAAGTAAAATCATAGAACTTTTAAAAAAAGTAGTAAAAACATAAAACTCTCTTTTAAATTAATAAATAATCATTTACCGATAAATTAATAAATTATTCATTTATCGATAAATAAATAACCCCTCTAAAATAATAATTTTTCCCGGTCAAAACAATATTATTTTTAAGGGGTTTTACTGTACCAGAGATCACACTAATGGAATCTGAAATAAATTCAAATTTAAGTACCAATATAATATACCAGAGATTACACTAATGGCATCTGAAATCTGAAAATATCAAATCTTAACGCTATCAAGTCTCAATACAAGTTCTCAGATGAGACTGAGGAATAGACTGATTGTTTCGTCTTTCTTACACAGCCAGCAACTTTCCGAATTGAGCTGGCTGTTCAAGGACAATATCTCAATGAATATAAATTGCATAAGACAATGAAATAGTGTGTCAATTGAGTAACAGTTTGAAGAAATCATATTTCCCACATGATCTATCAGATGATTTTTGACATTATTATTGCAGACTATAACTCTTTCATATATTAAATAGGCCTTCTTGCCTCAAAAGAATAGACTTCTTCTTGAGACAATAACAATACGATAGGAAGTTTAACTGATGTGGCTGATTCATAATAAAATCATATAACGTAGAAGTGGTACCCAAGAAGACCAAATCGAGAAGTGTCTTCATTCTTCAATCATTGATAAACAATCGTGATAAGAGCTCCTTTTGATGCTCCTGTAATTTTATAAATAATATGATAACTAATTTTTCGCATCTTCGAATGGGGGCAACCCCCAATCACTCGGGTTGAAATCCAACAGAGAGCTAAGGACTTGGTCCGCAACAGAATAATGAGAACTATCTAGCCTTGGATCTGGAACCATTACTGCAGACCTGCACAGTGTATTTAAAGGTGATTGATTGCTAAAAGTAGTTGTAGTTATCAAAGATTACCAATCAGTTAAACCCATATATAAATTTGAGCAGCAAGGCAGTAGCCAACAGAGAAAGAAAACTATTGCCCATTTACAGTTATATTTCAGTTGATAGTAAAGAAGAAAGTCGATATATTAAGAATCCATGAGAAGTGAAAAATGTATATAAAAACATGCTAATACACATAACAGGAAAAAAAAACTCACAAGATGCCCTTGAACATGAAAAAGTAATTAAATATCTCTTAAATGAGCAAAGAAAAGCCCTAGTATGCTGACAAATTATGAAATTGTGATATAGCATGAAGAGCAGCCTCCATATCCTATAAGCTTCCTTGGTATAAATTTTAACTCTACTACACATCAATGATAACCAACTTCCAAAAATATTAGGTTCTTTTCATGAGTCCAATATGGGCGAAGGTTTTAAATATCACAATCAACAGGTGCCATCAATTACTATCATGGTGACATTGAGATTCAAGGATATTGGTAAATTGAAGATATATTGACTTAGAATAAAATTGATATTGAATTGAAAACATAGTAAAATTTTCAAATTTTCAAATGGAAGTTTGCAAATATATCAATAGAAAAAGAAAAAAATGATATCTCTTCGCAAATAAATGTGCTTACATCCCAGCATTCTTGGCTGCATTAACTCCTGCAGGTGCATCTTCAAACACTAGAATTGTATGTGAATCTACCAGACCACCCTGTTCATCAACAAATTATCATAAGCTTGTGTTGACCAAGAAAATGAACTGAACTGACAAGACAATTTTACGTAGTTTCAGCAGATTCTATTGTCACCAATTATGATATAGAATAGTATCTATAGGAATGGGATGGTTATACCTCAAATCTCCTGGCTGCTGCAAGGAATATATCTGGTGATGGCTTACCTTGCTTAACTTCCGGATCATCACCAAGAACAACATGATGCATCAAGGAAAATAGCTCACCATGTCTTTGCGTTTTCAATACAAAATGCCGCCCATGAGAACTGAAAATTACATCTTAAGATAAGAACTCCCCGTGAAAACCATTAACAATTTGAAGAAAGTTTCTAAAAGTTTTAAAAGGTAGAGAAAACTTTACAGATAGATGAGCTTCAGATTTCAGAATTCTTGCTGAAAAAAACAATAACATAACATAATAAGCAATTTACTCGATAAACATTACCCAGTTGCCAAGCAAATTGGTATTCCTTTGGCATGGAGATGTCTGATCAACCGGTTAGCCCCTACAGTAGAAAAACACCTAAAAGATAATTTACTAGCAATTGATTTCAAATCACAAGAAAAAGAACATACGTTTGTCTTGTCTTTTTGTGACAAGATATAAAACACTAAGAAGGTTGCTTGTACACAATTTTAACCTATTTCAGAACTTTTTACTTGTGGATTAGGACTTAGGACAAAATACCCCTTTTTATTTCAAATAAGTAATGACAGAACTTGTGCACTCTTAGACTGATGTGTTTCTAATAATTGATGTTATACATTACCTGGCATGAGATCACTTGTTGGGAACATCTTACGCAGCATCTCTTCTCTTTCTGCAATAAAGTCCTCAGCCGAAAGGGAGTCACTTATTCCAGTCTCCTCAACGAAGACCCTAGCAGCTTCGATTGCTTTCCTCCCCATCATTTTAGCCTTAAGACCCCAATCAAATGTTTTATTGTATCTAGCGAGTATGATTTCCTGGACTTCAGTGTAGAACTTCTCAGTATCTGCAGCAGACAGCAGTACAAAGCACATTGAAAGTGTATAAGTCCTTTTGTAAGATTTGGCATATATTATCACTGAACTAAAAATTTAATCAAGAATTTTGCACAAATTGTAAACCTCAAACAGAGCAACATAGTGACGTATAGTTAATGTCGAATCGGAGATTTTATGGAAAAGAGGGAGGAAGATGTTGAAAAGGAGTATGGATTGCACAGATTATGGCACATGAATTTATCTTACTATAGTTAAAAAGAGATTTCCAGGTTAATAGATGGAAAATTTTGAGAGAGAAATTTCAATCCAACAAGTTGTGCTAATGATAATATTAAGTCTGGACAATGAGCAACGAAATTTGAGTAGTAGGAGCCTAGAACAAAATATATACTCGGTGTTAGCACTAGAAGAGTAGGTCCTTAATGCAGATAATGGCGGGCAAGACAATTGTTCAAGTATGCAGATTAAAACGTGTAAGAACATTGGAGAGATTGAAGAAAAAGAAAAGGAAGATAGAGACGATCTGTGAAATTTACAAGAATTTGACTCATTTGCCAGAATCCATCCAAGACAACACAACACTTGATAAGAAATAATAATAAATTGCAGGAGTCATTTGATTTCGGTTGGTTTAAACAAAGGTTAACCTTTAGAAACAGATTGTCTTTTATAAAATCATTTGATGCTGGTTTAGAGATTAACAAACTTCAAACATCATTTAACATTACACTTTGTCTTTTATAGAGTTTAGGACCTTCAAAGGAATATAGTTAATGGTTACTATCACAGAAGTTGAATTGGAAATAATAGTTATTCATTCATTAAAAATAATGTCATCCATACCGAGTTTTTGCATCCAGTAAACTTGCAAGATTATGGAGTTCCACAGAAAGATAATCATTCAGCATTATAGTAAATTCTAAGTGTCAATTACATTTATTTCAAGTAATTAATTACGAAAACAAAGACTATCGAGAACTAATTTAACTTCAATAACATTAACATAGACAACATTCTGCGGATCCCAAAATTGGAACAATCACTATGAATTATGAATTATGATGTTGGGTCTCTGAACTCAAATTAATCTTAACGTGAAACAAAAAGAGTACTTACCGAGCAAGAGACCGTCCATGTCGAAGATGACGTGAGTGATTTGTTTGTTGCCCGAAACAGTTGCCATTGTCAAGTCTTTCTGGGTCTCTCTAAGTTTTATGGATTTGGCGATTTCAGTGTATAAATATCAGATTTCGATGAAGCCAGTGCTTTGGTGAGATACTGAGATGTGATAGAATCTCCGATAGTTAAAGGATGGCAATGGTTCCGATATCTATCCCCATATACGTTTGAGATATATATCTTCATCCCACATCCATCCCTATTTTTAAGTGAGCGAGGTGGATTCAGATAATCCGCTAATTAAGATAGAGATATTCATTCTCGCTCCTTTTATATCGTATCCGATGAAAAACCTTTAAATTTTCATAGTTTAAAAGAGAAAAATGTAATTGTTGACGGTGATTTTTGGATTATGTAAAATTAACCACACGTCCAACTAGTTGATACGAATTAGCAAGTAAACTATAAGAATAAGAAAGAAACTCAATCATGCAAAACGCAATATTTTACGTGGAAAACCCTGGAAAGAGAAAAAACCACGGTTGTCGGTGACGGCGAAGAGAATCTTCACAATAATCACTTGAAGTTACACACACAATCAGTTTCTTACTTTACGCGTATTACTGCACTAGCTCTAGTAATGATGTTTTAGGGTCTATTTATATGTCCATAGAACCATAATTCTTCATGTACAAGTAATGAAAATAACGTAATTTAATTAGACTATAGCTTGATGGAGTCGTATTAATCTTTTTCCTTGTTTCACGTCCATTGTGCATTGAATGAGTTAGATCTCTTGCCAGATTTGGACTCTGATATCTATAAGGAAATTTGTTTCCTTATCGAAGTGTGCTTGAAGGCGCCTTGTTTGAGTAAGACTTTTTTCCTGCGTGTTTTAAGCCGTGATTGCTCTGGGTTTAATATCTTCCACATGTCGCTCAGCCGATCAGCTATCAAACCCTGCCAGATCTTGTTTACCGTGATCGGCTACTTAATCCCGACCGGACATCTTGACCCGATCGATCTAGTTATCCTGATCGGGCCACCTTTACCCAATCAATCTAGTTACCCCGATCGGGCTACTTTCACCTGATCGTTTGGATAAGCTTGATCAGGTTTCGAGATCATCTTTAGATCATCTAAGGTTGTTCTTTCCTGACTGACTTTTGATGACATGGCATTTCTGACCACCGTATTTTTCGGTAATCTTGATGACTTGTCATTTTTCCAGATTTTACCAATAACAATACCGCCTTAAATATTTGAACCGAGCATCTTGTCTTATACAAAAGAGACTCACTCGGTGAGGTATATTTAACTCTGCTTTCAATTTTGTCTTTTAGCTCTTTAATGCAGGTCTTGTATTAACAGCTAAGCATTAATTTTTAACCACAACGTTCGATTTGCTTACTGACACGACGTGATGACGAGATTTGCGACGGTGATCGTGCTAAAATTGTGCTTTATTTTGGCCCTTATTTCCATATCCTTTGCCTCGTTTTCATGTGTATTTTTATGTCTAAATGGCTCTATTTTAGTTAATGATGGCATTCAATGTATTTCAGATGTTGTTTATGTAAGCTGGAGTTTTTGGGTGCGAAACGTGCCAAAATTTCAAGTAAAGGAGCCCAGATAGCGGGCATTGCGCGGGTCTGCAACCAGCACACTACCCACACACTGACAACGCAATTTGCCTCCAGATTGATTCGGCGCCAAGAAACGGTGGTTCCCAACCGTCGAATGTGGCCACGTCAGCGTCAAACGAATTTCAGCCATATTTTTGGAAACACATATAAATACCCCATCTTCTGATTTTTACAACTCTCTTCCATCTCTCTATTTTCAGACCCTTACATCACTAACACTAACCTTAGATCTAGGAATCATTCCTCACCAAATACAAACTACCTTACATCATCTTCTTCATCATCTACTCAAGAAGGATACTAGGAGATTGGATTCAAGCTTCAAGTAAGAGGATTCTCTACATGGGTCTTATCTTACTCTCATATCTTAGCTTTTATTTTGTAATTAGCATGAGTAGCTAAACCCATAGTAGGAGTTATGTAATTGAACATGAATTTATGGGTAATCCACAATTTATCTTAGTATTTGATTTCTTAGTTCCATTTATTTTTTCTTAATGTATTTAATATCTCTTTGGATTAAGTAGGCACATCAACTCTTGATTTATTGTTTTGATGTTAAATTGTTTAGATGTTTTTGAAATTGAATTGAGAATATCCTAGGATTGAGTAGGCACACCAAATCTCAAGTCAAGTTAAGATACCTACATTTGGTTGACTAAAACAAGCTAATTTGAATGGAAGGGATGTGTTGTGAGAACACCAATCCGACACATCCTGGCTATAGTGTGGAAATGGTGGATTGTGATCACACCAATCCAAGCAATCTCGACTACCTTAAATCTACCTATGCCTAAAGGGGAAACTCTCTCATAAGCCAACCAAGTAGTTGTGTAGTAGAGAGTTTAGTGAAGAGAAACTCTACTCCTCCAAATCCAACCAAGTTGTGACGAGTGAGGGGTGTTGGTTCTCAAATCACACATAAAGGTAGACGAGCCTAAATTAATCGAATTGGTTCTTAAAGAATGGATCACCCATTATTTGTGTTTTAATTGCATTAGCTCTCACTCATCCCATTATCTTATAACACCACATTCATACTAATTGTAGTTGCATTTTAGTTTAATTAGTTTAATTGACATTTGCACATTAATGTTAGTTTTCAAATCCAACCATTGAAACTCTATTTTTATGCATTTTAGTATTATTAATCCTAATCTAGTCATCGCTACCTCCGATCCCTGTGGACGATACCCTAACCTATCGCTATACTTGTCTAGAACAATTTCAAGTACATAGCTAAGGTTGTTTATAAATTTCTTTGACGAACATTTTCTAAAGACAAAAATTTCACGTCAGACGGCTCGTTTTTTCCTCTTCGCATGACATCTATCATGCCTTTAGTGGGTGCGTGGGCTGCAATCTTGGGAGGTCATGCACCAACTCCCACTCGCACGCATCATTTTCTCAAACGTGGGATAACGTCACCTTTTACTATAAATTTTGAAAACTTCTCATTTTCCCCTTATCATGAACTTCCTCTGCAACCTTTTAAAAACTTTAACCCTGACTTCTTTGCTTCTTTCTCACTCGAACCTTCCTTCAAACTTTTCTGCTACTATCCAGACCTGGATTTGTCAAAACCAACATTCTCACCATCTTGGAATAATCGGGTATAGATCCTATCACTCGTCATCGTTTCATTGAATTACTGATGCGCGCTGTTGAGACTGGTGATAAAGAAAATGCTGATAGGATCGAGTCCTTGTTAAGAGATTGTCCTCAAGCTTTCACTCCTCAAACCAACCCATAGCTCTCAGCATTGATTATTCAATTGTGTGCCCTGAATTTCAGCCTTCCCACACTAACCCCAATCTGTGAACGCGATCACCAATAGAGAGATTGAAGGTTATATCAAAAGGTTTGACATTCCTCAATCTGTTAGACTGTCACTCAGCGATCAGCGGGCCATCTGCCGTCACCATCTACAGGGCCATGTTTACTTTTGGTGTGATTGTACCTATCCAGCCATTTATTGCCAGGTTCTTAGCAGAGGCTAGGATCGAGCCTGCTTAGCTAGCCATAATTCTTACAGGATCTTGATCTGCTTATGACAATTATGGAGGCTGGTCGGTGCAAAGAATCCACCGACCCCCCCCCCCCCCCCCCCCGAGAGATTCGCCATTTCTACATTCTGGGTCGATCAGATACTGGGGGCACTTTTTATCTTCAGTCTAACTCTGTAAGCCACTAGATCCTCACGGGGTTTAAAGAGAGACCCCACACCCCATCTCACAAAGGCCTAGGGATTCCGCTCATCTAACAAATACTAGAAGAATAATTGGTTCTTCTTCTCAGGCGACTAGGGTGAAGTAGTAATCACTGATGGTTGTCTGGATCTTGCCAGGAACAGTGTTCCAAGGCACTTCTTCAGCTCAGATATCTGGAATACTTCTCATGTCGGGCTAACTGATATAGAAGCTAGTCGGGTGGTTCGAACTGCCACCCGATTTTGGAATGTCAAAGACTGCCACTCGTTGGTGGTGGAGAAAGATCTAATCAAATTAGGGCTTTTCTCGGCCATCTCGTCGAATCGTAGGCGTTGTGAGTTCAAATCCTCCCCGACTTGTTTTGTGCTCATTTCTGTTTTCTTTATCTTGACTTTGTTTGGGATTGTTTTCAGTGTATGACATCAATATCATGGCTGGCGAGCAAGCTGAGAAGGCTAAGAACATGGACAAGGCTAGCCAAATTGAGGCTACTTACCAATTTGCTCAAGGAATAGCTCCCTGTGAACATGATTTGGTGGAGCATACCTATGCTCCTGATCCCAACACCTCTTCAGAACCTGATACCCAGACACAAGCAGAGGAATCTTACATCCCTCCGAGGGACTCAAAGAGAAAATTTACTAAGGAGACGGCCGCTAGGAAATTGGCCAAGACGGTGGCTGTAACTTTTGCTTATAATGCTCCTCGTCCTGAAAAGACAGTGACGGTTGAGGTTGGACTAGCTGCACACTTTGTGAGAATTATAGTGGACAATCCTGATGAGGATGTGGATGATGATCAGGGAATACTAAGGGACTTGATATCAAGGGAAATGAGCTCGAAAAGTAGATACGACATTCCTTCTGCTACATCAACCATTTCATCATCTGATCAAGTTAGAGCTAATGATCTAGTCCCCCAACCAACTGATCAAGCCAAAGTTGATGATCAGGTTCCCCAATCAACTGACCAAGCCACTCCTTCAACGACCTAGGCTACGCAACCTATTGAACAGGCTCCAACCGATCACCCAGACAAGCGCCCTGGCAAGGCTCAACTGAACTTCACAATGAACCACCAGATAGTCTTTACGAACTCTGAAGATGAGAGCCCAACTGATGCTGATAACTTGCCAAACTGTGCTGCAGATCTGACTTACTAGACCTCTAAAAGCTTAGGCCATCCATATGTGGTTTCGTCAAGTGTCGGTGTAGTTACTGTTAAGGATACTACTGCAGCAGATCGAACTGATGCTACCAATCTAAAGCGAACCAGCACCACTCCTCCTAGGGCTGTTTCTATGGTGGCTAGCCCGATTGAGCGAACTGGTGTCAGCCGGGTTGGAGATGCAAGCTAAAAGGTTCTCCCTCAGGCATGGTCTCAAGCTGAGAAAGTTATGAAGGATCAAGGCTTGTCTGTAAGAGGATCTGGAGGTGCTACTGTGGTAACCAATGTGATCACCCAGGGTGTATTCCAGGTTAGTTTTGTAATCCCTAATCAACCTGACCACCAATCTCAGAGCCAAGGGGAAGTATCTTCCTCTTTTACTGGCTCAACAAGGGAAAGAACTAGTTTATATCAGTATCAGACACCATTTACAAGCAAGCCTCAATCCTAGTCTGGAACACCTTCTAGCTCTTGCGGACCATCAATCGACCCCCTTAATATGCTACACTCCATGTCTACTAGCAAAGGGTATATTAGAGAGGGATACTGGAGGGATCCTAGGGTAGCCAACAATTCTGAGCGAATTCGCATTGTCTTCAACAATAGTGTATATGTGAGTGCCCAAATTCCCTCTTAGTCACTTGATCTCCCCAAATTAATTACTTCTTTTTTCTTCTTGTTTTTTCTTCACATGATGTGGAGGGGTTACCTCAAACCTTGATCACCCAGGAGAGGCAAAGTTTGGAGATTTCCCGGTTGAATAGGCAACTTCTGAAAGAGACCAAGCGCTCGGATTCGTCGCAACTGAGAAATTGAAAGTGCAACAAGCCCTTGATGAGAGGCTAAGGCAGAGTGAGGTCACTGAGATTGCCCTGAGATGATTGCTAGCGAATATGAAACCAAGGCTTCTGTGGCCAGCGAAAATATCACAGAACTAGCCTCGAATAATGGCCAGTTATAAACAGGTCTAGCCAAAGCTAAATTACAGTGTGTTAAACTCAAACAGAGAGCCGCTTCGGCCAAACAAGCGATCACTAAACATGAAGAAGAGGCCCGGATTGCTAAAGAGACCTTGGCATCTGCTCAGCACTCTATGATTAAACCCTAGCAACAGACTGAAGAGGCCAAACTGCATTATGAGAAGTTGGCTAAAGACTTAGGCAATCAGCAAGTCACTATGAAAATGCTTTCGCAGGAGGCAAATATGGCTCACAAGGTTCAAGCCGTTGATCTTTTTAAAAGGTCTCCCGCATTCGATGCCATTATGCTAAGAGAACTAGAACGTGGGCTCTGCATTGCTCTTATGTTTTTCGGCGGCAAGGAACAGACTTTTGACGTTGTTCGAAGTAGGTGGGATAACATGATCAAGAACCACAAAGATGAGTCTCTGGAGGCCATAAAGAGCCAGAGAAAGAAATATCGGGCCTTTTGCAAGTCGATCAGGAATCAACCTTATGTCATGCCTCTGGAGTTGCCTTATAAGTCCTCCAATGTGACCTTCCATACTGAGAAAAGGCCGACATCTTAGGTGAAGAGGTTGATGTTGGGCCCCTGCCTGACGGAGATTACTCCTCCTTCATGACTAACGACCCGGACGACATCAATTGGCTAGAATTTAAAGATCTAACTAAAGACTATTGGGATGATCCTCCTAGTGATTCTAAACTTGGAGGCTCTTCAAGTGCATCAAAGGCTTGATCTTCAATCTCCAAGCTTTCTTTTCATGGTTGTCTCAACTTTTATATTTATCTTTTGCAAATCTTTTGAATATAATCACAATTTTTCTTTAATTGCTCTTACTTTGTCTTTATCATTATACGAAGCTGAGCAACTTGCTTAACCAACCTAACTGAACAATTAATCAATCGGTATAAGACATACACTACCCATTGGCTTAAACTGATCATACAACGAATCTTAACAGGGTCTCGTAAATTGCTCTAGCTCTGAGTACCTTAATATTTTAGTTGAACTCGTTTGTTAAGCTTTGCCGTATGGTTTGCTAAACCAGTTGCTTAGCCATCTTTTTAAACTAGTTATCTCATTAACTGATCATGTAGGATTAGATCAGTTATCTTATCAACTAATTATCTTTGATCCGATCAGTTAGCTGATTATCATTGATCTGATTAGTTATCTTATAACTAATCATATTTGGTTCTATCGGGTTACCTTATTAACCGACCATCTTTGATTCAATCAGATATCTCATTAACTGATCATACCTGACCTGATTGGTTATCTCGTTAGCTGATATATGTAATCCAATCAGCTATCTTATTTGCTGACCATGTTTGATTTAACTAGCGATCAATCTTTAGGCTTGTTTGCCTAGACTGCTTTCGATCAAACTTGATTCTTGCCAAGTAGTCTTCTTTTATGCCATATCCATGGTATCTAATTTATAGACTCTTGTCTTTTATCTGGCAACTAAGTCACTGTGATGTCTCCCAGTAGTCTATTACTCAAGATTCGTTGCAATGGGAGCATTATATACTTCATTAACTTAACTTAACTTTACTATGTAACTTATTAACTAGAATTTAAGTTTGAATATTTCATTACCTCATTCAACTTTCACACATCTCATCAGGTTTCTAATACCCGAAGGCATGCTAACATTAATTATTATGCACCCAGTTAGTTTCGGTGAGTATGCATTGTTGATACACGTCGTTGGTGTATATCAAAAAGATATTTCTATTTTAGTTACCTCACAAATGTAATGAGTCAAAGGACTAGTATAGCAAGTAAGCAAAGGTCATTCCCACAAAGAGGTGGAATCCGTCAACTGTATCTAGCTCTAGAGTTATTAGAAAGCAATGCAAATAGAATGTGGAAGTGGTGAGAATGGTGTGTGTGAAGTGTAAGCATAATGCAGTGTGTGAGGTGAGTGAGTGACATGGAAAACTAACTAACTAGAGTAATGAAACTAAAGATAGAAATGTAACCGGGTGCTTGCCTTTCTAAATTAGACTACTTCTAATTACGTTATCCTACTCCTAAAGGCAAAGCACTCTAGCTACGAAAATAATGGCAGCTTGGAAAGATGCAAGATATGATCACACAAGTGAAATCGGTTCACCAAACACAAGATGCAAATCATGTAGATTGTAGAATATGAAAGCCATTCAATTCAAGTAAAGGGTTCGTTCTATTGATTAGGGAATTACCCTGGAATCAAATCATCACTCAACCAAGGTTATGGAAGAGTAATTGTGTCTATGGTCAAGACCCATTTAAGCACAATAACATGAACCAAAACCTATTCTAGCACAATTATGCATAAACTAGTTTCATCCATTCAATAGAGCTAGGTAGTCAAGCTTATGCTCAGAATGTCATCCTAAAGCACAATCTCAACTCTCATTCACTCAAATCATTCCAAACATAGCATCTTAAACCATTCACCAACATACATACACAAATGAGATATTTGATTATAAAACTCCCACATCATTAAGTTATTCTACTCTTAATCTCATTCATACATATACATCAATTTATAATCCTTCATACACATGTTTATCACAATAAAAGCTTATCATACACAATAAAAGAATGAATCAATATCCAAATCAAATATAAGAACAACTCATACATATATAGCTCAAGTTTTAGGATTACAAATATTCTCAAGTGGGGATAATACATCAAAGATAATAAGAAATGCAAGAGAATAGTAATAAGAGGTCACCCTTGAAGAACAACTCCTACAAAAGCTCACAACTTCCATTGAAGTTCCATGGTGAGGATCTTGGCTCAAGAGCGCTCTTTTTCTCTAGCAATCTACTCTAAGATAGGGGTTGTTGCGGTTTATGCCTTAAAGATGTAAATAAATAAAAAAGAAAAATTCAATTCATTCTTGTTGTGTTGTTTATTTTATAACTTGTGTATATTGACATCCTAGATTGCCAGATGTAATCTCGAACTGTGTATATGAGTGTCATATACGGATGGATACAGTAAGAGACGAACAATCTAAAGAGTCCATAGATAGCAAATAAAGGTGGGTACTTTATTTGTCGTTAATCTATATCTGCGGTCCATTCCGTAATATACGGTGATTCTATCCTGAATCATTCATATGAAGATATGGGAATGGAGGCATCTTGTATGATGTAATTATATAGGACTAGGCCATGATCTATATGAATCCCTCACCAAGATCCGTTTACCAATGAGATTCATATATATCAACTAATTATGGCTATATGTGGGTGAACTTAATCTTGAGTGTCATATCGATTCCTTCAGGTTAGATCGTGGTCTTTGATATACCATGGGTGAGGTCGGATGCAGTTCCTGATCAATATGCTCCGTATGTTGGGATTACGGTTTAGCTTGTGGCTGGGAAGGTTTGTACACAATAGTGTGAAAATACTACTCAAGTGTGTGTCTAACAACCTAGAGGGGGGGGGGGGGGGGGGGGGGGGGTGAATGGGTTGTTAATTGATTATTTACCAATATTTTGATTAGTCAATATTAACACAATTAACCCAAACAATCAAACATTAAAAATCAAGTATAAAGTGCGGAAATATAAAGAACACTTGATTTTTACGTGGAAACCTTTCAACAAGGGAAAACTCACGGGCTATCCTTCTAGCCACACACGATTACCAAAATTCACTATATGAATAAATGGTTACACCCTCAAGAAATATTCTCACTCTCACTCTCGATAACCTCAGGCTATGGACACTACCACTCGCCACTCTTGGTTCAATCCCTAGTGATATCCCTTGATCCACTACTCTTAGCGTGAGCACCTCTTACTCTACCCCACGGGCCTTTTACAGTGGCATTTGATCAATGCTTGCCAACCACACCTTGGTTGCAAGACTTGAATGCTTGTGCAACTTCACTCTGAAGCCACAAGACTTTGACTCAATGAAGAGTATAAAAGTCTAAGGGTATATATGACAATATACTCAATGCAATAATGTGCAAGACCAAACACAAAATGCTTAACTAGATGTTATAATGCAATTAAACAACCTAGTTATCAAACAATGCCTACATGCCCAAAATTAAGGACTCAATTAGATGTAAAAGGATTCTAGCAACGTAATTGTCAAGTAAGTCCAACCAAGACAAGTTGTCACAATAAATAACAAGGGCAATAAATATGCAATCAACAAATGCAATCAATGAGGCATATATATCAAGGTCTAGATGCAAGGCATAAAGACTTAGCTGGAAGGGCAAAATGGTCCTAAATTCTAGCTATCACAAACAATCCCCAAACATGTCATAACTTCAAATGATATACAATAAACATGAAGATTTGCTAACCTAAGCAATAAATGACATGTCTTGATAAGATAGAACAATAAATGAGCAAGGATGTTAGTTCTACTTACCAAGTGAAGACATTAATGAAGACCCATGCTTTAATGATGCTAGAAATGCAAGATGAAGATGGGTTTTGGGGTTTAGAGAGGCCAAAGAACAAAGCTTGAAGCTTTCTCTCTCTAGGGGAGCTCTTTCTCTCACTATATTCTGGTTTTTAAGCTCATGGAACGAAGTGAGGAAGAAAGAAACATATATAAAGAGGCCATAAATGAAACTACATCGTTTTGGAAAAAAACTGGCTCAGTGCACGGGTAAGGTACATGTGCACTACCCGTGCAGTTACACCAACCCAAAGCACTCATCATCAGTGCACGGCTAACTGCACAGGTAAGGGACCCGTGCACTACCCGTGCAGTTGCACCAACCCGAAGCACTCATCATCAGTGCACGGGTAAAACCCGTGCAGTTGCACAAACCCAAATTCAAAGGGCTCAAAATATGACCAAACGACATCCAAACCTTTCAAATAATATATCGTTGGAAAGGTATGGAAGTCTAATTTCTACTCCAATTAACAAAACCTGATTTGGATGTCTGTAGAAAGATGTATGGTCAAATGAGTAATCAAAGGTCAGAATGGGTCAATAACAAAAATCCCCAAACTCATGTATAAGACCATGTAACCAAATACCAATCCAAGAGAGCACAAATGGAGTCTCTCTATGGTCACAAAACGCGATAATACTCAAGCACACCAACGTGCAAGCGCGGACACAACACAAGCACACCATCAGTGCGAGTGAGGACGTTTCCGATCACACAAGGGAAAACGTAAAATAAAACAACCACACGTAAAGACACACGAAGACATGCTCGTGTGAGTTGTGTAACGGAGGCACAAATATACACAATAAAGAAAACAAATGCAAGATGAACAAAGCATGCATGAAGTGTGTGTGTGCACCTAAACTCTTCAAGAGACAAAGTCAAGTGAGTATACATTTTGCTCTTGATGTCATGGAGATGCTTGAAAGCTTGCCGACAGGGACCTAAGCTACCTATTACACAATCATCCCCAATGTGGTGTGGTTTGTCTTGAAATAAGCCAATCATAAAATCGAGGTCCTTACATAGTGGAATCCACTCCTTCTTGTGAGAAGTAGATGGTAGTTCCCTTAAGGGTTGATTCGGGGATTGGACAATATGAGCGCTCTCTTAATTCCGTGAGGAAATAGGATTTATTATCCATTAGAAAATCAACGGTAAAGGATATATGTTGTTAATAGGGTTTTTTCGCAAAGGATCAAAGGAGAATTTTCCAACTAGTATCAACTTGATAGGAGCCAGTCTCCACTTCCGGGTGACCAGCTAGATCAGTGCCACTACCTAGATGAAGTCGATACTGGGTAAGGTCAGAACCTAGATTACCTATCTACCTAGATACAACACCAGTACCGCGAACTAACGAAGGCATGCACCACGCATTTATTGAAGCTCCTAATACCGACCGAGGACCAGTACAATGATAACTTGTGTGCCCAACGCCCAGCAAGTCCTTCGACATCAACCAAAATACCAGGTACCAAGATACCCGCCTTAATACTACCTCGACTTCCACCTGGTACCTAGTACCTCTATATCTACTCGGAGCCCATCCGGGGCAGGTACTCTACCTACCGAGCAATATGAAGGTGATCGTGAAGACGTAAGCACCACTCTAGCGAGAAGTAGAACAAGCTCCATGCCAGTAGGATCAAATTGACATACCAGCACCTCGTTCCGCCAAAGTTCAGAATCAGAATTTCCCTCCAAGATCCACGAAGAAGGAAAGTTGACTCCATCGCCAAAATAAAGTGCCATTAATGAGACCAAACAGTCAACCAAATCAGAAATTGAATTCGACAGTGATTAACGGGATCAAATCCCGCGCCTTCAGCCCCACACATTGCCTTTCAATGCCTAAAATAAGACTTTCAATAATCCTCATCAATACAACCGGATTTTGAGGGGATTTTCTAGAAGAACTATATATACAGCTTTGAAGGGTAAAGAAAGGGGGATAGTGTTTTCACCATCACAAAAGACAGAGAGATTAATTCCTAGAAGAATTTCCTTTGAATTCTCTGAAGCCAGTGAGAGTCCATTGACGATCATTGGAAGGATATATCCACTAATCGATATAAAAGACATTCTCCATCCCCATTTTTTTGTTAGAGAGAGTATAGAATGAGTGTTGTAACCATTATACAAGTTTCTGTTCAATAAAACAGAATTTACTTATATCTCATTGGTTCCTTCATACTCGTCCGTGTCAATCTTCAGCATAGAAAGGAACCTCGGTACCGAAGGTACCTATCCCAATACCACCTACCGGTAGGGGACGAGGGTGTTAAAGGGAATTTTGCTCCCCGAGCAGATTTTTCCGTTAACACTTTTTGGCGCCGTCTATGGGAAACACCACACCCTATAAGAAAGCCTGAGTGTCTCGTTTTCTTACTACATTATCATAATAAAGCTCTGATCATCTCAAGATCATCCCGACCCATCGAGACATCAATCAAACGCATCAACTCGAAAGATTCAGTAGCCAAGAAAAGGAGGAAAAGGTCGAAGCCAACGGTTACAGTGCGGGCGAACCCCAGGCACCTACCACCCCAGCAGTTGGCCTCGCCAGTTTAAACCAACAGGTCGCGACCTTTATAGAAAATATTCACCTCCAAATGGTTGCAGAAGGTAGTGCCAGCCAGCCTGCGGTACCAGATACCAGAGGAGATACCAATCGACAAGGTACCAGGGTGCCTCATTTCGATAGATTAGGACCACCACCTCCAGTACCGGTCCATGACAGACTCGGGCCCGTACCGCCAATACCATCGGTCCACGACCAACTCGAGCCCATGCCCCCAGCTCCAAGACAACCTGTAAACTATCAACCTTGACGGGTGAGATCCGCCATCGATCTCCGGCCTAGGGAGCGCTACCGCCCTGTCCAACCAGAAGCTTTTTCTAGACAGCCTCAGCAAGAAGCAATCAGGAGGCGACCTCGATCAATGGCGGGAGGTAGTGATAGAGGTGCTGGAGAAGACCTTCCCCAGGAAGAGAACCAGGATGAAGCTTCTGCGACATCAGAGGGATCTGGTAACGGAGAATCTGAAGTGGAATCCAGAAATGATGGCAATAAATGTCTCCAAGACTAAGTTGCCAGAATGGCAAAAGAGATCCAGGAGTTGAAGAAGGGCAAGCACCAAGAAAATCAGAAAAACCCCTTGGGAGAGATGAATGCTCATTTCTCTAGAAGGATTAGGGAAGCAGAGTTACCCCCCAAGTTCAAGATGCCAACCGACAAGTACTCTGGAACCGAAGATCCTTTAACAGATGGAGGTCCAAAATGCTACCAGGGCCGCCATGTGTAGGATGTTCCCTACCATGCTAACTGGCTATGCCAGGACGTGGTTCAAAAAGTTACCCGCAGGGAGTGTCGACTCGTTTACTATGTTGACCACCGACTTCTACGCTCAGTTCCAGGGCATCAAACCTTGCCCTAAGGATCCCATTCACCTTCAACACGTGATCCAGAAGTAGGGTGAATCAATCAGAGCTTATATGGAGAGATTCCACAAAGAAGTTATCCAGATGGGGGTCTTCGCGGAGAAGAAGACCTTGGCCAATTTCAGAAAAAATCTATGGGCAGGCAGGCTGTTCAGATCCTTCGCCAAGCATCCCCTGGAGACCTACCATGAGGCCTACAATAGAGCTCTAGAGTAGGTGGAAATAGATGAACAGCTCCAAGTTAAGATGGAGCACGACGATATGAGGAATACCAAACGCCAAAAGAAGAAGGTGCCCAAGCCTGCACCTATTCAAAAGAATCAGAACAAACCTTCCAACAAGTCTACGTACCAGTCGCCACCCTACTAGCCTCTGCGGAACCGATACCTAGTTGGGCGGACTCCTCCTAAAGCTACACCTCCACCTAAGGAGGTAGCGCGGATAGATAGAGAGGAAAGGGGGTACTCCCACTATACCCCCCCTGAACGCATCTCGCGAGGCTATTTACCTCGCCATCCGTAATAAAGGACTACTCAGGAAGCCGAGTCCAATAAAGGCACCAGTCGACCAATAGAACCGCTACAAGTATTGTGACTTCCATGAGGATGTAGGTCATAATACCTTAGAATGCTACAGTCTGCGTAACCAGATTGAAGCCCTGGTAAGGGGAGGTTGCTTGGAGGAATTCTTTCAACAAGTGTGCGACAACATTCGCATCGAGAAGGAGGTGCAGGAAGACATTAAAGCATTTGAAGAAGGAAGAAAAGAAAGCGAAAGGGAAGGATCTGATGGATCAGATCCACATAGTCAACACCATCAGTGGGGGTCCCACCCTGGCAGGAACCTCCAGCAATTTTTGAAGGAACCAAGCCAGGAAAGTGCCCAGGATAGAAGCGGGCCAAGATGTCTTCAAGGTTACCAGGGGATCATTCTGGTCTCCTCTTGCTGCATAGATTATCTTCACAAAAGAGGATGTGTACAACACCTTACAGCCCATGACGATCCCATGGTTACCACTGTGCAAATAGCTAACAATTTGGTTCGTCGTGTATTGATTGACATGGGTAGCAGCGTTGATATTCTCTTCAAGAGTGATTTGGAGCAATTCAACTTAAAGAGACCTTGTTATAACAGCTGCACTACCCTGCTATACGGATTCACAGGAGACTCACTGATTCCCACTGGATCCATGATCCTACCAGTGATAGTAGGGACAGCACCGCTCCAGCAGAACCTGATGACGGACTTCATTGTGGTACACACCCCGTCCGCCTACAACGCCATCCTAGGAAGACCTTACATGTCTGCCCTCAAGGGAGTCCTGTCGATATACCATAACGTTCTGAAATTTCCAGTAGGGGACAAGGTGGGCGAAGTGCGAGGAGACCAGCAGGCTGCGCGCAAGTGTTACGCAGTATCCACCAACCCAGCAGCGCTGGCTAAGCAATGTGTGCAAATAACCATTAATCAGGATCAACAGTTCTCAGAGGAGGATTTTGAAGACAAAATGAGTTCAGTAGAGAATGAGCCTGATGTAGAGTACCCAGGTATGGAGGTCGGGGAAGAAGAAAATAGAGGGTGGACAAATGGTCATCCTGTAGATGAGTTGGAGAAAATATCTATCAGAAAGGATGACCCTTCCAAGACAGTCAGGATATGTTCGACACCAGAGGCGAGAGTGAAGAAGGACCTGGTAAAGCTCTTACAAGAATATAGTGACATCTTTGCTTAGAGTCATGAGAAGATGCCAGGAATACCAGTTACCTTGGCAGCTCACAGGTTACCAGTGGATCCTACCTTCAAGCCAGTTAAGCAGAAAATGAGGCATTTCAACCTCGAAAGAAATGTCACGGGGCAAGAGGAGGTAGACAAACTACTGAGGGAAAAATTCATCAAGGAGTCCTGATACCCCGAATGGATTGCCAACGTGGTCATGGTAACTAAAGCAAACGGGAAATGGCGTATGTGCGTTGATTACACCGATCTTAACCACGTATGTCCAAAGGATAGCTTCCCGCTACCTAAAATTGACCAGCTGGTGGATTCGACCGCGGGTAACAAGCTCCTAAGCTTCATGGATGCCTTATCGGGGTATAACCAGATCATGATGCACCCCGCTGATCAGGATAAAATCAGTTTCATAACCGGACAAGACCTGTATTGCTATAAGGTTATGCCCTTCGGACTCAAGAACGTAGAGGCCACCTACCAGCGCCTAGTCAACCGTCTGTTCAAAGAACTGATAGGGAAATCGATGGAGGTGTACATTGATGATATGATTAGTAAGTCTCAAATAGCCGAGCAGCACCAGTACCACCTCTGCCAGACTTTCCAGATAATCAGAGAAAACCAAATGCGGTTGAATCCCGTGAAATATGCTTTCGGGGTTGTGTCCAAGAAGTTCCTCGGCTTTATGGTCCATGAGAGAGGAATTGAACAAACCCGGCAAAAGATCAAGGCCATCCTAGACCTTGAATCTCCTACCTCGCTCAAACAGGTGCAGGGCTTGACATGACGGATAGCAGCCTTAAACAGATTCATATCACGATCGACTGATAAATGCATTCCCTTCTTCAAGGCTATCAAGCAAGGGAAGAACATGAAGTGAGACCATAGCAGTGAGGTGGCATTCCAGTCTTTGAAAAGGTATCTTGCTAGCCCACCATTGCTAGCTAGCCAGATACCGGGAGAGGAGCTACAACTGTACCTAGCTGTATCCGAGACAGCGGTAAACGTAACTTTAGTCAAGGGATGTGGAGATGGAATTCAGCGGCCTGTCTACTATGTTAGCCGTGCCTTAACCAAGTCAGAACATAATTATACTCTCTTGGAGAAGCTTGCTTTCGCGTTAGTAACTACTTCTCAGAAACTCCGTCCCTATTTCCTAACACATACGGTCGCAGTGGTCACTGATCAGCCCATGCGCCAATTCCTTCAGAGGTCGGACGTGTCAAGAAGACTTGTACTATGGGCCCTTGAGCTCACCCAATTCGACATCAATTATAAGGCCAAAACTACCATTAAGGCCCAAGCTTTGGCAGATTTCGTGGTAGAGTTTAGCACGATGCATGGCCATGGCACCTCTCCGACCTCGGATTCCACCCATCAGAAGGAACAGGAACCCGCGGATTGGCTCACCAATCAAGAGACCTGGATTTTATATACAGATGGGGCATCCAATCAAGTAGGAAGTGGGGGCGGAATCATTTTGACCGACCCATACAAGGTTGAATGCTGTTATTATTTCAGGTTTGAGTTTAACACCACCAACAATGAAGCTGAGTATGAAGCTTTGTTAGCAGGAATGAGAACAGCAGCAGAGCTGGGATCAGATTACCTCCACACTAAATGTGACTCGTAGCTGATAGTCAACCAAGTGGCAGGCCTATATCAGGCCAAGGGAGATAACATGGCAGCCTACCTAGGGAAGGTCCTAGAACTTGTGTCCCGATTTAAAGGATTCAAGATCGAGCAAATACCCAAGCAGCAGAATCATCGAGCCGATGTCCTAGCCAAAATAGCTGCAAGTGGAGGACATGCACTGCCGAAATGAGTAACGCTCCAAATAATCACTACATCAAGCATAGCTGAAGGGAAGGAAGTCAACCCCGTAGGACGACTTCCATACTGAATGGATCCCATCGTGAATTGTCTCTAAGAACAAAAGCTCCCGGAAGATCCTGATCAAGCCTGCAAGATCAAGAGAACCTTAGTCCGATACTATCTGGTAGAGGGACACCTTTACGATAGAGGGAGATCGCTCCCCTTACTCAGGTGCCTACTGATAACCCGTTATTCTGTCGTTAGGGAATTGCGGATCCCAAAAAGATATTTATAAAAAGTCCTACGCAATGTGCTCTATAGTTATGAAAACTAGCAAAGCGGCAAGCGAGGGTATCGTTCCACAGAGAGGTGGGATTCATCTACAGTCTCTAGTTCTAGCTATACAACACGCCGAGCGAACTCGTGTGTTGCATATGCAAAAAGAATATGCGGAAAGTAAATGCTAAACTAACTAACAAACTACATAAATAAATATGTACAATGATAGGATGGAATGGAGAGATGCATGAAATGTGGATACGCTAGGGGAATGACTCAAGCGTGACAATCCTCCTAATAAAGCACTAGACTCACCTAGTCCCTCAAATGTGCAAGTATATCATAGGCTCATGTGCCCTTAATTGATCTCTAATCTCTCTCGATGCCTTAGAGATCACATCTACACAAAGCATGGATTCATTAAGTGTCGTGGAACACACAAATGAGCCATGTATGCTAGCCTAGTGATACTCTCACTTTCTGATCATATACACAGGTTATTTCGTTGGGCATGTAATGCGCAACCGCGTAGGCCATACTACAGCCAATAATTCATCCACAAAGCTAACCAAATACGGGATGGCAACCAAGTGAAAGCATTAAGAATACGAGATACCCATACAACACGTATGTTATATGCTCGTGTCCCCTTAATTAATCTCTACCCTCTCTCGAGTGCATAGAGATTGCATCCATGCAAAAGCATGAATCCATTAAGGACGGTGGGACACACACACGAGCTCTACACGCCAGCCTAGTGATCTCTCAACTTTCTGGTCAAATGTAGAGGATACAACGATGAGCATGTTAATGCAAACCACGCGATATATAACACACAACCTAAATATCATTCACAAGGTGGCTAACCGAGTGAAAGCATTAAGCAATGAAATACCCCTATAACTACACGAGCACAAGAGGAATTCGGTTTATCTTTACTCTAGATACGGATTTGATTTAGTCAACTCCCTAGGATGGCTAGACATGGAAAACAAGTTCACCAAACAACAATGTGCAATAAGTTGGTTAATTTACATTAAGACCATTCAATATAAATTAAGGGTCCATCCTCTTGACTTAGGAATTATCCCAAATCAATTCATCACCCAATCCGGCCAAGGATGGGCAAATGTGTCTTAAAAAAGACCCATTAAGCACAAGGATATGAACTAAGGCCAATTTAGCAACTAAATGCCTGAACTGAAACCTTTTCCACTCTTTGGGGCTAAAATCACTAATACTCAAATTACTCAATACATGGTATTTTGGTCATCTATTAACATACAAACACTCATGGGAAGCTAAATTATACTACTCCTACATTAAATTACTCTACTCCTAATCTCAATCATGCATACATATCAATTTTGACCCTCCACACACATGGATTTCACAATAAGAGTTTAAATCATGAAATTAGCAAAGAGTAAAACATAACCCACATGAATTTAAACACAAACATACATATATTGCACATGTGAAGGTTTACAATATTCCCCAAATCGGGGTTACACATAAAAGAAGCAAGAAATACAAAGAAATGAGTAAAAAAGAGCAATGGGTTTGCTCCAAACCCTTGAAGCCAAACCCTCCAAAGATGCTCCAAATCCTTTCTAGCTCAAAATTGGACTCCTAATTCCTTGCAAGCTACTCTAAGATGGATGGAGGAAGGAAAAATGGTGTGGTGGAGGTGTGTGGTGAGCTCCCATGGAGGAAAATCCTCCAAGGGAGCTAGTCTCTCTCTTATTTTATGAAGAAAATGGAAGAAGATGAATAGAAGGGAGATATGGGGTTTCGGTTGAGAGGAGGGAAGAAGAGAAAAAGAATGTTTTTGTGAATGAATGAATTGAGTGGCGTGAAAAGGGGAAGAATGTCTGAAGAGAGGAGAGAAAATGGGATATTTATAGTGTTGGGAAGTTAGGTCAAGATTTGGGGGTGAAAGGACAAGAATACCCCTCAGAAAATGCCTTAAAATCGCAAATTTGGGCATTTCCGCGATACGTTCCACGGTACGCTTTGACGAGCAAACCGCGGACCACTTTTTAGCACTTTTTGCCAATTTTCGCGGTTCACAAATTGGTCTTCAGTGGTACACTTGGACGGACGTACCGCGGATTTCTGCGCACCGTTACGGAAACGACCATAACTTCCTCCAGAATCCTCAGAATCGTGATCTATGAAAAGCGTTGGAAAGAAGACATCCGGGGATTTTTGAAAACATGTAATGGGCAACGTAGTTCGATCGGAGGAGGGAGATATGACCTTCCGAAGTTGGGTGTTCTGCACTGGCCATTTTCCATTTCAACCCAAAAGACTCCAAACATTCAATTAAGCTCTAACACCTTATTTAAGGGATATAACCTACACAATGCTCACAAAACACATTATATACAAAAATACGCTCAAAAACGAAAGTAAACGATTGGAAATGGGGACCTCAAAAAGTGTATTTTGCGATGTTATCACCTACAACCTGAAGATGCAAGCTGAGCTGATGGTAGATAGTCGTTCTGGAGGTAGGTGGTGCAGGTTGGCCATTTTCTGACACGGTTCGCAAGATTCCTAGAGCAGGAATGTAAGGTACCTAGATCGTGAGATCATTCGCCAGTACATTCGCCACCACCAAGGAGCCAAGATTCCTAGAACAGGAATGCGAGGTACCTTAATTTACCAAGTTTATCCGCCAGCACCGTCAACCATGTACCTATATTCCCCGAAATAGGAAGGCTAGGTACCATGAGCCACCAGCATTACCAACAGCGTACCAGGATTAATTAAGGTACCCAGGCTTTGCCCAGATAGCCGGTGCCTAGGCTTTTCCCAAACAAGGTCAATCAAGAGACCATTGTATTGGTTATGAGCCACGATACACCGTCAGATTTTTCTGTTACCAGATATTGGTTAAGTCACTTTTATGCTAGGGACTTTTACTCAAATCTGTATTACAGTTAGAAGCGTGCAAAGAAATTCAATTAGCAAGATTAAAAAGAAAGGGAGGTTTCTTCATTGATAAAATCAGGGAGCCTAACCCTTACTTCAGGCTACATACAAAAAACAAGAAAGAAAAATAACAGAAAGTAAATTGGAGGCTCAAGCACTCCGGCTTCCTTTCCGGCTTCCTTTTCGGCTTCCTTTTCGGCTTCTTGCTTACTTTCTTGACCTGCTCTTTTAGTCACACTGATCTCAACCAAGACCGATGTCGACAATACTACCGCAACCCCCGAAGGTAGGAACAGAGGCCTTGTTGGAGTCATCGAGCATAGGAAGGTAACCTTGAAACCCTCCATATCCGAGATAAAACTGAATACGAAGCTGCGACTTGCCTAGGTAAGGTCTACACCATTGGCGAGGGTTCAACACCATGATCCACCATTCCTCTTGATCCAAAGAACCACAACCAGTTGTGGTTCCCTAGTAATTAAGTCCATTTTGTACAGTTCTATCCACAATATCAAACATCCTGCTAATCAGAGGGATTGTGTTCCCTCCCCTCACATTAGTAACCATCGCGACGATCATCGGTCGACCTGCTAAAATTTGTTACTTCGAAAAATAATGCTAAGAAAATGCTAAGCAGATCGGGTTATTTATGGAATAGAGAGGTGAATATCAGAGACAAGAGGATAGGGTTATTAATGACGCACAACACTCGACGTATGGGAAAAGATAACTCATGAAACGCTTGCCACCAGGGTTTAATGTTTGAAGCAAACCAGCATATGCCAGTTTGACACATAGTAGAATAACTAAATATAGTGTATGAATCATAGACTCCCACCCCGGAATGCCATAAAGGAAGTTCAGTCAGGACAACCTCCAACGGGGTAGATACCTAGACTATCTCCATAGCTAAGGACTGATGTCCCGATACATCTGGTACCCTAGCACCACTCCGAGACTGATCACCTCGATGGTCGTATATCTACCAATTTTTAATGGGGGATAGATCACCAAGTCCGCACCTAGGTACCCAGATTCCTCCGAATAAGCATATCCACGGTACCTAGGTTCTTCCAACAGCAATCTCGCCTAAGTGCTAGGGTTCCCAGAGCGAGAATACCTGGTACTCCAATTCCTCCCCCAAACGAAATCAACTGTTAAGTTCTGGGAGCCTTCGCACTAGCACCTAACTATGCTACCAAATTTAGTCCCACCAAATTTTGAAGTTGACCAGAAGATTAGTTAAGTCGGGTTAACACTGGAGACTTTTCCTTCAAATCGAGGTGGAATGCAACCAGGGAGATCCATAAGCAAGATGCAAGAAGGCTAAAGAAAAGGACTATTCCATTCATTTTAAATCAGAGAGCCCATCCCCTCGTTTACGAGCTACAAAAAAAAAGTACTTAAAATAGCTGAACTGAGTCATGCCTCTACTTGCTCCTGGCTGGTCACCTCTCCTCCAGTTCCACTGACCGGGACATCGTCTCCCTAACCATCTGGAACCCCTCTAGCAGCTTTGATACCTGCTCCCACTGGGGCTTCTGCTTGAACAGGTCCAAACTGAAGCTCCTCTACTACTGCATCAGACGTTTTCCCCACCTCCTCGGTTGAGGCAGTCTGGTCCTCTATTACTTGGGCAGGATTGTTGGAAGAAGGAACAAGCCTGATCTCTATTAAAGGAGACTGGTCTCCTGCATCTTCAACTAACCTGGCAAGGGGTGCTGGTGGTTCAGAGACCCCTCATTCGGCCTAAGCCATTCCAACTTCAGGGGCTTTTGGATAGGAACCTGCTTCAACATTACTGGGAGGAAGAAGGGAGGATGTCTCTACTTCTTACCACCTACTACTCAGCCAACTTCAGAAACCTGAGAAGGACCGGCTATATCAGAATGAGCAACTCCAGCAAGTTCTGCTGCTTTTGCCAATAATCTCCTCCCGATTCCACCCCGTGATGACACTCTGGTCAAATGGATGAGGGAAAGCTAAAGCCACCTGGTAGCCAGTGAAAAAGTAGCCATCCCCAAAGGTGGTGTCTACTTGAGCATCAAGGCTGGCCAAGCTATCAAGATGGGGCTGAATCTCCTTCTCTAGCTTCATTACTCTATCCTTCACAATCTCCCTCTTCTCCCCGTGACGAAGGGATCTATGTATTTTGGTATCCAAAGCATGCTACATCCTCTCCCTATCAACCTTTGCTTCATCTGCTTCCTTATTCATGTTGTTCAAGGACTGGTTCAAAACCACCACGCCTCTAGTAGCTTTGGCAAGCACCTTTTTGGATTTCTCCAACTCGGTGGTAGCATCATTGACCTGTGCCCAGAGAGAGCTGACTTGATGGTTCATCGCCACATTAAACTTGAAGGCCTGCCAAATACAAAGTGTAAGATGGAATACTATCGATTATGGAATCGAGATAGAAGACTAAATGAGACAGCTTACCTCAGCCAGAAGAGCAGATCCCTCAGAGATCAAATAATCAACATGCATGGAAGTAATGGCCTCCAAGCCCCCACCTGGGCAGGAAGCTGCAACCTTGGCCAAGACTTCATCCTGGCTTCTATCTTTCGACCTAGATTGCGGCCTATCCCGAGGTACCACCCGGGTAGCCGTAGCAGGATCAGAATTTCTCTCGACTGGGTTAGATCGATCGGTTGCCACAACGAGAGAGGTAGAGGGAGTTGACGCATCAGCATCAATAGCAGCTGCAGCCGTAATTGTTTAGAGGGAGCTGACGCATCAGCATCAATAGCAGCTGCAGCCGTAATTGTTTCGATAGGTGACGCATCCTGCACCCTACTAGGAGCACCTTGGTACCTCCCCACTCTAGCTGTAAAAGCCTCCAACGACCTAGCCAAGATAGAGGAGGGGGAGCTGGTGATCCAGATACCTCGACCGGTGTCCTACCAGATCCAGCAGACATGCCAACCCCTACAGCGAGATCAACAGCAACAGGAGTATGGGAGGTCAGAGCCGAATCATTTATCCAGCCGGCGGGTGGAGTTCCACCTCTAATACCAATAAAGGCACTGCAGAGACTACTGAGATAGTAAAAATTTAGTGTCTACTGAATTAATAAAGCGATATAATAGAAGCAAAGTCAGAAATTCCTCTACCTGGGGAAGCACCGGAAATACGAAGGTAGCGATCTACCCTCTTTGCCTCGAAGGCCTCCGTGATAGGATATTTCATGTTGATGTAATTACGGGCCATAATAGCCCTCAGGATTTTCTCCGACTCTTCAGAGAGCTTACTTTTCTCTAACGCGGCCTTACTACTGAAACTAGTGGGAACTGGGAACTCAGACCCTCCAATATGGACTGAATTACCCCACTCACCTCCGATGATGACCCACTCTTCCTTCCAGGAGGTATATTTCTTCGTGGCCCCTGGCACCACAAACTGCAGGTTATTCTTGGCAACGGCATAAAACTGCCCCTTTGGACCCGGGGCGTTGGCAGCGATCTGGAACACGTATCCGATCTCATCCGGTCTTGGCTCCCGATCGATATTATCCTTCTGACATTGCTCCCTCTACAGCACGAGGAACCCCACCAGGTTCCTCTAGAACCCTGGCATTAGCTGAAGAGGGGCAAGCTGCAGAGCATACAGCGCTCTACGCAAGGTAGGGTGGAGAGGTAGCCTGACTCCACTATTGAAAGCTACCATATGAATTGGAAGCTCGCCAAGATTAGTTGTATATACGTCATACCCCTTAGGAGGTATGGTGATCGTGATATCTTTAGGGACCTTGAAATCCCTCCGCAAGCGCTTGATGATTTCCGGGGTACTGGTCGAATCGGGGATGTATCTGTACTCATAGGGAAGAGCGAGCACCCTCCCCATGGTGTCCGTAACTTCACTAGCCCAGTCTCCGCCTACCCTGATGGCGTCCGAGACTCCACTTACCCTGACAACATCCGATTCTCCGCTCGACTCCTTGTCGACATCAACCGGAGCACTAGGATTGTTTGTGAAACCCGTCCTAATTATGACATTTCTGTTGGACCGGCGGTGTTGTAGAAGAGAGATGTCAACTCCACTATCAACCCCACGGGCCCTCTTCCCACGAGCGAGGCTCGTAGAAGCGTCACCAATAAATAATTGATCGACACTATCGTTGTCGGGACAAGACATTATATCAGAACCAAAGCAGGAACTTCTTTAGAGCAGAAGTAATTGGGAATGACAGATGAAGAGAAAGAAGACTAGGGTTAGCAGGGGTTCGAGAAGATGCTTGGAGAAGGAGAAAGAGTGAGTATATTATGAAGAAGTTAGGTTTATATAGAGATAGCTACTTGTAACTGGCAGAAAAGGTAATCAATGTTGCGGGAAAATCGGAGACGTGGAAGGAACGGTTTCGAGAAACGTGCGCCCTCAAAAAATTTCCTTTATTGAATTTGGTCTACCCTGGTCAGCCACGTGGAAGACTCATTTAAATTAGCGTGCAAAGAGAAGATTCTCTTCTACAATACGATTACGAAAAATTCTCCAAGTGCTATCCATCTTGACTCCAACCTCGACCTGGTACAGGTATGGGTGGGCACTAAGTTCAGAACCGAACCGAGCCGAACCAAAAAAAGGGTGTTTGGTTCGGTTTGTATAATTAATTCGGTTTAAACCGGTTTAAAAATTAAAAACCAAAAGAGTTTTCGGTTCAAACCGGTTTGCTTTTCTGAAAACCGGTTTGAACTGATTAAACTCCCTATAAAACTATAAAATAAAAAATAAAAAACCCTAACATTTCTAGTGTTCTTTCACTTACACAACCACGCAACATCTCATTTCTATTTATTTTTGGGAAGGTATTATTATGTAGTGTACTATTATTAACGGATTTTGAACTTTTATTTACGAGTTTGAATTTTGGAATGGATTTGTTATTAACTTAGTATTATGTATTAATATGTTTTGGAATGTATTAATATATTTTTTATATAATGTAATATGTTGTTTTGGCTTAGGGCTATTCAAATGGCCAAAATTAGGCCCATTAAGCTATTCATCACTTTTAAAACAGATTAAAAAGACCCATTAAGCTATACTGTCCATTAGGTCCAAAACCAAACCGAACCAAACCGAACCGAACCGATTAAAATCAGTTCAGTTCAGTTCGGTTCTCATTTCTTAATCGGTTTAATTTTGGATGAACCGAAATATTTTCGGTTCTGTTCAGTTTTGCCTAAAACCGAACCGAACCGAACCGTGCCCGCCCCTAGGTACCGGTGTTCAAGTTAGGGGGGACTTCTGTTAACAAGGTTTTTTGGCAAGGGATCAAAGGAGAATTTTCCAACTAGTATCAACTTGATAGGAGCCAGTCTCAGCTTCTAGGTGACCAGCTAGATCAGTGCCACTACCTAGATGAAGCCGATACTGGGTAAGGTCAGGACCTCGATTACCTATCTACCTAGATACAACACCAATACCACGAACTAACGAAGGCATGCACCACTCATTTATTGAAGCTCTTAATACCGACCGAGGACCAGTACAATGATAACTTGTGTGCCCAACGCCCAGCAAGTCCTTCGACATCAACCAAAATACCAGGTACCAAGATACCCGCCTTAATACTACCTCGACTTCCACCTGGTACCTAGTACCTCGATATCTACTCGGAGCCCATCCGGGGCAGGTACTCTACCTACCGAACAATATGAAGGTGATCGTGAAGACATAAGCACCAATCTAGCAAGAAGTAGAACAAGCTCCATGTCAGTAGGATCAGATTGATATACCAGCATCTCGTTCCGCCAAAGTTCAGAATCAGAATTTCCCTCCAAGATCCACGAACAAGGAAAGTTGACTCCATCGCCAAAATAAAGTGTCATTAATGAGACCAAACGGTCAACCAAATCAGAAATTGAATTCGACAGTGATTAACAGGATCAAATCCCGCGCCTTCAGCCCCACACAATGCCTTTCAACACCTTAAATAAGACTTTCAATAATCCTCATCAATACAATTGGATTTTGAGGGGATTTTCTGGAAGAACTATATATATAGCTTTGAAGGGTAAAGAAAGGGGGGTCTTGTTTTTGCCATCACAAAATACATAGAGATTAATTCCCATAAGAATTTCCTTTGAATTCTCTAAAGCCAGTGAGAGTCCATTGACAATCATTGGAAGGATATATCCACTTATCGACATAAACGACATTCTTCATCCCCATTTTATGTTAGAGAGAGTAGAGAATGAGTGTTGTAACAATTATACAAGTTTCAGTTCAATAAAATTGTATTTACTTATCTCTCCTTGGTTCCTTCATACTCGTCCGTGTCAATCTTCAGCATAGAAAGGAACCCTGGTACCGAAGGTACCTATCCCCCTACCACCTACCGGTAGGGGACGAGGGTGTTAATTGGAATTTTACTCCCCGAGCAGATTTTTCCGTTAACATATGTAATTAGAGGGGTATAACGAACATTATGACTCAGCTCTAATTATGAACTACCGTGGAGGATCACACCATATGTAATAGCTATATCGATAGACACTGAATTGTATCGGTCTTTGTAAAAGCGTCTGCAGTTGAGAGAGTGCAGCTTCAGATTTTTAGTGGAATAACACCGGAGTTAATAATCAATGAATATTAATTAAAGAGTTTAATTAATGATTCCAAGGATTATTGGGGCTCAAAATACTATGGGTCCATTAGGTCCCCTTACTTGCCCAATCGATTTAGGTAACAAGGGTCATAGTTAATTAATTGGATTATCCAATTAATTGTGTTACGAAAGTGACACGTATTTTTTCAAGAATTAATTGAATAATGAGATTATTTGATTAATGAATAATGGTGATAAAATAAATTAAATAATAAGATTATTTAATTATGTTATTAATCACTAAATGGAGGATGTTTGGTGATATTTATTTTTGAATAAAATAAGATAATATGATTATTTTATTTTATTAAAATTAAATTTTTAAATTTTGAATTTAAATAGTTTGAATTCAAATCAAATCAAATAAACTAAATATTAATCAATATCTTTAAAGATATTTAATATTTTAAAAGATTAGATTTATTGGTTTAATTGATTGGTTTTAATTAAATATTGATTTTGAATTTAAAAATAAAAAAGTCAACATATCATCGATTCTTAAAAGAGAAAAAACACATCAGTACTTGTGTGAGAGCAATTGAGTGCGAGATATCAAAAGAGAAAAAAAAAAGGCAATTGTGTTGTGGCGCACTATTGAAAGAAAAGAAAAAATATATATTATAAATTGATAATATAATTTTTTTTTTTGAAGAACAAGAGTTGTTCTAGGTATTTTTCTTTTGGAAGAAAAAGTTTATTCTCCTTTTCTCTACATCCTCCTAAGTTCATGAGTATGTGATGCACCAACACGCAGTTACCAGTTTCGGGAATAGTTAGGACAATCGGTGGTACAGACCATGAGCATATCGTAAAGTGAAGGAGCCTCCTACTTAGGTATGAAGAATTGATTTCTTCTCTTCTTCTAATTATTGATTTCAATTTCTTATGTATACATATATTTTATTATTGTAATAATGTTATATGTATAAGTTCCGAAAAATTACGATCCTAAGTTCACTGGTCCCAAATCGTTTACAATATATATAAATTTTAAAACCTATTTCCGCTGCGTTACCATTGATCGGGGTTGCAACAGGGGTAGGATGTGTAGAAGTGTTGATAGGAAGACTTCCATGATGGAAAGACCTCCATGGAAGCTTGAAGGCTTATCTCTCTCTTTGGTGGTGAAGGAAATCTAAGAAAGATTTCTTAGATCTAAGAAGTGAATTTCGATCTTTAGAAAGAAGGCTAATAGGTCTATTTATAGTGGGAAATGTTTAAGGCAAGGTTTTAGGTGTGAAAAGAAACAAGAATCCCTCTGAAATAGCCAATTCGCGAGTTTGTTCCCACGGTAACAAGCTCGAGGAACTCTTCCGTAAGTTCAGCTCCCCTGTTCCACGAGTTATTTCCTGCGGATGGAAGTCGCGGAGGATTCCTAGCGAGTTCCTTCATTCGGTTTCACGGACAAGAGGGCACGGTGGCGAGCTTGAATGCAAGGTTAGCCATAGAAGATTGGGATTCTTGGAGGGAAGAGAAAACATAGCATGGAGGCATGAAAATGATTGCAATGTGAATGGACGGAAGTGCGTCGACGATCTGGGCAAAAATCCTTCAGAAAACTAGTCGAAAACAACCCTAAAGTGGTCAGGTCGGAAGTCAGGTCTGAACCGATTCATCTACAGACGGGTCAGGTCGCCTGTAGATGGGTCGAGTTACACTGGTCTTCATCAGGTTGAAGACAACATGATGTCATCATGACACGAGGCTGATGCAAATAGGGTGTATGCAGCAGTGGGCTGAGGAGCGCTCAGAACTGGACCTAGGGAGGGGCATAGTGGCCCAATAGGGCGGGGGAGGGTCCCCCCACCCCCACATCCATTCCTCAACCCTTCCCCTAAAAACAATTTGAGGGGACTAGGGATGGGGCGTTTTGGGGGGAGGTTCCCCCTCCCCCACCCCCAAACCTCATTTCCCCCATGTCTTTTCATTTTCAATTCCAAATTTTTATTTTCAGTCTGAAAATCGGAATTCAAAATTTTGAATCTGGCATTTCCAATCTCTAGCTTGACACTGTTAATATATTCAATTATAAAAGTAATCAAAATATTCGTTTTGGTTTAAAGAAATCAAGATAAATACAAATACTTCTAATAGAGTATTACTGTCAAAACAAATCAAATTTAAAGTTTACATCTTCAATCAATACTCATGTATTAAGTACTAACTAGAAACTACTAACTCAGGTTAATATTTTACTATATTATTATTTTTTTAATTGTTAAAACTTTAGATATAAATAAAAATAAAAATAAAAATAATATATATATATTGGGGAAATGGGGAATGGGTTTGGGGGGTGGTCCCCCTACCACCTCCCCCATTTATAAAATGGGGGCCAAGTTTACCCCCACCCCCACCCCCAAAACCCCATGGGGCCCTATGGGGGATGGGGCCTCATGGGGAAAATCCCATCCTTAACTGGACTTGATCTTTGGTTGGCCGAATCTGGGCAAGGTCGGGTCGAAAGCCCAACCTGAAATGCACTATTTCATTAATGATGTTGCGCTTTGCGTGTCCACTGGCTGGGAAATTACAATAAGTACTCTTCCCTAATCATAGAATCTGCAATCTATTCTCTATATTTTCACTTTGACCCCTAATTTCTCCTAATTACACAATTGCCCCGGAATTTCCCTATTTCCTTCACTTTAGGTACAGACACATTATTTGATGGGCATTTACCTACACAAGGCTAAAACACACTTTAAATACATAAAATTGCTCGGAATCGAACACAAAAGATAGGAAAAGGGAGTGTTAAATATGAACATTTGTAGAACGATCAATTTTCTTTCGACTTTTGCTTTCGGTCCCCTCACTTGGCCCCCTGAGTACCATTTGGCCTCGGCGCCGCTTGGCCTTGGCAATCTTTGGTGCTACAGGTTTGTATTTGTAAATGAAGATAAATTAATTTTTGAATACTTTTCTTGGTCTTTAGAGAATTTTTTCCCTAAGTGGGGACTTTTATTGATAACCTCAATCTAAAATGTTAAAAATAACAACAGATTAGAATGATAAAATCAAAAAATCATGCTGATCTAATGCTTAATTCTCAAACAAAAAAGCAGTAAATGGAAAGGCCCATTAAGGGTAGTAGATCTTCAAATATTAAGCATTGCATTGCCAATGTAACTCTTCCCTCAGGTCGGGTTAGGCGATATGCTCCATGCCCAGCTATCCTCACCATCTGGTAGGGGTCCTTCCCACTTATCTGCCAATGAGCTGGTTACTTTTGCCTTGGCATTTGGGGACACTCTTCTTAGGACCAGGTCCCCTAGCTAGAATCTTCGTATCCAGGCGTGCTAGTTATAGTATATGGCTGCCCTGTGTTGATAGGTTGCATACCTTACTTGTACGTGATCTCTTCTCTCCTCAAATTCATCTAGATTTTCTTCTAGCATGCTGACATTCCCTTCAAGCTGATATAGCTGAAATCTTGGAGAGGCATGGACTACTTCAACTGGGATGACCGCCTCAGTTCCGAACTCCAACGAGTAGGGAGTTTCACCTATTATTCTTTCCGTTGTTCGGTAAACCTAAAGCACCTCGTGTAACTTGTCTGCCCAGTTTCCTTTTTTGGTATCAAGTTTGGCCTTCAAGGTGTGCTTGATAATCTTGTTCACAACTTCAGTTTGCCAGTTGGTCTGCGAATGGGCAGGTGTGGCATAGTAGTCCTTGATGTGGTACATCTTGCACATTTCTCTGAAATTATCACTATCGAATTGCGTTCCATTATCAGTATGTGTCTAGAATCCTGAATCGATGAATGATATTTTTCTTCACAAAGCTAGTAGTATTGGCCTCAGTTATATGTACCAGTGCTTCCGCCTCAACCCATTTTGTGAAGTAATCTACCGCCACAATTGCATGATTGGCTCATCATTTGGTTACAGTTGGTATCGAGTCGATCAGGTCTAACCCCTACATCGCAAATGGCCACAGTGAAGTCAAGTTCTTCAGTAGCTCAGGTTGTTTCCTGATATCATGTGTGATCCTTTTGCAGGTCTCACACTTTTTCGCCACTGACTAGGAATCTTGGAACAGGGTTGGCTAGTAAAAGCCTTGCCTAAAGGTTTTATGAGCCAAACTTTTAGCCCCAACGTGATTCACGTATACTCCGCTGTGTATTCTTTTCAGAACTTTATCAGCCTCGATCGGGCCAACGCTATTTTTGTAGGGTCTTCGAGAACCCCCTTCTGTATAGCTCTCCACCAACTATTAAGTACCGGGTAACCATATACCTGACCCGATTTGCTTCAACCAAGTTCTCGGGAAATACATTCTTTTCCAAGTAGTATCTGATCGAGGTCATCCACGTGATCTATCCTTCCTCAATCGCCCCAAGCATCAACTATTCCCTTTCTTTGTTGTTGGGTTGTATAAGATGAGCTACTGTGATCGTTTTAGCTAGATGGTGGTGTTGCTAATTCCAACTTTGATAAGTCATCTGCCTTCTCATTTTTCTCTCTTATGATCTAAGTGATTCTGTAATTTTTAAATCTCCCGAGCAAAGCTTTAGCCATCTCTAGATAAGCCATCATGTTGTCATCCATTTCCTGGTACTCATCTAGGACCTGGTTGACCACGACCTAGGAATCACTGAATATTTCTAGTTCATTTGCACTCAAGGTCGTGCAAACCCTAAGTCCTGCTAGAAGCTCCTCATACTCAGCCATGTTGTTAGTAGCTTTGAAGTTAAATCGCAAGCCACACTCTACATGATCACCTTTCGTGGTGGATATCACTATACATGCCATGCTGCCATACGTATTTGATGATCCATCAACGTGTAGCTGCCATTAGAAGACTTTTCTTTCTTTCTCCTTAAGCATATTAGCTACTTCGTCGTTAGGTTCAAAGAATTCTACGTTGGAGTCTGCTACTACTTGGTCCTTGATCGAAGCTCTTGGTAAGTAGGTGATATTAAACACGATTATCTCGACTGTCCATTTTTTTAACCTTCCTAACACTTCTGGTTTTGACAGAATTTGCTTGAGCGGGTAGTCTATGTAAACTTCAATCCTAAGTGCCTGGAAGTAAGGTCTCAGTTTCCTTGCTGCTGTCACAAGTGCCAGTGCTATCTGCTCAATGATGATCCTGTAGCCACATGTGTGATTGATAAGTACAAGTCTAAAGTCTCACCATCTAGTGGCTTTGACAGGATTGGAGCTTTGCCAAGGTATTCTTTGATCTGCTGGAATGCCTTCTCACACTCCTCAGTCCATTCCACACATTTACCTTTTCTTATAGCCTTGAAGAAAGGAAGGCACTTGTTAGTTGACTGGTTGATGAACCGGTTCAGCGAAGATAGACACATGGTCAGTCGTTGAATCTCTTTGAGTGTCCTAGGGGACCTCATATCCTTCAGTGCCTTTATCTTTTTAGGGTTGACCTCGATTCCTCTTTGGTGGACTTGAAAATTGAGGAACTTCCTTGAAGGCATCCCGAAAACACACTTTTTCCTGTTAAGCTTTATCTTATATCTTCTCAATACCTCAAATGTTTCCTTTAGATTTGATGCATGCTTTTTAGTTGTGATGCTCTTGGTCAGCATGTCGTCCACATACACTTTTATATTTCTGCCGACCAGTCGAGCAAACAACTTGTTTACTAATCTTTGGTAAGTTTCTCCGGCATTCTTCAGACCAAAGGGCATCACTTCGTATCAATAGAGCCCTTGATCAGTTGTGAAGGCTGTATTTTCCTCGTCTAGTTCAAACATCCTGATTTGGTGTAGCCAAAGTATACATCCATGAAGCTTAGCAATTCATGCCCAGCCGTAACATCAATCAACTCATCTATCATTGGTAGAGGGAAACTGTCTATTGAGCATGCTTTGTTTAAATCAATGAAGTCCACACACATACTCCACTGGCCATTCTTCTTTTTCACCAACACCACATTGGCGACCCATTTCTGGTACTAGACTTCCTTGATCGATCCTACGGCCAGCACCTTCTCAACCTCCTCCTTGATAGCCTTATTTCTTTCCGGGTTGAACTTGCGCCTCTTTTGGATCACTAGCTAGTGTTTTGGGTCGATTGACAAGTAGTGGGAGATCACCTTAGTGTCTATCCCTAGCATGTCCTCGTGTTTCCATATAAACACGTCTTTGAACATCTTTAGCAAACAAATCAGATCATTTTGGACACAGTCAGATAACTGGGCCCCTAACTTGACTGTTTGGTCAGGGCTATCTTGATCGAGCGTAACCTCTATAGTTGGTTCTTCTCCCTTTTAATCATTCTCGTGACTCGAAGGTGTCTCCCTTGGATCTAGATCGAACTGAGTTGGGGTTTCTGCTCGAGCTTTTTCTTCATCTACTTTCAAAAATTCCTCTTCCTTTGTCAAGTCAATATGCATTACATCTGACTCTGCCTTCTCTCTGTACACATCAAGCTTGTTTTCCTTGCCCACTACTGTGAACTTTTCATGACACCTACTTCTGCTTCCATTGGGAACCTAACCATCATGGCATATATTGTTGTTACGGTCATAGACATGTTTAGGAATGGTCTTTCCAATAAAGCATTGTAAAGCCAGTTTCTGTGTCAACCACCATAAAATCTAGGAGCACCGTCTTCTAGAAAGGGTAGGTCATAATTTCGATTGTTAACTTGACTATTCCCTATAACCTCATTTTTGCTCCACCAAACCTACTGAGTGGGATTGTCAGTGGCTGTAAGTCCTTCTTATACAGTTTCAGTTGATCGAACACCCCAACGCTTAGGATATCTACTGAGCTTTTGTTGTCGATTAGTACTCTCATCACCTCTCTGTGACCAATACGGACCGATATCACGATTGCGTCATTCGGTCTGACTTCGAACCCATGTGTATTTGCTTCCGAAAACATAATCGGTCCCAACCTTTTTTGGCCTTCTCCTGGTCGGGCCAAATTGAGTTTACTTCCAAGGCCTTCTGGCCATTTTTCACATAGCGGACTTCCGTCATTCTCTCCCTACTGCTTCTCTATATGTAGGGTTCTCCAATGATTGTGTTAATCGCCCCTTATTCTCCATGCCCCTTGGGGCTACCTTTTCTGCTATCTCATATCCTCCTACATCATCCACTAGATGAGCATAAGTGTTCACCCATTTCTACCTTAAACTGAGTGACAGCTGGCTGTGCTGCTGACTGTTGATGAAAGCTGATACCACTGCGTCATCATTGGGGTCTTGAACTTCTGACACTTCATAAGAGAACCTGCTCAGTTAATCTTTCAATTTCTCATCATTTCTTTGTTTTAAGGTAGAAATGACGAATATTGACTTTCTCTTATGAATGTTTCCCATAAACTACCTGGTGAATGCCTGTATTAACTCTTCAAAGTTCCTGATCGAGCCACATGCGAGGCCCCCGAACCATCTAGACCCTTAGTTACCCATAGTTTGAGGGAACATCTTGCACATGAGCATGTCGTCATAATCATATTGCGTCATTACACTTTGGTATCTCTTAACATGCTCTTAGGGGTCGGTGTTGGCCTTAAATTGTTCCATGTACGGCATCCTGAACTTTTCTAAGAAACGAAGCCGTCGGATTGCATCAGAGAATGGGCTATTAGAGTTCTCAATTAGTAGATTACCCTGGCCTTGCCTTAGCTCCAATGCTTCTATCCTCCACAGCAAGACTTCTCGCTCACCCTCGGGCTCCCCTTGTTTGTCGAGTTTTTGGCGAATGGTGATCCCATAAGGATCCCTTGTTATGCACCCTGTAATTTGAGCATTTTGATGGTTGTACCTAACTTAGGTTTGGTCTCTCGATGCCTTCTAGGTGGGGCATCTTCATTAATTGAGGCTGACCGGGATCTTCTCCTAGGACCACCATACAAGTCTTCCCGGGTGTATTCTGCCATGCCTCCATCCTACCTTCCCACATCTCTTTGAAGGTTGGACTCTCTATGACCGCTTCCATCTCGGTCATCTCATCCCTTATGGTCCCAACGTCCTGGTGATCATTTCCTATGGGACTCAGGTCATTTTAGCTACCATCTCTCATTTGGGAACATTCCATTCTTCCAAGATGGTCTGCTCTATCTCTACTGGTTTTTGATCGAGCCAAAAATGTCATACATTTTGGCCCTCATTTCCTTTCTCTTTGTCTCGTTCTAAGGTGTTTTATATGTATTTATGGCTCTTTTGTTTATATTGCAGGCATTAGCTTAAAAATCAAGAAAAGGGGCAAAAAGTACAATTGGTACAAAAATTGGTGAAGAAGGCCATAGTGCACGGGTAGCATGGGTAGCATACCCGTGCACCGAAAAAAGATTTCTAAGGAAACTAAAGTGCACGGGTAACTGCACGGGTATTACCCGTGCATAACCCGTGCAATCCACCAGACCAGAGAGCAGATCCTTGGACAAGAGCCAACTGTACGGGTCTCTTACCTGTGCACAACCCGTGCACATTGCACAAAACAGGAAGGAAAATGAAGATTACATGGGTACTGTACGGGTACCTTACCCGTGCTATACCCGAGCTATACGGGCATCAGTTACGTCCACATCAGCATTCTAACCTATTTTTGGATGAGCTATATAAGGCATCATTTCTGATTTTTCAAAGGACGACCATACACCCATTCATAGATCATCTTTCTCTCTCTAAATATAAAAACCTTTCTCTCCCAAAATCATCCAAACCCATCATCCTCTTCATCAATTTGCTACTCAACAAGGACATTGGAGGTGAATTTGAGCTTGAAGAAAAAAGGTTCTACATGGGTCCTTTCTATTTCCCTCATTTTTATCTTTGTATTTCATTTTTCATGAGTAGCTAAATCCCATTAAGGGATTGATGTGATTCACATGTAAATATCGGTATTTGTAATGAACTCAATTTCTTTTAGTAATTATATCTAATTTGTTCCGTTCATTGGTTTAATTGATTTCAAGAGCAATTTGTGATTGATTGTACATGACTCTCTTTACAAGTTGTTTTAGGAATTATATGTGTAGAGAATTGAGTATACATGATGCTTGGCTCTCTAAGCTCACTTGAATAGAAGGATTTAACAAGAGTACATGACTTGTGTAAAATCCAGACTCATTAATCTCATCTATATCTAATCTTTAATGAGTAACCAAAACTATACATCCTAGGATTGGTTGCTTGTGATGGATTAAGCATCAACACTATACATCCTAGGTTGGTGAATTTAAGAAGAGGTTAGTACCTTATTGGATAGATGTTCATTCATAGCACAACCATTGATGGGTGGCCAATACTATACATGATGGATTGGACACTCATAAGTGGTAGATAACCAACCATATACATCCGAGGGTGGTTACATTAGTTAATAATCATTAATGTGAGTTCATTCTCTACCCATTGTTTGCTAATTGAATCCATCAATTCCTTAATCTACATATAATCCATTTTCACCTACCAATTTAGTTTCATTTTTCATTTAGTTAAACTTAGTTGAATTTTAGTTTAATTTCATCTCAAAACCATATCAATTTACTTTTCTAGCATTTTTACTAGGGCATTAGTTTAATCATAGCTATAGTTCGATCTCTGTGGAACGATACTCATATTTGCCATAAACTAGGTTTATTTGTGTGTAGTGCATCTTGGGATTTCAAATTTGTTTGAATATTGCATACACGACAAAATGCATGTTCGGTTTTACGAGGAACACCTGGGGTTACGGCCACCACCTCATAACACATTTTGGGATCTTGGGCTACCACATGCGTGGACAGCTGATATGGGGAGGTTAAGTTAGTTATTGTTGTTATGCTGATCCCTTGCCTCACTGCATCATCAATGCCATCCGTAGGGACTTTTGGATTTGTCGGAATGCATATGGAGAAGGCTTGATAGGGATGTCCATGGAGGTTATCACAGTCTGGCTACCTGCAACTGGAGTTGGGGAGGGTACCCCTCCTCCAGTGGTGCTGGCGTCTATCGGACCAGAGGTGTTAATGTCACACGAGGTGTTAACGTTACGTGGGGATTGACTCCCATCTCTATTACCTAACATGCTAGTTGTTCACGAATTCTTGAGGTTGATCTTGTAACACGATATATTCACCCCCTTCCTTCTAGTGCGACTTGTTGATGGTGATTTTTGGATTGTATAAAATTAACCACACGTCCAACAAGTTAATACAAATTAGCAAGCAAACTATAAGAATAAGAAAGAAACTCAATCATGTAAAACGCAATGTTTTACTTGGAAAACCTAGGAAAGGGAAAAAAACCACGATTGCCGGTGACGGCAAAGAGAATCTTCACTATAATCACTTGAAGTTACACACTCAGTCACTTTCTTACTTTACGCGTATTACTGCACTAACTCTAGTAATGATATTTTATGGTCTATTTATATGTGTATAGAACTTTAATTCTTCATGTACAAATAAGGAAATTAACGTAATTTAATTAGACTCTAGCTTGCTGGAATCGTATTAATCTTTTTCCTTGTTTTGCGTCAATTGTGCATTGAATGAATTAGATCTCTTGCCAGAATTGGACTCTGATATATATAAGGAAATTTGTTTCCTTATCGAACTGTGCTTGAAGGCACCTTGTTTGAGTAAGACTCTTTTTTTGCATGTTTAAGCCTTGATTGATCTAGGTTTAATATCTTCCACGTGTCGCTCAACCGATCAACTATCAAACCCGACCAGAAATTGTTTACCTCGATCGGTTACTTAATCCCGACGGGACATCTTGACCCGATCGATCTAGTTACCCTGATCGGGCCACCTTTACCCAATCAATCTAGTTACCCTGATCGGTCTACTTTCAGCCGATCCTTTGGATAAGCTTGATGAGGTTTCGAGATCATCTTTAGGTCATCTTGGGTTGTTCTTTCCTAACTGACTTCTGATGACATGGCATATCTGACCACCGTATTTTCCAGTAATTCTTCTGACTTGTCATTCTTCCAGATTTTACCAATAACAGTAACTAACATATGTAACGGTACATTTTATCCTAAATAAAGAGAAACAAATACATCCAATAAAGTTCAAATATAAAAATTAATAATAACTTATATAATTAGAATTAATAATTACATAATAAATTTTTTATATTTTTAAAATATTAAAATCTATAATGGATCCGGATGGGGATGGATACCCATAGACGATATTCATTCTCATCCCCGGAAATAAAATAGATATTATGATATCATCCATCCCCATTTTAAATTGAACGGATTTTTACTGATATCCGTATCCGTAAATAATTTTGCCATCCCTACCAATAATCCCATTTGACACTATCGGGGTGCACATTTATTACGCGGAATTGGATTGGAATCGTACTAATCTCTGTCCAATTCCACTTTTGTGGTCTACACATAATTAGATTTCTCCGGTCCGTGTTGACAAATAGTCCCACTTCGATTTTAGTCTCACCTCAAAAGTTAGGACAATATTTTATACTTTTTTTTCTTCCTATTTTGATTAAATTATTTTTATATAAAAGATTAAATTTATTTAATCTATTTTAAAAAATATTTAATATTAATATGTTTTATTCTAACATTTAAAAAATATTTTTTCAATATCAATTAAAAAAATAATATATTATATGTTATCTCAAATCAATTTTAAATAATTTTATTTATTTATTTAACCAAATTTAATTTAAAATAATTTAATTTTTCTTTGAAATAAATTGATTTAAAATTTAATTTAATGTAATTTTCTGTCATGTTTATTACTATATTCATACAAATACACTAGTATACATATGAAACTAGTATTCTTTTATAAGAGTGCGTTTGGTACGCGGGACGGAACAGGACAGGACGTGACAACTTTTTGTTGTCCCACGTTTGGCACGCCATTAGTTTGGGACGAGACGGGACAAGGTGGGACAAAAACCATAAAAAATTGTTCCACCTCAGACCCTCGGCCACACTTGTCACATGCATGGGACAAGTCTGGAAAAGACAATTTTGCCCTCAAAACTTTAAAAAATTACAAAAATACCAACTATAAATTAAAAACTCATCTTCGGTTTCCATTTCCTTCACTCATCCTCTCAGCTACTCCGCCCCTCTCTCTCTCTTTCTCACACCATCAGATCGTCACCGCCGCTGCTTCGATCGCCGACGATGCCTGCTGACGAAGCTGCTGCAGCCGACGACGCATGTCGACGACGCTGCTGCTGCCGACGACGCCAGCCTCTGCTCCGTGCCACCGCCCGCCGCTGCTGCTTAAAGCCTCCGCCCATCTCTCTCTCTCTCTCTTTCTCACACTTTTTGATTTGTTTTCAAATTTGTGTTTTCATAATTTTTTTCAGATTTGTGTTGTATAATGGTTTGGTGTTGATTGTTGATAATGATGATGATTTGTGGATCACACTTTGTTGATTTGTTTTCAGATTTGTGTTTTCATATTTTTTTTTTCAGATTTGTGTTGTATAATGGTTTGGTGTTGATTATTGATGATGATGATTTATGGAAATTCGATTTTTCCAGAAGTTTTTTTCTTCCTTGTTTGTGTTCCAGATTTTTTTCTTTGTTTAATTGATTTAAGAACAAATTATTTATTAATATGAATTTTGTGGAATTGATTTAAGAACAAATTAGTTTTAAGAACAAATTAGTATGAACAAATTATTCTTTGTTCCAGATTTTGTGAACTGAGAAAATGAAAGAAAATATTAATTTTAAATGATTTTTAATTAGTTTTAATTCAATAATATTTGATTTTTTTTTGTACAAAAGAGGGCAATTTAGTTATTTAAACCTCTGTCCCATCATGTCTCAACCATACCAAACGTATAAAAAGTACATTAACAATTCCGTCCCAGGCATTCCAAACACAATACGGAACAGCTGTCATGTCTCGTCCCGTCCCGTCCCAGGTGCCAAACGCACCCTAAATGAACTAGGGGTGCATTTGTTTCCATGTATAGTATTGTATTAGAGTTGTAAGTAATACAATAATGTGTTTGAATAGTCCTTATGGGTGCCTTTGGTACGGGGACGGGACATGACGGGATTGAACTGGACTGGACTGGACTGGACATGACAGTTGTTCCATGATGTGTTTGGAATGTCTGGGACAGGACTGTGGACTGTACTGTTATGCGTTTGGTATAGCTGGGACAGGACGGGACAAGAGGTTCAAATGACCAGAGTGCCCTCCTTGTTCTATCTAATACTAAACAATATATTAAACAAACAATATTAAATAAATATTGTAACTAAAATATATTATAATATTAAACAAAAACAAGAGGTTCAAATGACCTCTTGTTTTCAATTACAATATTATTTTATTTAACACAAATAGTAATATTGTAATTGAAATATATTATACTTATTTAATAATATTATATATTGATATTTTATATTATATATATTATTATATATAATGATATAATAATCATATCATTATATATAATATATAAGATATATATATAATATTAAATATTTGTACATATAAAAATATAATATTATAAAATACTTGTAATTTTTTATATATATATATATATATATATATGTATATATATAATATATATTGTATATTATATATATGTATCCTATCTATATAATAATATAATATATATATGCTATATATATTATTAATAAATATACATTAAATATATATATATATATAATATATTAAATATATTATTATTATATTTAATAATATATATTATTATTATATATAATAATATTTAATAATATATATAAATTATAATTACATATATAATATTATATATATTATAATATTATATAATATTATATATATTATAATATTATATAATATTATATATATTATAATATTATATATTATTATTATATATTATAATATTTAATAATATATATATAAATTATAATTACATATATAACATTATATATATTATAAAATTATATATAATAATATATAATATTTCATAAATAATGTATTATATATATTAATATATATTATTATAATATATATTAAGAATATATAATCATATATATATATATCATATATAATATATATTATATATATTAATATATAATATAATATATATTAATAATATTTAATAATATATTTAATATATTATATATAATTTTATATATATTATAAATTATATTATATTATATTATATATGTAATTATAATTTTTATATATTATTAAATATTAATATATATAATAATATATTTAATATATTATAGATTATTATATATTATTTTATAATATATGTATATATATATAATATAATATATTAGATATGTTTGTAATTGTTTGAACATTTAAAGGGTAAATTGGTTTTTTTGACACGTGTCCCATGTTATGGGACAAGTTGTCCTGGAGTCTTGGGTGGGACAAATTTTTGTGATTTTTGTCCCACCTTGTCCCGTCCTGTCTAATGCTAAGGTCGCGCCAAACATGGGACAAGAACAAATTATCCCACGTTATCCTGTCTCGTCCCGCGTACCAAACGGACACTATGTATTGTACTCACTAATTTGAACATTTGCTCATAAGACACTTCCAACCGTATTATCTAATACATAGCTCAGACAGGGTTTATGTTGTATTAGATTATGATGATTTTTTTTTTTTTCATTTTTTACAAGAAACCTTCGTCTTCGAATCTGATTTCTTCACAACCCAACCTTCACCTTCATCTTCCCTAACCTAGAAACATTAACCCAAACCCAAAATTCTTCACAACCCCACATTCACCTTCATCTTCCCAAATCCAGAAACATCCACACCAAATCCACACTCAAATCACCGCCAAATCCACCCAAACCACCACCAAATCCACACACAAACACAATCGATCTCATCTCTCTCTTTCTCGATCTCATCTCTTCCAATCGGTCTCATCTCTCTCTCTCCTTCCGCCGGCTTCAGATGGGGTCGCAACTCCTTCTGCCGGCGTCAGATGGAACCGCGAATATGAGACAGAGCTGAGGGGCGGTTGGGTTTGGGTCTGAGATCTGCGAATCCGTTAAGGACTAGAAGGTCCTCCGCGTGACTGTCAAGCTCACGATGCAGAACTGACAAGCTAAAGTCTCTGTCGTCCCATCCGCGGCGGCACTGGTCATCAAGGCTTTGAAGGAGCCGGAAAGAGACAGGAAGAAGGCGAAGAAGACGTGGAGGTTCCTCTCGATTGAGAATCATAGTCTGTAGCTCATTTGGTTCAGTGAAGATTTCTTTTTCTTTTTCTTTTCTTAAAACAAAAAAAAATGAGGACGTTTGTTTGGTTTATTTTGGTTTTGGATAAATTTGAGAATGTTATTTTTGGTTGAGGTAAAAAAAAAGTTTCACTGATCTGCAAATATATATATATATATATATATATATATATATATATATTAGAGTATGTTTTATTATTTTAAAAATCTATTAATACAGTCTAATACATAATCACATCCAAATATCGTATAATTTAATACAATCTGATATGAAATATCACCAAACATATGATTGTGTAATAATAATACAGTCCAATGTAATAATATTCAATCCAACACAATCCATACAATCCAATACAATGTACCAAACTAGACCTAGTCTCATACAAACGAGACCTAGTCTCATACAAACGAGACCTAGTTTCATATACGTGAAACTAGTATCGTTTAATTACAATTAAGAGTAAGAAACAAAAGCAAATGAAGAAAAAGTCGAATAAAGAATACATCAATTGAGAAATTAAGGAAATTGAAATTTAAAATAAATAAATAAATTTTTAATCAAATTTAATTTAAAATGATTTTATTTTTCTTTTCTTTGAATAGATTTAAAATGAATTTCTTTATTTAAAAATTAATTTTATTTTATTTTATATAGATCTCTTACAAAAAAACAATTATTTTCAATTATTTTTTCATCCAATCATATGTTATACGAAATAAGATATAGTATTATTTTAGTCCAATCCGTATTGCACCAAATACATCACAGTAGTCCAGTCCAATTCAATCCTATCATATCTAATATTGCGCACCAAACACAGCCTCCGAGTATTGGACACCAATTTCTTTATGGAATATGCTAAGACTCAATTTTTTTCAATCCATTCTTTGATATAAAAATATTATTATTTAATAATTACTCACATAATATAAGAAAATAAAATAATTACCCACATAATTGTTTTCTAATTTTATTACTAAATTAAGTTTTTCTTTGTTAATATTGTACTAATTCGGGGTTTGAGACGAGATGAAATTGGTCTGGTGGTGAACCCTTCACACATGCACCACAAGGTTGAGGGTTCAAGTCATCCCCACACCCCCTAAATCCCAAATTTATATAATAGTGTAATACTTCAAAAACAAAACCGGGTTTGGAGGAGAGACGATAACCCACAACCTCATGATGTATGTATGACTGTGTAAAGGGCATACCATCAGGGTCAATATACTAATATCAGATATTTAGGAGGGGGGACAAGTAAAATTTTGAAAATATTAAATATAATGTGTGTATATATATATATATAATTATATATATAATTTTTAAAGACATTTATTTTAATTTTGTTTAGGCCCCTCTTGGATCCTTCTCTACATACCACTAAGTCAACCTCATCTTGTATTGCACTAAATTAAGTTAATATAAAATTTAACTTTAGTTAATTGTATAATTAATAAGTAAATTATATAAATGAAATATATATATTAATTTGCTTTCATTTTAAAGATTTCAACGAGATCTTTCAAATGGTATATTTCTTTTAGAATACATGTTTTTATAAGTGGAAATAGGCGGGAAATAACATTTATTTTATATTGAATTTTAAGAATATCACTAGTTTAATAAGTTAAGTTTAAATGACACCAATATACTAAAATACCCTCATCTTCTTCTTTTATTACGTTTTCAGCATTTTTAGGTTTTGTTTTCAAAAACCTCCATTAATGGAGGACCTACTCCATCAATGGAAATGGAACAGACCTCCTATGGATGTCAAAATTGGCCTCCATTGGATGTCGATTGGAGGTCTTAATGAAGAAGATGAACAAAAAAGAATTGGAAATTTTCATTTTTGTCCAATAAATCTCAGAAATTGTAAATATAAATAATAAGTCTCGGAAACTACAAATAAGTCTTGAAAATTAGAAAATAAATCTCGAAAATACTAAATGAGTCTTGAAAACACAAAAATAAGTCTCAGAAACACGAAATTAAATCTCAAAAAAAAAATTACGAAACTTATTTTTATGAGTATGTTTTAATGGTATTTTTGTCATATCCACACTTTAGATGCTATTAAAACTTAAGTTATTAAGTTTGTGATAGTATTAAAACTCACTCGTTATTAAATTTTTGAACTCTTGTTATAATAAAGTACTAGTTTACAGCTCACACGATGTGCGGACACGGTAAAATTTAATACATACATAATATTTATAGATTTTTCTTATGATGAAAAATATTGTACTGTACTTAAAATAGTTCAACCTTAAATACTGTAAAAGTAGAGCTAAATAAAAATACAATAATAATAATGCTACTTTGAACAAATTTGGTGCCCAAATGATTTGGTATCATTGTAATCCAATCATTTAAATTGTATTAGATTTGTTTGATTAAAATGAATGGATCACGGTGTTGCCACATCATTTGGACACCAAATTTGGGTGAAGTAGCATTACTATAAAAAATAATACAATTGTAACTTTTCACCATATTCGTAAGTAAATCTCATAGTAATGCATCACTTCCCTAGTTTTCATAATCTAAAATGCATTGACCTGGAATGAAACTTAAAAGTTCAAACAATTAAAGTTAAATGACTTTGCCAACTTTGTCTTCTTCATCATATCACATATGCCGACATCAATATAATTAATAAAAGTAATACAAAATGATCTTGATACAATAATTAACAAATTAATTGTTTAAGACTCTGATAATATAGAATTTAACCATTATATAAGTCTTATATATTAACAATATTTATAGTGCAATTTTAGATTAAGTTTGCATGGAAATATATAAAGCCTTGCATATGTATAAAATTCTTGTAAGTGTTAGTAGTAAAAAAAACCAATGTCTTTGTGTTTCAAATATTCAATTACATTCATGCATCCAAAAGAGAAACCAATTAATTTTTTATGTATTCAAGAAAATAATATATTAAACTTGATCGTGTAATAGTATTTAATGCATATAGATAACTTTACCTTAGTGCAATACCTCTAAAATTCATAATCTTATAAGGTAGGTTTGAAATCTAAATCGACAAAAAAAAACATAATATCTAAATTATTTTATAATATTTTCATATAAATTGATTTTATAAAGAGTAATGTTGTTTCGTTTTTCAAGAGTTAGATTTGGAATTTTTTTTTTGACCTTCTATAAAAGCCCTATAGTTTACATATGCTAAAATTTGATGATAATAGACAATTCATAAATATTTATAAATTTAATCAACATATTGGTTATGTTTGGGAATGATTTTGTCAAAGCATTTTTGTATATGATTGAGATATTTGTTTTTGAGTTACTTTTTTATGTTGTTTAGCATTAGTGAAACAAAAATCATCAATTGCCAATGATAAAAAATAATCATCTAGTGAACAATTTCTATTACAACAATATAATTTGAATGCTTCTCTCTACAACTTCTACCGACTATTCTGCTTAGTTATAAAATTAGAATCGATCTAACAATCTCCATTAATTGAGCATGTTACATGTATTGATTGAGTCTCTTACTCAAGCAATCAGTCATGTAACAATAACAAAAAAAAAATTAAGAAAAATATTACTTTTTCCTTGCCAGATATCTTATACTTGGCATCCATGCACATAAAATTTTTCTTTCTTTAATTAAAAAATCAAAAATAACCCATAAAAAATTTCAAAATCTTTAAACAAAATTTTCACAATTTTTACGAACAACATTCTAATCGGTATACAACTATTGTAAACCCAAAAACAAATATATTTCTAATCATAATGTTTGTGTGTGTGTGTGTGTATATATATATATATATATATATATATGAATAATTTAAAAATTAAAATAAATTAAAAAAGAAGAGTCATTGCTCTCTTTATTAAATTCCAACAACCATTTATCTTTCCACCTCTTCTTTCGGTAAATTCTTAAGAAAATGTCCAAAATTTCCATGAAAAGCTAGACAAAATTCAAATAAAAATAAATTAAAATGACAAAAAAAGAAGTAAGAATGATTAGAAATTTTAAAAATTTAATGTAAGAAAATCAAGAGCTCGGTTACCTTAAAGGCTTTGTGAAGGCCAGCTGTAAACTCGTCAGAAACATATCGTCCTAAAGCAACTTGCATGACTTTGTTTTAACGTAGAAAAAATCAGCCAATAATTTCATCAATGTTAAATCAACGACTCAAAAAGCTTTTAAGAATAAATGAAAAAAAAAAGAGGAAAGAAGATACAGACCTACTGGTGGTGTTGAGCTGGTCTGAGCAGCCTGCTCTCTGAACTCATTGAACTTGAGAAGACATAGATAGAACTGTATTTATCGGCCGCATCTCTAATTGAATTCATTATCAACTCTTTGTGCCTTTTCCAATTCTTCTTCGTCCTGACATGTCATGTCTCACATAAACTTCTTCAATATAATTTAATTTTTAGAAAAAATAGGTCGGAAAAAGAAGGGTTTTTAAAAAAAAAATTACTATTGAGAATATAATTTTGTAGAAAATGATTAAAAGATATTAGAGAAAGATGGAGATAATCAAATAAATTTTATATATTCTTTTCCTGTTATAATAATAGAGCAAGGAACAAATGTAATTATTATTCCAATTCACTATTAATTTATAACTTAACACCCAATGTTTCAATTTTTATTTTATTATCAATCGTTACATTTTTAATAAATGCAACAATAAAATTGGAATGTGTTGTTGTATTCAAGTTTTTAAGAATATCGAAAGAATTTTAAATATTTATTAATTTAATCATATATTTAATTAGTTTAATAAGAAGAATGCCAAAAGATAAATCATTTTTAATCATATTTAAAAATAAGGATAATAATAATATAAATAAATAAATATATATATATATATACACACACACAATAAATGAAAAATGCATTTAATCTAAAGCTCCCATTTTTTTAAAATAAATTCATTTCAAGATCATTATTTTTTCACCGGTTTTTCACATAGATGATTCAATAAAAAATTATAAAGGTGAAGACTTTTATGGATACGTAAATAGTAGTTGAGTTATTATTTTTAATTATGTTACGAAAAAATTATTTATTACCATTTATTAAAAAAAGAGTTAATTTCATATAGAGTTCAGGAAAAAAAAATTGAATTGAATGTAATAATTAATGTTTTTAATGTGTTACCATTCATATTTGATTAAAACTTATTATTTTAATTTTTTGTTCTGTTATCATTAATATATTATCATTTTTATGTTTTTAAAATTTACCATTAAGTCCATACAAAACGAATTACCATTATTTTAATATTACAATTGATATTTTAATTTGTTTTAAAAAATATTTATTTATTATCATTTATAAGAATAATTAAATTTAAAAAATTATTTTTGGAAATAATCATATTGTATTTAATACATTCTAAAAAACCAAAAAGAAAAGAAAACAAAAAGATTAAAAATAGAAAGAATAAAAAACTGTAAAAAAAAATGTTTTTAAAACCTCTCTGTACAACTCAATTTACTCGGAAATACCATTTCCAAATTTTTATATATATATATAAACGCTTATTCTAAAAATACTTGTAGAGATATTCAATTTTTTTTTATAAAAAAAAACTCCATGGATGTTATTGCCAAGCTTAGTGATAAATTAATTTATTTTTCCACACTTATTTTCTAAAAACATTCCATCTATTTTAATATACTTATTTCTATATTATTTTTCACGTGTCACTCTTATAGATAATTCAATAAAAAATAAAAAGGTGAAGATTCTTATGGAGATGCAAAGAGTAGGGGATTTTTGTTTATTATCTTACAAAATATATATCTGTTACCATTTATAAAAAAAACTGTGAGTGAATTTCATATATTTAAAAACAATCCATTGAATTGGGTGCAATAATTAATGTGTTTAATATGTTACCATTAATATTTGATTCAATATTATTATTTACTTTTTTTTATGTTATCATTAATATATTACCATTGATATTTTTTAAAAAGTTAACCATTAATTTCATAAAAAAATGGATTACCATTAATTTAGTATTACAATTGATATTTTAATTTGTTTTGAAAAATATTTATTTATTACCATTTATAAGAATAATTAAAACTCAAAAATATTTATTTATGAATATAATCATTGTGTATTTAATGCGTATTTTATACATTTTTAAAAATGTTAAAAATAGCAAAGAAAAAATTGTAAAAGAAATATATGTAAATTTCCTTTAAAAACATGAGAAGAGACTTTTAGGGTTTGTAAATTAAATGTCAAATTATCAATTTTTAATCCCCATGAGCAATTATCAATTGAAATATAGGCACCGATCGAGTAATTTTGACAAATCAACATTTTAAAACTATTTAATGGTATATTAAATTTGAATAAATTTCTTTAAAAAATTGAATGAAAAAAATTATGTGGTGTATTAAATACCACGTTTATTTCTCCCTCTCATATATATATATATATATATATATATACACGGATTCCTTTCTCATTCATTTTAATTTGTTTCTCTCGCAAAACCTCCATCTCTCTCTCAAGCCTCTTCTCCCCATATCTTTTCTCTATTCCTCAGTATAATCTCTACACATTTTTTCATGGTGGTGGCTCTAGTGGCCAGTGGTCGACGACGTGAATTAGTTCACGGCTGGGTGAGGTAACTGTTGGTGTGGTGGCTGGTTGTCAATTCACCTAACTACTTCTATAAAAAAAAATCTGAAAAACAATGATTTGAACATCATATACATTGTAATTCTATCAAATTGATATAACAATTTTTGCATACATCGGTGGTGGACATGCCTTGTCATCTATATAGCAACTGAGAGTTGCCATAACCAAAGTCTTGCTCCTTGGTGTCTAAGCCTATCTATAATAATTGGTAGCATTTTGTTTCTCTACACATGCATCCTAATTGTCTTTATATGTAGGAATTGTTTGGGTAAGATCAAAGCCAACATGCATTGTAATAAAATTATTAATGAAAAATTAAATCAGTTTATTGGTATTGGATACCCAAAAGTTAGGGGTCATTTATTTTTTTGTGTGAATACTGAACAGTCCTGAATTTTTCTGAAGACTGAATAGGGACTGAAATCTGAACCTGAATGACATGTTTGTTTTTTTTTCTCACATCTGAATGTACTGTCAACATATTTGTTTTTTAAAAATAAAATTATCTGAAAATACGTAATTTTACATCTATACCTATACTAATTAAAAGAAGGAATTCATTCTTTATAACATTTTGTATGTTTTTTTTTGCAAACAAAGTTCAATTTCACAAAATAAAAAATTAATCAAAGATTATAATTTTGCATGTTCTGCAAACAAAGTTTAAGTTAAATTTATTGTAAAAAACAAAGTTACAGTTCAAGTTCAATTTTGTATGTTGTTCACGCTTTCGGTGAATATAATTCATGAAACCATTTTTGTTTTTTTTTGTTTCCTAGATCAGATGCATCGGAAACCAAATAAAAAAAAAGTTCTTGAATTTTTCATATACAATAATTCTATAACATCTTCAAGCCACGAAATCTACTTAATATGATAGACAAATTTATTGAGCACTATACGAATAGTTAGATAAAAAAAATAAAATAAAGAGTTCTTACCGGGATTTGACAGGAGAGAAGTTCAATTGTTCAATCTGAAAAAATTCATTATGAGAAGTAATTATGGTTTTTCTTTTCTTTTCTAAAACCTGTGTAAATAAGAAATATGCTAAAAGAAAATTTTTTATACCATATCAAATTAAGATAAATTTGGAAATATATCTTTTTTTGGAGGATAGACTTGGAAGAGAATATTTTAATTGTAATCCAGTGATTTGGAATTAAGTTAAAAGTCAGGATTTCTTACTTTTTATTTTAAGTTGTTTTTTGATATTTTTAAGTTGTTTGACCACTTAAAAAAACAAACAAAACAACTTAATGAGTTCAATTCAGATCCATTAGGGTGCGTTTGGCACCTAGATGGGACGGGACGGGACGGGACAGGACAGAACGGGACAGGACAGGACAGCTGTTCCATATTGTGTTTGGAATGCTTGGGACAGAACTGTTAACTGTACAGTTATGTGTTTGGTATGACTGAGACAGGACGGGACAATGGATTCAAATTACTAAAGTGCCCCTTTCATATTCTAATATATATATATATTAATATTGTGATTGAAAAAAATAAATAAATAAAAGTTTTAAAAAATAATTTATTAATATAACAAAACTATATATTTATAAACCAACAATTAATTATTTTTATATAACAATTTTTTTTAAGAAAGTAGGTAGTTGGGTGACTTGGATCACGTTGGAGATCCAATTTTATAATAAATAATATATATATATATATCATTTTCCAGAAATCATAATCATCACCATCTCAACTCCAACCCATTCCAGAAATCATCACCACCTCCAACCTATTTTCCAGAAATCATCACCATCTCCAACCAGTTTTCCATAAATCATCACCATCTACACCCTCTCAAATCCAACCCACCATAGCCCACTGTCAAATTGGGACAGAGATGAGACTTCATTTATGGGAATGGAAGCTCTTGAGTGAGAGATTGAAGCGTGTCCCATTTGAGTTTCATTTGAAACTTCATCTAACCAAAACCAATTTGAAACTCCATCTAACCAAAACCAATTGAAGTGTGTCCCAATTTGAGTCCCAAATCAAAAAATGAAACTCAAATGAAAAAACTCAAATCATCAGCAGCAGCAAAAAAAATGAAACTCAAATGCAAAAACTCCAAAAATTGAAGCAAAAAATGAAACTCAAATCAAAACTGAAAATTGATTTTTTTTTACAAAGCAACAGAGAAACGGCAGGCGGCTATCTCTGATGGATCAACGGCAGCAGCAGCGGCGATCTGGAAGCAGCGGTAGGCGTCGGCTTCGGCCTGATGCGGCGGTTTGATGCGGCGTCGGCGGCGATCTAATGCGGCGTCGACGGCGAGGATGGTTCTGCAGCTGATGAGTGTGAGAAAGAGAGAGGAGCGGGCTGAGGATGAGTGAAGAATGAAGATGAAATGAAAATAGTTTTTAATTTATAGTTGGTATTTTTGTAATTTTTTGAAGTTTGGAGGGCAAAAATGTCTTTTCCAGACTTGTCCCAGGCATGGGACAAGTCTGGCCAAGGGTCTGAGGTGGGACAACTTTTCATGGTTTTTGTCCCACCTTGTCCCGTCCAGTCCCAAACTAATAGCGTACCAAACGTGGGACAACAAAAAGTTGTCCCGTCCTGTCCTGTCCCGTCCCGCGTACCAAACGCACCCTTAAGTCTTAAGTGAAAAAAATAAACGACCCCTTAGTATTGAAAACCCAAAAGTTTTGCCTTCGATTCATGATACTCAAAACAATCATTGTTATTTATTATTTCTTTAATAGAAATTTTCAATTTATTAAAAAAAAACAATCAATATTACTAATATAGAAAATTATAAAGATTAATACATTTAAATTCAAAGCTCCCTCTTGGCGCCATGAGGGTGAGCTTGAGTGATTGAATTGAGAATTTAAAAAGTTTAAAAAGAGTATGGACATTTGAAAAATATATATATAATTTAGATATTTGTGTTGTGCGTGATTGTAGCAACGCGCGAGAAAACTTTATTAGGAGTTGCAAATTGGTGAACCAATTTGCAGCATATTGGCGTTGGAGCACCAAAATGGCCTGAGATTCGGATTCCAAATCCAGTACTTCTATAGTTCTATTTCCCCTTTCATTTTTTTCAAGGTGAATTTCATTTGGATCTCTTGCATTTTGCGATTTATAATTGTTTTACTCATTTTCTATTTTTAGTTCGAGTGATCCTTAAAGTTTCAAAAGTATTGTACATCAATTTGATCATTTGGCCCCTCTCAAGTCTGACCAAATTATTAACAATCAAATGATTCAAATCTAACAAAAAAATGTAAAAAAAATGATTTTGCCCTTAATGTTAATTAATTGAGTTGAAAGGACCACATTTTCCTTTAATCTTTTAAAAAAAACACAATGTACAAATAAAAATAAAAATCCATAAAATATCAAATAATTAAAAAATAAATCCCTTTACTTAAAAAATGAATAAATAAATCTCTTAGGCCTCCCACCTCCACGGGAATCCGTACATGAATCCTTCATTTTTATCCCTTTATAATCACTCAAACAATTTCACTTCTTTTCTAAGGATGTCAATATTACCCATTGGTCCAGGGTCTAGGGATCCGTCCCGCTAGTTGCGGTTTTAACCGTACCATTTAAGTTGTGGTATGTGGTCGGTATTTTTTTTAATCCCCGATTTATGAGGTTTATTCAATTAGGATTTCAAACGACTTTTAATGACTTTTATGGAATTAAAAAGTTTTGGTATATTCAATATAGACTTTTAAAGACTCTATAAAAGTCATGGGGTATTCAATACAGACTTTTATAAACTTTTAAAAAGTCATTAAAAGTCATGTGGTATTCAATCAAGATTTTTTAATAGTCTATGAAAGTTATGAGGTATTCAAAATCTCAATGACTTTTAATGACTTTTAAATATCAATGACTTTTAATGACTTTTAAATATCAATGACTTTTAGTTATAACAAATCTCACAATTTGACTTTCATTCCTACCAAAGACTTTGAATGACTTTTGTTTTAAAAAAATAAAAAGAATTTCACTTTAGAAGAAAAACATAAAACTCTTTGAAAAACATTAATCATCAAACATATGATATATTTTCAAATAAAAGAACACATATTCTTAATAAAATTTTACAAATAAAATAAAATGAATAACTTTTAAAATGAATAAACATTATAAAAAAATACAAACATTAACGATCTATAACAAAAATAATTAACTAAAAAATAATATAAAACAACTCTCCATAGGCTATACAATTAAGGGCGAGATGTTTTGTTTTACCTCTATTTTCAAAGCAACTAAACAACAACGAAACAAATCAAACGAACTTCATTTACGTTAATTAAAAATAATAAAAGACAAAAATCACTACTCAGTCATGCCAATATGTTATAATCAAAGTCGCATATGAGCGTGACTCCATGTAATTATGATCAGTATCAAACCACCAACTTTTAGCCGTAAATCTTGTTCAACAACTATGTGCGGTTTTTATGTTTTATCTCCAAAAAAATGAAAAAAAAAAAAATTTCTTCCTTACCTGTTGCTTCCCCTGTAATTTTGGATATATTTTTTATATTCATTGACATACTTTAGTAGAGACCTGTAATCGTTAATATTATTGTCGATTTGCTACATTTATTCTAAAAGAAAATTTATAATATTTTGGCTAATTATAAAAAAAAATTTGGTGCATAATATCTTTATGATGCAAAATATAATAAAATTACAAATAAAAATTTTAAAATCACATGTATAGGCAATAATGTTTTTGTCAAGTTTAATTAACAATGATTTTTTTATTCTTTTTAAAAAATATATTTTTATTGATATGAAAAATCTATATAATTTTTCTAAAACAAAGTATATATCATATTTAAAAATCAATAAATGTTTATAAATATCTATGAAAGTCGTTCGGAATAAAAGTCTATGAAAGTCATTTAAAATGAAAGTCTATGAAAGTTTTTCGTAATTCTGTAAAGTCTATAAAAGTCCATAAAATTTGCAAAAGTCATCCACTTAAAAAAGTCATTAAAAGTCTTTTGAAATCATAATCGAATACACCCTCCTTAGTTTCGTACAGTTACAGGCTTTCAAGTCCCCCGTTCCGCCCCGTCCCTGTACCCGCTATCAATATATATATATATATATATATATATATATAGTGGTTCTCTCATAAAAGATTCCTTATTTTAATTCCGGTAAGGACCTTGATGAAATCATGTTGATTTCTATGAATTTTGATATGAATTTTTTTGTGGATTATAAGTTAAAGGAAACCTACCTATCAATAAAATTTAAGAATTTTTTAAGGACTACAACTATTTATCGAGATTTTGTTAAATATGAAAGTATCGAAAAATGGGGGAAATATAGGAAATTCAAGAAAAATAGTTGTAGTGCTTGAAAAATTCTCAAATTTTATTTGTAAGTAGATTTCATTGAACATATCATCTACAAAAAAAAAATCAGATCAAAATTCGTAAAAATGGATGTGATTTCATTAAAGTCCTTATCGAAATTAAAATAAAGGATCCCTTATGAAAGAACCAATATATATATATATATATATATATATATATATATATATAAACATAATCTTCCCTCATATTTTGTCCTCCCACTAACATAATTTGCCCTATCTTTTTTTCCCAATTTTTCCCCCATTGAAATACTACTTCATTCCAGATCATTACATATAATATACCTCTCACATTATTATTTTCATATTATTCAATAATATTTATATGATCTTTATTAAATAGTCATAAAAAATACATTAATGGGATGGGATGGGATGATATGGGGTAAAAACCTGATCCCTTAATAGGGAATCACTATACCCGCACCGTTTATTTTAAGGTGGGTATTCATCGGGATGGTATTTCTTATACAAATTGGTAGGGGTGGGCACTAAGTTCGGAACCGAACCGAACCGAATCGAACAGAACCAAAAAAAAGGTGTTCGGTTAGGTTCATAAAATGAATTCGGTTTAAACAGGTTTAAAAAGTTGAAAACCGAAAAAATTTCGGTTCAAACCGGTTTGAACCGATTAAATCGCTTATATAAGTAAAAAAAAAAACCCCTAACCTACTTCTTTTATTTCATTAAATATTATTATTTATTAGTTAGGTTTGATTTGGGTTTTTTTGGGCTTGGACTATTAAAATTTATGAAACTTTGGCCCAAAATTAGAATCCAACAACCCATCAAATTTAAAAACATATTAAAAAGACTCATTAAACCCATCAAGATCATAAGGCCCATTAGGCCCAAAACCAAAATGAACCGAACCGAACCGAACCGATTAAAATCAGTTCGGTTACCATTTCTTATTCGGTTTAAACCGGTTCAATTTTAGGTAAACCGAAATAGTTTCTGTTCAGTTCGGTTTTGTCCAAAACCGAACCGAACCGAACCGTGCCCACCCCTACAAATTGGCATTAGGGATGGTAATGAAAACCCGTTCCTAACCAGTACCATTGACATCCTTATCCTTTTCTATACCATCAACTTCAAGACAAGACATAAACCACAGTCTCAATGTTAGGTCGATAAATGTTGATATTTGAGACCCCTAATTCCTATGTTTTAAGTTATGTTCTTGAGTGAAATTGGATATTTTAATGTGTTTGTTGAGATTGTGTAGAAGATAGCTCTTGGAATAAATTTGAAGACAGAATGGTGATTTTAAAGATTGAAGGGAATAAAGTGTAATTGTCGTAAAAAGGGGCTAAGCGAAATTAGCTAAGCAATTTGCAACAAATTGCAATCGCTCTGCACTTTCACAGCGCCTTTCATGGTGTGTTCCACAACGTTCAATATTAGTGTGGACCGATGTCATAGTGCTATGTATTTTGACAGCGGTACACACAACGTTCCAATATTAGAATGTGTACTGATGTGCCTACGCTGTCAGAACGTTGCACTTTTTCACAGCGATGCTTCTCCAGTATTTTTACACTATCTTAGCGCTCTACATTTTAGCAGCGGTGATCGCTCTCAAATTGTACATATTTTGAGCGTTTAATTCATCTTTTTGTGTCCGTTTATCGGACATTTGTGTGTTTTTAACTATCTCTTCGAGTCCTTTATAGGTATTTATGTTATGCAGGTGAAATTTAGGACTTGATGAAGATTAGGGAAGAAAACAAAGTAAACTTGCATTTTTGGAGACATCTGCAAGTTACACCTCACAGAATCAAGTCACAGATCATGTCCAGAAGACCCTGCCATGAAGAGCTGCGAGATTAGCCTAGCATAACGGAACTGCGAGTTACAACTCGCAGAAATAGGCGGCAGATCAAAGGCAGAGGTCACTACGAGATCTCACTGCGAGTTAGAACTAGCAGAAGGAAGTAGCAGCCAAACCAGATATTTTCCTACGACGACCTACTGGGAGTTCTATCTAGCAGTTCAGTTCCAGAAAAGATTATGAGTAAAGACTGCGAGTTTATCCTTACAGAAATATCACACAGATCAGCACCAGAAGACACTGCGAGCATCTACTGCGACATTGACATCGCAGAGTTAAGTCGCAGAGAACCCACGAAAGAAGATCTGAGAGTTTCAACCCGCAGAATGGCCTAGTAGATATTGAGCCGACTTAACTACGAGTTGAGACTGGGAGATCCAAGTATCAGTTCAAGGTCGCAGAAGACTTTACATGTCACTCTACAAATGGGTTTCATCCAAAAGTTTTTCCCATTATATAAACATCTTTTCCTTCCAGAAAAGTGTGTGTGAAAAGTGTTAGAGAAAGTATTAGTGTAAGAACTTTGTAGCTAGAGTTAAAAACACCCTTTTCAAGAATCACTCACTTGTACTTTAAATTTAACACTTTAGTTTACTTAATTTAGAAGTAGAGTTTTCTACTTAGTGGTAAGTAAATCTACTATTTGTCATTCAAGCAAGGTTTTGTTGAGCAAGCTAGAGGAGAGCATCAAGAACATCATGAACTTTCTTTATCTTTCTCTTTTCTTTACTTGTATTTATTTGATAAAGAGTGGCTAAATCCTTTTTGTTGAGGATTTAGTGATTGTATATATGTGAACACTTTTAGTAATTATCTATTCTATCTTATATCTATTTCGAGTTTGCACTTATGCTTGATATATTCACATGTTAGATATTGGGTATGAACTTTACTTAATATCTTAGCATGATTTGTTGTGCATGAAAGGTAGATCTATCTCTTGGTTGACCAATCTTGAGTAGTTTATACTTAAAACTCTTGCATATAGATTTTTAGTGATAGGAAATAGGTTATGAACTTTGTTATTAGCATATTGCATCATTATCTCCTCAGCATATCTTTAGAATCTTTAAACTAAGCAAATTACAAGCAAATTCTCATTAGATTAATTTTAGGTGAATTATACTAGATCCATCACAATAGAATACGTTTCAAGTTCCTTGTGGGAACGAAACCCTTATTTATGTCCGCTATACTCATCAGCGATTTGTATACTTGCGAAGGGTTATTTAGACCTGCGCACTCCATTTTTATTCCATTTAGTTTTAAGAGCACCAGTAGATTAGAGGTACACTCAGAGTGCATCAAGCGGTCCCACATCGGTCGTTGTTTTTTTTATGGATTTCCACTCCGAATTGGTCCCGAATTTGTTCAGAATTGTCCCGGAACTTCTCAAATCAAATTCTAAAAGACTCTAGAAAATCAAGACATATTTGGAAAATTTCATAAACTCAAATTATGAATTAATCATCAAAGAAGAACTCCAAGTTAGGAAAGAATTTTAATTCCTTAATTAATGCTATTTTCCTACTTCGTGTGTTTCCTACAACAAAAAAAATTGGGAATCTACATGCTATTTTCCTACTTCGTGTGTTTCCTACAACAAAACAAATTGGGAATCTACAAGAAGAAGTCATCAATAAATACAAAGAGCTTCTTCAAGAAAAAAAGGGAGATTCATTATTCAAGATTGAAGACCGAAGATCCTTCATAGTTTTTATTTTCTCTCTTCTTCTACCTTTCTTTAATTTTAATGTTTTTATTTGCTTTCATAGTTATGATGTGTAATTAAACGTTTCATAAACGTTTCATAGCTAGGGCTAACTTGATGCCCTAGACATGATTCTAACTCCATAGACAAATGTGGTTTAATGAAGTATTATTTTCCTTACATGATGATTTCAATTTCTCTAAAATAACTGTTTTTTTATTATTGTGTTTCTTTGATTGATCACCTTAGGAGCATGATTTTAGGATTTACGTTGTAGGATAGAGTCTGAATGTCATACAGACATATTCTTGCATGCAACAATTAATTGAAATAAGACCCAATTAAGGGAAATTGATACATGAATTACTTGGAATAAATGTCATAATCTAGGGTTTTTATGATATTCATATTCTCTTTGTTCTTAATGGATTCTTATTATTAAATCTAGTAGATGTCCATGCTATGTTATAATTTGGAATACACGTATTTATGTAGATGCCATGCAACTTACATACTAACTAAGAGATAATCTATAGGACTCAAGTAGGATGCCAACACCTTGTCGTGAATATCTTCAACATGTTTGATTGTTTACTAACTTCAATATTATCTATGGATTGGATGAATGTTTAGTGATGGATAGGAAGCTCTAGTTAGTTTTTCTTTATTGATTTTTCCAAATAATTTTTCTGCTGCGTTTCTTAATTTTAGTTTAATTTAAATTCTTAGTTTTTAATAATCAATTCAAAAACCCCCCAATTGCGTGTGTGAGTTGTGTTTTATTTAAATTGTCTTAGAGTCATATAGTGTCTTAATTTAGTGTTTTTAAATTCTTAACTTCCGTAGGTAATTCATTCCTTGTAGGAATGACCATTGCTTGTCTATTGTGCTATCGTTTATGATTTGTGCACTTGCAAGGTTTTTATTATTTTTGTTTGCCTATTTTGCAACCAACACTCAACACAATACGAAGCTCCCACACATGCCACACATAAACACCATGTAGGCTAAAGTAGTCAAGCGAGACTTAACTACCACTGGTGCAAGCCTCCGAACCAACAAAAGCATGAAAGCACCGTAAAACCGTAAAGATCTGGGAACCTCCTCCCAAATCGATTTGGGTAGAGTGGAATCTTCTAGATCTCTAGAAGATCTAGAAGCCTCCACTCAATGGTGGAGAGAGAAATTCCATTCATCAAGGGCTTGGTTGAAAAATGCAAAAATTTTAAAAATATATAAATAATAACTAATAATAATAAAATAAATTAAATTGTGATTCTTTTATTATTTATAAGTATCACATAACACTAATTATCACAACGTCAAAATTCAAAATGTAAACTTTACCATAAAAAAATCAATAAGACAATAAAAATGTGCCGATATTGTCACTCATAAAACTAATTAGTACACCAATGTTTTATTTAAAATTTTAATTATAAAATTATCTCACCAAAAATTTATCAGTAAGGACCTAATTAAAATAAATCAAATAATATGTACACTCATTCATTACACTCATATCTTCAACTGTATTTGTTTTATTAAAAAAAAACTTATGATAAACCGGAACTTATGATAAACCCTAATTTTTATGATAAACCATAATTAAACTCTAATTTTTATTTCAAGTATCAAACTTTATCATCATCACATAATTATTATATAACAAAGTAATGAAAAAAGAATTTCCAGAAGACTTTGATCATACGGAGGTAGGTAGTATTATTATTTTTTTATCTTTCTTTTATATCTAGTTTTGAACTCTATTAATAAACAAAATATTTTTTTAGAAGATAACTGTAGATATCAATTGTTTTTTTCTTTAGAAAAAAAAAACAGTATATATAAAAGATTCAAGATTGAAAATCTTTTGACCCCATATATAATCTAGTTATACATCTTCCCTTTCATAAGATTCCTACATTTGAGTCATTTTCCAAAGTAAATTGGACAATCATTATAAGAAGATCTGATTCCAAAAATAATATTATTTTTTTTATAAATTGGGTGTGTTAATAATTTAAGAGAGTTTATAAATAAAAAAGTATTAAAATGAATATATTCATTTAAATAAGAGTACTATTGAAATTAGGATGGATGCTTATAGTAATATTTATTTTTCAAATTTTAGACATATGTTTACTTATAAAAATGTGTGTACTAATTAATTTTATAAATGATAATATTCGCACTATAAAAACAATCAATATAAACTCATGAAACGTAACTAACTAAGTTCAAATTAAAGCAATAGCTTAAAACTAGCACACTAATTATTGATCATAATTACCACACGTATTATATATGGTAATTAACAATCACTATTCATTAATTACCTCAAAAAATTAAAATGCATCAATGCTAGATTGTGAAATCAAATGCAATACTACAAAATTAAAATGACATGAAATGAAAAATGCAAGCAGAGACATTTAATTCACAAGTTCGATATAGTAAGGGCATTGGCCATCCGTGGGGATACTCATTTCTAATAGTTAAAGTGAAAAAAAATATAGAAAAAAAATGATGATCGATAAATAGTTTATTTTTTTGGCCCGAGCCTCCTCTGGGCATGCATTATCTCCGCCCCCGCCTCCACTCCAACTAAAGTTGCGATTGAAATGGCTTCTTAAATACAGTTTATAGGGGATCTTTAATTTTTTACGAATAGAGTTTCTATTAATTAAAGCTTTATATTATTTGATATTCAATTTAAAAAAAAAATTAGTTATAGATTGTTTGATAATATATTTTTAAAAGCGTATTTGTTGTTATAAATTAAAAAAAAAGATTTTGATAAAATATTTATAATAAAATTGATGTGTAATTAAATATTTAAAGCTTATGGATGATTATTGAAACAATTTATCTGTTTTAAAAAAGTCAAATAAAAGCTTCTTGGAAATGATTTGAAAGAAAAAAAAAACAGAGAAAAATGATTTGATAATTGAAAATGATTCTTTGGAGAAATGTGTCAAATGAAAACATTTGCAAAATGACATTGTTTCTTTGAAGATGGAGAAAAATGATTTATTAATGAATCTTTGAAGAAAAGTGTTTTAAGCCATTTTAAAAAAAACGAATTGCTTCGAAAATAGCTCTGGTGCGGCCGCCTCTGTCACTATTTGTGAAAAGGCCGCCTATTTGGCATGAGGTGGCCACCTCAGACGACTAGGTCTGAGCTGGTATTGAGGTGACTAAACTGTCAATATATATATATATATATATATATATATATATATATTTATATTGCAGAAAACTTACTTTTTAAATGAGAATTTGTTTTCCTAATATTCATCAATTAATATTCTGCGGATACATTCATACAAAGCCAAAACATTTTTAAAATTTAATTTTTATTTAGATTTCCAATGTGGCTCATAAATGAGAATTTATCTTCTCAATATTCATAAATGGATAATAGTAGATATTCAACCTTTTTATCCATCTTTTGTATCCAATTTAATGTGGCAGCTTAGATGGTCTCCTTGTCAGCTGCCACATCATTACTTTGTCACATTATTACACTTTTTAAATATAAAATTATTTACAAATTTAATGGAGTTACAAATTAGGGTTTGGAAAAATTAAAAGGTGCAACGACATGGCAATACGATGGTGTGGCATCTGACAAGGAAGTGTCATGTAAGCTGCCACATCAAGTTGGATACAAAAGATGGATAAAAAAGTTGGATGTCTACTATTATCCTTCGTAAATAAATGAATTATTGCCATTTCAAAAGGAGCAAATTGCACTAAACCTCCCTGAGGTTTGCCCTCTTGCATCAAAAAATAACTTTATCATTAATTGACACTCAACCCCCCCTAACGTTAGTCAATGGGAGTCAGATTTAATGTTTGACCATGCAATAACGTGCAAAAGTCTAAAATACCCATAACATTATTTGATAATGTGTTATATACTTTTATAACCCTAGTAAAAGATACAAAAATAATAATATTGTATTTGTAAATGACAGTAACATCAATGGGATGTTTTGGTAGGAAAACTTTATATTTTAGACAAATAGGTAAATTAATAAAAAATAAAATATAAAATATATTACAATAAAATATTCAGATTTTCCATTAAAAAAAATTTAGATTTAATAATAATAATAATAAACTAATCTAAACTCAAACATTCAAATCCATCTTCATCATCGTTCATCTTCACATCATCTTCTCCAACACCCAAACCCTAACCTAAACTCAAAAACACTAAACCCTACCCACCACCACCACTCTAAACCCACAAAATCACCCCAACCACCACCACCCCTACTTCTCGCCACCGCTATCGATCTCCTCCCCCGATCCCATTCTCTTTCTCTTTTCCCTCTTCTTTCATTTAATAAAGGGTGGCCGCTGCTGTGAGGTGAAGAGATGGGTGTTTCACGGCGGCCACTTTGGGTTGCGTTTTGGTTTTGGTGGAGAGATAGAGAGGTTGGGTTTTGTTTTGGGATGGTGATGATTGGATGTTAGGCAATGGTGGGTGTGGTTGTGGTAGATGAGTCTGGTTGGGTTTAGGGATTAGGGTTTGGTGATTGAGATTGATGGTGGTGGGATTTGGACTTTTGGTTTAGAAAATGTTGGTTTATGGTGTTGAACCGGAAAATTGTTTCCTTTCCTTTTTTCCAATTGTTTTTCAATTTCAGGTTTTTTTCCATTGATTTTCAATTTTGGTTTTCCAAAAAAAAATTAAAACTTAATTCTGGTGGTGTTAAAGAAAATAGAAACCTTTTTCAAAAATTAAAATAAATAAATAAAAATCAGAAACATGGGTACAAGGTTTTTGGAATCAATTGGGAAAAAAATGCATTTGCTATTTTATTAGCACTCTAGAATCCAACACTAACTTATAAAACATTTTTCTTTCTTTCTTTTTTTTTTCTTTTTTCTTTTTTATATAACTGGAATTCTTCAATTGCTTAAGGGCATTTTTGTCCAAAAGAAAAAGTTTTTCCACCAAAACGTCTCATTATTGCTACTGCCCTTTACAAATAAAATATCACTTTTTTTTATCTTTTACTAGGGTTATAAAAGTTAATAAATATTGTCAAATAGTGTAAGGGGTATTTTAGACTTTTGTAAGTTATTACACAGTCAAACGTTAAATCTGACGTCCGTTGACTAACGTGTGGGGAGTTGAGTGTCCATTAATAATAAAAAAATTTCTGGATGCAAGAAAGCAGAGCTCGAGGAGGTTTAGTGCAATTTGTTCATTTCAAAAAACATTAGTTCCTATCTGATAGGAATTTATTCTCAATATTAATGAATAAATGAATGACCTGCATGGAGGTTGTAGAGAGTCTAGTAACAACAATTAAAAAATAATTAAAGTTTTTCCTATCTGATAGGTATGGAGACACAAATGATAAAAATGATAGCCTATTCAACATATAGTGGTCATTTATCATAAGTATAACATGTTATATATATATATATAATATATTTGTTATAAATAATAAGAATAATATATGAAGAATTATGAAGAACAATGAAAGAACATATGAAACACATGAAGAATAAAGATGAAGAGAAAAGAGAGAAAATAATTAACACGATAACACAAACCCTTCTATTGATCTTTTGTATTGATATGTTTGTGATCACTCTTTTACAAAGAAAGTTAAACATATATATAGGCAAATGAGTGGCTTGTGGGGGAATCCATAATAGTGGCTTGTGGGGAAGCCATAAAATTACAACACTACCTTTTGGATTTCCCACCACTAGTATTTTAATTTTTCTAGGAAAAACCCAATGGGATAAAAACCTTAGTAAAAAAATATATACAGTGATCTTCTAGATCAAGTGATATTTGACATGTTTAGAACTGCCTCATTAAAACCTTTCCGGTAAAACCCAGTGGAACAAAATCCGGTAAAGGAAAAAGAGTACAATATGTCCATTCAAATTTTTCTCCCCCTGATTGAACGCTCCCCCTGAAAAAACTTCAATATTAATCCTGTAATTTATAGAGTCGACGCATGCCAATCTCATATACCAGTTTCTCAAAGGTTGATGTAGGCAATGCTTTCGTAAACAAATCTGCAAGATTATCTGTAAACCGTATTTGTTTAACATTAATTTGTCGGCTCTGTTGAAGTTTATGGGTATAGAAGAATTTAGGAGAAATATGTTTGGTTCTATCTTCTTTGATATATTCCCCTCTAACTTGAGCAATACAAGCCGCATTATCTTCAAATATCGGTGTCGGTATTTCTGTAGATAATGAAAATCCACATGTATTTTAATATGACAAATAACTGACTTTAGCCAAATATATTCTCGACTTGCTTCATGAAGTGCAAGGATCTCTGAATGATTAGAGGAGGTAGCCACAAGTGTTTGCTTTGTGGAGCGCCAGGAGATTGTTGTGCCATTATAGGTAAAAACATATCCCGTTTGTGAATGAGCTTTATGAGGATTAGATAGATACCTGGCATCAGCATAACCAAGTAAACCTAAAAAGTTGTTAGATTTTGAATAGTATAATCCTAAATCTTTCGTTCCACGAAGATAACGAAAAAGATGTTTAATCCCATTCCAATGTCTTCGAGTTGGTGCTGAACTGAATCTAGCAAGTAAATTTACTGAAAATGCGATATCCGGTCTAGTACATTGAGCCAGATAAAATAAAGCACCAACTGCATTAAGATATGGTACTTCAGGACCAAGTATCTCTTCACCATCTTCAAGTGGTCGGAATGGATCTTTCTTAGGATCAAGGTTTCTAACAATCATAGGGGTACTTAATGGATGAACATTGTCCATATTAAATCTTTTCAGAATCTTGCCAATATATGCTGATTGATGGATAAGTAGTCCGTCTGATTTATGCTCAATCTCCAGTCCTAGACAATATTTTGTCTTTCCTAGGTCTTTCATTTCAAATTCCCTTTTTAAATATTCAACAGTTTTCAGGAGCTCTCCAGGAGTTCCAATCAAATTCATATCATCAACGTAAACTGCTAGAATAGCAAATCCAGATTCTGATTTCTTTATGAAGACACATGAGCATATAGGATTATTAATAAATCCCTCTTTAATCAAATATTCACTGAGGCGGTTGTTCCACATGCGCCCAGATTGCTTTAATCCATACAGTGACCTTTGTAATTTAATCGAATATAAATTGCGAGGTCTTGAGCTGTATGCTTCTGCATTCTAAATCCTTCAGGGATTTTCATATAAATATCTGAATTGAGTGAGCCATATAGGTAGGCAGTTACTACATCCATAAGACGCATCTCAAGTCTTTCTGAGACAACCAAACTTATCAGAAATCGAAACGTAATTGTATCCATCACTGGTGAATACGTCTCATCAAAATCAATACCAGGTCGCTATGAGAAACCCTGTGCTACGAGTCGTGCCTTATATCACACCACCTCATTTTTCTCATTACGTTTCCTTATAAAAACCCATTTGTATCCAACAGGTTTGACGTCTTCAGGCGTTTGGACTATTGGTCCAAATACTTTACGCTTGGTTAATGAAGTCAATTCTGTTTGAATTACTTCTTTCCATTTAGGCCAATCAGACCTTTGCCTACCATCGTCGAGGTTATGAGGCTCATAATCATCTTTTAAAATTTTGGTAGCCACTGTGTATGAAAATATATCATCGACGATTGTTTCTTCACGATTCCACATTTCTCCTGTATAATTTATAGAAATTTCCTCATTTCTATGTTCTTGTATCTCTTTAGAGATTCCTTCCCCTGCGAGGGTTTCTTGTGTCCTTTCAGGGACATCTAACTCTTGTGGAGTTGATTTAGAGAAAGTGGATTTATTTATAATTTCAGGAGTATGATATATTTTGTTTTCTTCCTCCGGGGAACAGTATCTTTCGAACCAAGTGGCCTACCACACTTCTGGCGTACAATAGATGATTATTTTGCTATTATTTATTTAGATCGTTCTTCTGGAACAATCACCCGTGCTGGTACATTAACATTTGTGATGTATGATTTTGTTACCCTATTAGCATCTGTAAATGCATCTGGTAACTGATTTGCTATTGTTTGAAGGTGAACTATCTTTCGTACTTCATTCTCACATTGAGATGTGCATGGGTCAAGATGAATTAGACTAGGGACTTTCCAAGAAAATTCACGCTTCTCTTTAGGAGAAGTTTTTCTTTTCCCTAATGATGGGAAATTTTTCTCATTGAAATGACAATTTGCAAATCGTGCAGTAAAAAGATCACCAGTTAAAGGTTCCAGATACCTAATAATTGATGGTGAATCTAGACCAACATATATTCACAAACGCCGTTGGGGTCCCATTTTAGTTCTATGTGTAGGTGCAATAGAGACATATACTGCACAACCAAAAGTATGCAGATGAGAAATATTTGGTTGATGGCCAAATACAAGTTGAACAGGAGAATATTGATGATAAGAAGTGGGTCGAAGACGAATTAATGCAGTAGCATGTAAAATAGCATGTCCCCAAACAGAAATTGGTAATTGTGTTCGTAATAATAAAGTTCTTGCAATTACCTGGAGACGCTTGATAAGTGACTCTGCTAATCCATTATGAGAATGAACGTGTGGAACTGGATGTTTAACATCAATCCCAACTGATCTGCAATATTCATCAAATGTCTTAGAAGTAAATTCATCTGCATTATCAAGACGTATTGATTTAATCGGATGATCGAGAAAATGTGCCCGAAGCCTGGTAATCTGTGCGAGTAACCTTGCAAAAGCAACATTGCATGTTGATAATAAGCAAACGTGTGACCATCTGATGGATGCATCAACTAGGACCATAAAATAGCGGAACGGTCCACTTGATGGATGAATAGGTCCACATATGTCCCCTTGAATTCTTTGTAAGAATGCAGGGGATTCAAACCCAACCTTAGATTGAGATGGTTTTATTACTAATTTCCCTTGTGAACATACAGTACATAAATTTTCATGGCATAAAAGAATCTTCTGGTTCTTTAATTGATGTCCATGAGAATTTACAATGATTGAGATCCTGGATGACCAAGACGGTCATGCCAGAGCATACATATTTTTGGATCTGAGAACTTCTGGTTCATAACTACATAAACTTCTATACCTTTTATAAGAGTATAATATAATCCAGATGATAAAGCACACAGCTTTTCCATAATTAGTTTATGTCCTAAATCATAGGAAGTAATGCAGAAATACTCAATATTCTCATCATTTATAGTTTCTAGGTGATATCCATTACACCGTATATCTTTGAAACTGAGTAGATTTCTTCTGGATCCACTTGAATATAAAGCATCATTGATACATATTTTAGTATTATTTGGTAACAATATCATGGATCTACCGGAGCCTTCTATCAGATTTGCTGGACCTGATATTGTATTAACATTTGCTTTCAGCAAGGTTAAATTCAGAAAGTATTTTTGATTCCGAAGAATCGTATGTGTCGTTGCACTATCGGCTAGACATATATCTCCTGTAATTTGCTTTTCAATGTCACCCAATTTATCGTTTCAAGACATATCCTTTTACAACAACAAAAACAACAAAACAAAAACAAAAATAAATAAGGTACATAACAGATAGAGTGGTAAAAAATAAGGCATATATATACATAAGGAATATTTACATAAATATTTCACATGATAACAAAACAATTACAAGCAGTACTTAATTGGTATGGATATTTCCATCACCAGTTGAAGTGGTCACTTTATCTGGTTTGGCCTTATAAACATTCCACTTCTAGGGAGTGTTTTGATTATAATCATTCGGACCAAAATAACCGTATGATCTTTCACGAACCCGACCACGGTTAGGACCATGGCCACGGTTAGGACCATGGCCACGGTAGGAACCATGACCGCGACCACGACCGCGAGTATGTCCTCCAATAGTGTTGTCATTCACTTCTGGGAATGCTGTAGAGCCGGTCGGGCATGATTCATGATTTTTAATTAAAAGCTCGTTATTTTTCTCAATAACCAAGAGGCATTAACTCTGAATATTTTGAGAATCGACGTTCTTGATATTGATGTTGTAATATCATGTTCGAGGTATGAAAGGTTGCATATGGTTTTTCCAACATATCATTTTCCGTTACATCCTGACCACACAATTTCAGCCGTGTAGTGATTTTAAATAAAGCAGAATTATACTCAGAGACTGATCTATAGTCTTGAAAACGTAAATGTTGCTATTGATATCTAGCATTTGGTAATACAACATCGGGTTGGTTATTAAATCGATCATTTAGCTCTCGCCATAGAACTTCTAGTTCTGTGACTGTTAGGTATTGAGACTTTTGATCCTTATTCAGATGGCAACGGATAATAACCATGGCAATAGATTTCTCTTTTTCATTTGCCTGGGTTCCATTGTTAATGGTGTCATACATGCCTACTGATTTTAGAAGTAACCCAGCAACAATAACCTAAGAAATGTAGTTGTCCCTAGATACTTCAAGTGCAGCAAACTTCAGATTTGCAAGCTTTGGCATTTTTATAGCTCCTGGTTATTTTTCTGAAAAACACAAGTAGAATCAGAACTTCTGGTCTGATAAAAATTCGAGGAATTTAAATTTTCAGATATATAAAGGAGTATTTGTAAATCCAGAAACTTCAGGTTCGGATGATGATAAATAAATCTAGAACTTCAGGTTCTGGTTGGGTGACCAAATTGTTTAAATAAAAATTGCGTAAAAGTAAATAAAGTACGAGAAAGTAAATTGCATAAAAATAAAATACAAGAAGGTAAATTCAGAACTACAGGTCCTGATATTTAATAAATAAAAATCTAGAAGCTTCAGGTTCTATTAATAATAAATTCAAAAACTTCAGGTTCTGGTATTAAATTTATGAACTTCAAGTTCTAGTGGTAATAAATTTAGAAACTTCATGTTCTAGTAATGATAAATAAATCCATAAACTTCAGGTTTTTGGATGGGTGACCAAACTGTTTAAATAAAAATTACGTAAAAGTAAATAAAATGCGATAAATTAAATCTAGAACTATAGGTTCTGATATAAATAAAAATCTAGAATCTCCAGGTTCTAGTAATAATAAATTCAGAAGCTTCAGGTTCTGGAAATAAATCTAGGAACTTCAAGTTCTAGTGATAATAAATTCATAAACTTCATGTTCTGAAAATAACAGTATCGTGTTGATAACGTGTTATAAATAATAAGAATAATATATGAAGAATTATGAAGAACAATGAAAGAACAATGAAAGAACATATGAATAAAGATGAAGAGAAAAGAGAGAAAATAATTAACACAATAACACAAACCCTTTTATTGATCTTTTGTATTGATATTTTTGTGATCACTCTTTACAAAGAAAGTTAAACATATATATAGGCAAATGAGTGGCTTGTGGGGGAATCTATAATAGTGGCTTGTGGGGCAATCCATATGAGTGGCTTGGTGGGGAAGCCATAAAATTACAACAATATTTCATATTTTGGGATATTTATGTTAAATGACCACAAATGATAAAATGATAAAATGATAGCTTATTCAACATATAGTGGTCATTTATCATAAGTATGACATGCTTTTATATATATATATATATATATATATATTATTTCATATTTTAGGATATTTATGTCAGTAATCTTGATTATGATTTCATTTAGTAAATGTTATAAAATATTTTCTACTTTAGTATTTATTATTATTATTATTTTATCACTTTCAAATTGAGTTAGCCACCTCGCACCACCTTTCGCGTTTTAAAACATTGGTTCCAAGGTGCATATGACTTGCAAAAACAAAATGTTGGTTTAAAAATTACAATTGGGAAATTTATAAATGAGAAGAAAAATCTTGAACTTTTATTTGGAAATTAAAGATATGTTTTAAGGAAAAAGTGGTATAGGCCGCAAACCTTTCATGAAGCAAAAATACTCCAAAAACTATATTGTTAGAGCAAACTCTTCAAGAATGCTCTTCAAGTACTCCATTGCAATAAGAATGAACATGTAATATATGAGTGTCCTACTAATAGGAATATTAATGTTACTTAAAATATATATATATATATATATATATATATATATATATATCAATATGAAAATATCTGTTGCACAATCAAATATTACCTTTTTAAAAATCCATCCGATTTCGTATAACTTTATAAAAATTTAGCAAACTATGTAAAATTATGAGAAATTTGTATAAGACCTATGCAATCAATCTCTAATTAACTCTAGATTGATTAGCAAACCATCTTTTCTAAAAGTGAATCATATTTTCCAAATGGGTCTAAAAATGCACACCAAACAAAACCCCTCTAGGTGACACCTTTCACCGGAGGGGTTTTAGTTTCTCAAGGATTAAAACACAATTAATGGTTTTTACGTCAATTTGATTTGGATACCGAAGATACAAATAAAATTCTTCTATACTAGCAAAATATAAAATATTAAGATAACAATCATGAAAATAACTCATAAATTATAACTACTAACAATTAATCATTGCAAATATTGGTATTACTACTACTAGCTTGATTTTCTACTATTTTTGCAAAATATTTGAAATCTTCATATAGTTGATCTATTTTATTAATTCTATTTTCAGTAAAATCTCGTTCTCTTTCTAAATACGATAAGTGATCTTCTAGTTGAGGCCAAGCTTCTCTGCTTTCTTTAGAAGTTTTGTCTAACTGTTTATAATAATATTCTAATTTTCCTAAAATTAAATAATAATGGGAAAGATACCTTTTTCTAAATGCTTTTAGGAAACATGGATTTTCATTATTAGATGTTATAAAAAGTCTTCATATGAATTACAATTCTCATTTGTATTCATAAAATAAGAAATGAATAAGAATGATTAAACCTTGTGATTGTAAATGAAGTCTGCCATAGTAACTACTCATATAAAATTAAAAAATTAGTTAAGATAAATTATCAGAAGAATTTTACCATATATATGAATTTCAAGAAACTTGAATATTTAGATCTAGAGATTGCAGATTTTAAAAAGGTAAAATTAAATCTACAAGATTAATTTAGACTTATGTGTAATATAGAACATTTAGAAAACCAATAAAAGCATATACCTTGTACCAGTAATAGTCAACAAAAATTTGTAGTAGAATTACTTATAAATTTAAAAAGAAATAGAGCCTGTAAAAAAGAATTATTTTCAGACTTTAATAAGTCAAGAAATTTCCTAATAAGACTGAAATAATAGAATTCTTAAACCAGTAGAACTAGAGATTAGAAAATTAATAAAAGATCTAAATATAGAAGTAGAAAAGATAAAACAAACTCTAAAAAGATTTACAGCATCAATTAGAAACAGTAAAGAAGACAGTTATTGAATGAATAATACCTTAGCAATAACTTCATAAGAACTTTCTTAGGAAATACTTATCGAACCAATTCAATACCGGATTTAAGCTTCCAATTCCTATTCCTTTTTTCATATTCCGGGTAAAATCCGGTATTTAATGTTTCTTTTTAAGAAATTTCAGCTATTTAGGTTATTGAATCCCAAGGGAGCTTAAAACGTGGTTTTGAAGTTGAAAACCAGGCAATTGTTGAAGAATTGGAAAACTTTCACAGTGGGTGAGGTGACCAGCTAGGGTAGGAAATCGCTCACCTCAACGCTCACCTAACATTCAGCCATGTGAGGTGACCGGCTAGGCTAGCAAATCGCTCACCTCAAATTCTGCCATGCTTGAGTTTCAGCCTAGGAGAGAGGCAAGGCGAGTAAACCGCTCACCTAATCACTTGCCTCACAATTCCAGAATGCAAGGTGACCATCTAGGCGAGCAAATCACTCACCAACACTCACCTCAGCTCCGAATCCAATTTTCAGTGGTCTAGACGAGCTATAAGGTGACCATACTCCTCACCTCAATGCTCACCTAGCAGAAAGTCAAAGGGCATGTTGTTCTTTTTGTGCCCATCTTGGAGCACTATCTCCCCTCTCCTATAAATTCTTTTCCGCTGTTTTCTCCCATTAGGCAGCACATACAAGGATAACCTTTCAAAAATCCAAATCATCCATTTCAACATATCTTCTCCCTCACACCCCCATCTTTACTTCATCAATCTATTTTGGAAGCTCATTCAAGGAAGGAGAAGAAAGAACTTCAAGAAATAAAGGAAGCTCACGTGATCTTCATGGGTTATCTCTACACTTTTCTCTTCTTTGTGTATTTTTCATTGATGAGTAACTAAACCTCATCTAGGGGGTTGATGTAAGTATATTGGATAACTCTTTGTAATGAACTAGTCTACTATTTTGTTCAATCCTAATTTAGTCTTTTTTACTTAATTAGTATGTGTTTGATCTACCATGTATGTTATGTTGTGACCTCAAGCGATGTAAGTGTGTAGTGTAGATTATTCATGAAAGTGGGTTTTGGTGAGATTGACTTTTTCCACCTTAATGTCACTTATTAGCTTAGTAATTGAGAAGGACAATATTTGCATGACCTTGCTGTGTTGTTTTGGGTTTGTGTTTTTGTTTTGAGAAAAATATTAGGTGATGACCATTGCTTCACACATGACCTTGTGGGAGTGATGGAAAGAACCTTGGTCTTAATTTTAATATTTGAAAACAAGCCCTAAAATTGGATTGAAATGCTTATTGAGACTGGTTTAGCACATTGAGTGTTCCGAGAACGGTTAAATCGATCCCCTAGTACCTCTCCATATCTTCCATCCCTTGTGTTGTGTTGTGCTTAGTTTAGATTAATTTTAGTGATAAATTGCAAGTTTACCATTCCAAAGACTCATTCATTTCCCAAACCAACGCACTATGCAATTTACTTTTCGCGCACTAGATTAGATTAGTTAATTAACATAGATTCGATCGATAAAATCCTGATCCCAGCAAATGAACTTATATTTTATTGAACAGTATTTACTGTATCAAATACCTTCTAACATTCCAATGGTAATAAGTGATAAACAATTTAATAAAGAAAGTAATAATATTAGTCAGGGACAAAATAATACTATTATAAAACTCCTTTTAAAAACTATTGAAAAAATTAATACGCTTGAAACATAAATTAATAATAATTTTAAACGGAATATAGATAAACTAGAAAACTTAAGAGAAAGAGTTAGTAATTTAGAACACAAAACATTAACATCTATATCAAATAAATCAAGAGTTGATATTAAAGACATTTTAGGACCTAAGTTAATATTAAAACATGGAATTGGCAAGAAAATCTAGTGTAGAACAATAAACAGTAGATAAACTTAGGAATATGTTAAACTTTAATAATAAAGGTAAACAAATAATAGAAAAAACTGAAGATTTAATAGATGAAAAATATGCAGGCTAATTATTAGAAGTAGGACTTGAATAAGTTAAAAAGAAAAAAAAAATGTATAGTTAAGGAATACAATAATGCTACTTTACCCAAATTTGGTGTCCAAATCCGGTGCCCAAATGATGTGGCAATACTATAATCTATTCATTTAAATTGTATTCGATTTACATGATTTAAATGAATGGATTAGAGTGTTGCCACATCATTTTGGCACCAGATTCAGACAAAGTAGTATTATTGTATTTCTTAGAGTAATGCAATAGTACTACGTAGTCCACATTTGGTGTCCAAATCCGGTATTGTATTAGATTTGTATGATTTAAATGAACGGATTATAGTGTTGCCATATCATTTAGACACCATATTTGATCAAAGTATCATTACTCTAAGGAATACAATAATGCTACTTTGCCCAAATTTGGTGTCCAAATGATGTGGCAATACTCTAATTCATTCATTTAAATTGTATTAGATACTTTTAAAAGTAGTTCATATGTTTATAGAGATGAATTTAAATTAGCAGTAGTTAACAATCGAGAAGAAATTACTTTAATAAGCCCTCAAAATGTTAAATTACTTATAAAGCAAAAAATTTCAGATATACATTTATGAGTAGTAGTTATTAGAATTATGAGTCAGACTAGAGAAGGATTAGATACTAAATCACATTTATTTTTATATGATGGTAGATTTAAATTCCATGAGCAAGCAGAGATAACTAGTGTAGAGGTAGACTTAAGAAATAAAATAGTAGTATTAGGATGCTTACGAAAATAGATATAGATATAAAAGAATTTTGTGAAAAAATAAAACTTAGTATACAAACAAAAGGCTTTAGAATGAATGCTGAATACAAAAATCTTAGACTAAAAATTTTTGTTTTAGGAAGGTGTTATAGTAGATATCATAAGAAATTTAGATTTATAATTAAAAGCATAGTTGAATATTTTTTTAAGCAAGTATGTTAAAATGCAAGTGCCAGAAAGATTAAACATTAGTCAACTAAAAGGTTTAGAATGGAATTTACATAATTTAGAAGAAAATACAACTAAAGACGTTCTGAAAGTAATAAAATTCGTATAGACAAATAATAAAGCCACACAAAAATTTAGGATCCGTCCTGTAAGCGTTTTTCGTTGACTGTTTTTCGAAAAGAAAAATGAAAATGAAAACAGTGTTTTTGGTTTCAGTTTCGAAATCCAAAAATGCGTCTGGTAGTATATAATGAAAGCTGAATTCTGAAAATAAAAACAAAAAAAACGCGTCTGGTAGATTACCGAAGAATATAAAAAATTGTAATTTTTCTATTATTTTTTCTAATGTAATTTTTTTTAATTTGAATAAAAAGTGAATCAATGTGTTTATTATTATTATTAGAGGGTGTATTTTTTCTATTGTAATCAACAAAATCTCAATCATATGAAAAATGGTTCAGCAACATGAATCCTTATTAACCCAATTATATACCCCAAAAAAAACTATAATGAATTGGGGATGTTCTATTAAACTAATGTAAAGTTCAATATAATGTAAATTATGTAAAATGAATTGGGGATGTTCTATTAGACTAACCCAGTAGAAAACTTATGTGAAATAATGAATCGTTTAAAAATCTCAATTTTCAAATCTTTCAATGCTTTGTGCCTGCAAAAATAAAATTCTCAGTCCTCTATTTACTCTTTTAGCTTCAACTTCCACAAACAAATATCAAAATAACATACTTCAACTTTCTTTTCTATTTTCCCACACTTTCTCAGCAAACAAACAGAACCGATTTGGAGATTTTTTCTGGGAAGTAGCTGAGCATGTTATTTTAGTTTTTAATTTCACTTTTTTAAAGAATTCAAGGCGTTGAAGAACAGGAGGCGACACCAATTTGGAGAAGGCGACACCGATCTAGAGGAGCAAATCGGAGGAGGCGACACCGATTTGGAGGAGCAGATCGAAGAAGAAGAAGAAGAACAGTGTCGAAGAAGAAGAATAGCAGTGTCGAAGAAGAAGACATGAAGAAGAAGAACAATGATGGTCTGATGGAGCGTCCAAGAAGAAGAACAAAAAGTGTAAAAAAAAATGAAGAAGAATAGTGATGGTCTGATGTCGTCCAAGAAGAAGAACAAAAAGTGAAAAAAAAAATGACAGATTTTTTTTATATATAAAAACAAAGTATTTTTTTGAAAAACAAAAACAAAAACGAAAAACAACTTTCAAATGTTTTTCAAATTTTTCACTTTTAACACTAATTGTGTTTTTCAATTTTTTTTTTTTGTTTTTTGAAAATAAAATGAAAAACGGTTAACGAACGCGAATTCGTAATTGTTTTTAGAAAACAAAAACGAAAAAAAAAACAGCCGCAGGACGGGGCCTTAGCAATTATAAAAAACAAGATCCTTTAGAGATAAATATTAAATGAAGAAGAATTAGAAAAATATGAAATAAATATGGTATTTTATGATAATATTAATAAAGGAAAAACTTTACAAGAAAGTAGAGATAATAGAATAAATATAATTTTTGAAAATCCTGAAACATATTTAGAATAAATTGTTTTTGAAAACCTTTGTAATAATGTAGAATTAAATGAAGAAGATGTAGATGAAATATTAATAAATAATTTAAATTTCAATGAATTTAAACATAATAAAGATAATATTTATTATATAGAAGACGAAATTATGGTAATGAAGATAAAAAATCTTTCGAGGAAGAAGGAACTAGTAGAAGTATTCCAGAACCAATTACCGAATAAACTGTTAGGGTTCGCATTCTCAAGTGAATCTAATGTGAACCAAACGAGACTCAACTGATGTTGGAACTTCCTGGAGACGTAGGATACGTTTGGAAGATTGAATATGGTGTTTGAGGGAGGTTTGAAGACTGAAGAAGAACTGAAGAATCATATTCCAGAAGGAACCGTGGTATGGACTGCGGTGCGGACAAGTCGCATAGACCGTTTCATAGGGAGAGGTCGATTCCAAGAGATCAAGCGCGGTGCAGACCGCGGCATAAGCAAGAGGCGTAGACCACAGTTTACTGAGCGGACGGTTCTAGAAGTATTCCACGGTGTAGGAAGCGGGGTGCACACCGAGACCTAGACCGCGAGGATGGCGTATTTGCAGATCGGGAATGTTGCGCAAAAAAAGAAAGTTCTCTTTTTGGAAGTTTTTGTGCTTGAATGAAAATGAATACTCTTTGCGTGGAATAAGAAGACCTGTGCATAAAAGGAAACAGTCTTTTATGAAATAAGAAAGTTTTGTACGTTTAGGAGTAGGATTTCCTTTATCTTATATTCCTTGTAACTAGCAAAAATAGAACCTTGTAACTAGGTTATTCTGTATGGAGTAAAAGCACACCATGTAACATCAGAGAGTGGTGCGATCCGGGGGAGACCCTAGGGAATATCCGGGGAGGGATCGAGGAGAATATTAGTGGATCAAGATAGAGATCCGTGGCTGATATTCAGGGGAGACCTATGGGATATTATGAGGGTTCTTGGTGAAGATTTTATGAGCGGTTGTGAGCTGAGAGTCATGATGTAAAGCTCAGTTTGTGAGCTTAGGGACTTGGTAAGACTCTGTGGTTTAGGGTTGAGGTGTGAGAGAGAATCCTGAAGTATATAGTTGTAACAATTTATCATATAGTGGAACTTTTTCTATTGTCTTGACGGGCCGTGGTTTTTACCCGATTTGGGTTTTCCACGTATATCTTGTGTAGTGATTGGTTTATTTTCTCTCATTTTATTTTTTCTGCTATTGACGTTAATTGCTATGAGTTATGGGCGAATATTAGGCATGATGCTTCCGCTATCATCGGTTCAAATTCCCAACAACCAGTATTAGAGTCCCATGGTTCTGCAATGGCGATTTCAAGTCTTTTACATGAGATCGTATGGAGGACTTAGTGGTATTGGGATGATGATTCATAGTTGCCTAGTATGAGTTTAGCAAAGGAGATACGTCTTGAAAGTGGTTTCGAACTCGTTAGGGTTTCATAGAGGAAGAATAGTCATGGAGGAGAATTTGGTTTGTGGCAGAAGGTACGAGTCATGGAGATCCAAACTGGGTTTCACAAGGCTATAAAAAAAATAAAACTCTTGAACACTCAAAGTCTTTGGTGTGGTGTGGGGCTTATCCGACAAAACACTCTCTGTACTAACAACAAGTGTTTCATCAGATTGGGTGATGCAAGGACACGTTCATCCTTTTGGCAGTTTTCCCCACTGGCCATGGAAGAGGATATGTTGTTGCTAGTGGTCCATGAATGTGCACAAGGCATTGATCAGAAGATGATGTAAGGTGTTTGGTTGACAAGGATGTCGATGATCGGCGAACTCCCTAGAAATCTGACGTGAGGAGTTGCACCACAATTTCAGCAAGTTGTTTCGACATGGTGTAGGAACAATGAACACAAAAAAAATATCTTAGGATGGTTCGTTCCTAAGTGGTTATACCTTGTGGTGGGGTATGGAGATTCTCGGTGAAGAGAATTGTGGCTGTGGACAAAGGTCTTGAGAATTCAAGCCAAATGGGAGAATTGTTAGGTTTTGGCTCGTATTCTCAAGAGAACCCAATGTGAACCAAATGAGACTCAACTGATGTTGAAACTTTCTGGAGACGTAGGATACGTTTGGAAGATTGAAGATGGTGTTTGAGGGAGATTTGAAGACCAAAGAAGAACTGAAGAATCAGATTTCGGAAGGAACCGAGGCATGGACCGCGTCACAGGGAGTAGTCGATTCCAGGAGATCAAGCTCGGTGTAGACCACGGCATAGGGAAGAGGCGCAGACCGCGGTTTATTGAGCGATCGGTTCCAGAAGTATTCTGCGGTGTAAGAAACGGGGTGCACATCACGACCCAGACCTCGGAGATGGTGTATTTTACAGATTGGGAATGTTGCAAGAAAAAGGAAAGTTCTCTTTCTGGAAGTTCTTGTGCTTGAAGAAAAATGAATACTCTTTGCGTGGAATAAGAAAACTTGTGTATAAAAGGAAATAGTCTTTTGTGAAACAAGAAAGTCTTGTACGTTTAGGAGTAGAATTTCCTTTTATCTTAAACTCCATGTAACTAGTATAAATAGAACCTTGTAACTAGGTTATTTTGTGTGGAGTAAAAGCACACAATGTAACATCAGAGAGTGGTGAGATCCGGGGGAGACCCGAGGGAATATCTGGGGAAGGATCCGAGGGAATATCAGCGGATCAAGTTAGAGATCCGTTGGTGATATTCAGGGGAGACCTAGGGTATACTGGGGGGTTCTTGGTGAGGATCTTATGAGGATCTTGTGAGCAGTTGTGAGCTGAGAGTCATGATGTAAAGCTTGGTATATGGGCTTGGGGACTTGGTAAGGCTCTGTGGTTTGAGGTTGAGGAGTGAGTGAAAATCCTGAAGTATATGGTTATAACAATTTATCATATAGTGGAACTTTTTCTATCTTCTTGACGACTCGTGGTTTTTTACTCGATTTGGGTTTTACACGTATATCTTGTGTTGTGATTGATTTATTTTCTTTCATCTTATTTTTTCTACTATTGACTTTAATTGCTATGAATTATGCACAAAAATATTAGGCATGACGCTTCCGCAATTATCGGTTCAAATTCCTAACACAAACTAGAGTAGACAGATATTTAGAAAATAGAGGAAACCTAGATAATAATGAACAATATAAAGAAATTGAACGAATTTTAAAGCTAAAACTAAGGCTATGTTTGTGATTGCTTTTGCTTGAGAAATAATCATGTACTTCTCAAGTTTTAATCAAATGAGTGTTTGGTAAACTTTTCAAAAGCAACTTATTTTTCAATTTGCTCCTCCAATAAATAGCTTTTGAGAAGTTTGATGGGGATTGCTTTTTGAAGCAGAAGTTAGCTTATTGCTTATGTAATGTCCAAAATACCCTCACTATTTTATTAAAAGACAATATTACCCTTATATTCAATAATAATATAATAAAAAATTTAAAATTTCTTTTGAAGAAAAAAAATTTAAAATTTAAAAAACTAAAAACGGGAATAGTGGCCACTGTCGGAAGTTGATGCCAGCGGAGGAGGGCCGGCTTTCTCCGGCGATGAAGTTGCTGGAGGAAACCAGCTCCTCCAGCAGCGGAGGAGGTGAGAATGGAGGAGGCGTCCGTCAGAACAGATGAAGGAGGACTTTGACGCGAATCCAATCGCTATTCCGTCACAATTCTGTTGTGATTCCGTCGCAAGGGCCGATTCTATTTCGACAACTTCGACGAAATCTTGAAAAGGCTAGATGCCTTGTCCATGATATAATGAATCGGCTAAGAATCTCGCGATTTCAAATACTTGTTTGTTGTCGGCGCGAAAGAGGATATCAACAGCACTTGAAAGAGGCTGACGACGATCTCGATAGAGTTGGAAACGGAGGAGGAATTGGAGAGTCGAAGCTGGAGTTTGCAGAGGTTGACTGTTGAGTGTGTTGGTGAAGAAGGAGACTGAGTTGACTCGGAGGAGGAGCCTGAGTTGATTCGGTCTGTTTTTTGTTGTGTTTTAGATTTAAACTAAGTTGACTAAGTTTTTTGAACGAGTTGTTTGAGAAGTGACTGAGTTGACTCAATGATATATATTTTTCCTATTTAAATTTGTTTTTTATTTCTTTTTAAATGCTTCATATTTGTAATATTTATTGATGTCTATTTTAGTCATTGTGTTCAATACATTTTCCATCATCTCAAAAGTTAAGCAATTTTAAAATTTAGTTTATTAAACATCAATCTGTTTTTTTTTTCTTAAGTTGATTATTTCTTAAGTTAAGCTATAAGCATATTCTAACTTAAACAAAGTAATCCCAAACATAACCTAAGTTAGAATCATGGAAAAAGTCTCTAGAAGCCAAAAATATATTAATTTCAAGCTTATAAAGTCATAAACCAAGTGAAGGGAAGCATATATTTAATAAATAAAAAGGAAATCTTATTAAACATTCTTTGGAAGCATTACAAGATATAGTGGATCCAAAATACAAATTAATATTATTTAGACAGTAATCAAGGTTATCATGAAAAACAAATATACTTATTATGACGAGAATTAGTATAAAAGAATAATCAAGAAGAATCAGATGAATTTGATATTAAGCCATTAGAAAGTAGCTCCAACGCGTTCCATGAGTATAAAACCATCATTTTTATTTTTACACATTTGTCTCTGTAGAATCTACTGATTTTGATAATTGTTCACTCACCGAATCATGAACTTGTGCACTCTAATATCAGCGACAATCGTTCTCGCCATTTCCCTTCTCGCTCTTTCTCTTCTCAACCACTGTAAGCACCTAACCCACACACAAACACATACCCACTAAACCATTCACAGTTGGGATTGATTTTTCTTATTCTGAGTTTGTAGATCGGTTCAATTCAACACCTCCAAGACTTCTAACAGCTGACTTGATACTGAAGAATGGAGTTATATTCACCAGCGATGTTTCTCTTCCGTTTGCTGACTCCATGGCCGTCCAAAACGGCAGGATTCTCCGCGTTGGCAACTACTCTGCTCTTCAGGTTCTCTATGTTTGATTTTATTGAATATATGTTTTTATTTTATTCATAAAAAATGTTACTTTTCATGTGGGTATTGACTATAATGTGGAAAAAAAAAAACACAGGAGTTGGCTGGAGATGGAACAAAAATATTGAATCTTGATGGGAAAGTTGTGGTTCCTGGATTTATTGATTCTCATGTGCACTTGATTCCTGGAGGACTGCAGGTTTAGCTACTAAACTGATTTTCAGACTCCCAATTTTTAAGTTTCGTTGTTCTTTTAGTTTCTCTTTGTTTGATCATCAGCTTGACATTGATTGAAAAACCCAGCTTTGCTGTTACAATTTACAAGGAACCATCTTGTATATTTTGGGTAGAAAAAGAAGCAAGCCCCAGGTTTATGCTAGGCCGTGTGATGCAAATGTAGCATATGCTAGGATGGATGAATGAAGTTGAAACGATATAGATGGTAGAACAAGGTTTCTTGACACATTATTTCTCATAACAGAAAATTGCAGTAGTTTGCTGTAACGATTAGTTAGTAAAATTGGCATCGGAAGGTCTATTAGTTTAGGCTTAAACAACAGCCGCATCATTTGTCCTCTTGTTGATATCTAGTTGCACATTGATAAAATAATACATCATCTTTGCATGTGAAATGGTGTCCATTGATATAAAAATTCAGGGTTTTCAAACAAACCACTGACTTAGTTTTTCATTCAATAAATTTCGATTTAGAAATTGCCTCTATAAATTTAGTGTTTTTATCATTACTCATGGCAGTATTCAGTGATTTTACTGGTTGTAGTCTGTACTTATTGAGTTGAGATGTTGTCAATGGAAAACAGATGGTACGGGTGGAACTGCGAGGTGTTAATCATAAGGATGAATTTGTGAGAAGGGTCAAAGAAGCAGTGAGAAGTAATTCTCATGCTACCTTTTTCCTTTTAAATATTATGGTTTTTAGCGGATCACTGATATTGGCGTGCAGTGACCATGTACAATAGGGTTTCTTGAAATGCTTTTACCTTTTATTCTTAGTATTGGGCTTACATATGTTGAAACAAACATTTTCAGACTCAAAAAAGGGTTCCTGGGTTTTGGGTGGTGGATGGAACAATGACCTTTGGGGAGGGGAATTGCCAGTGGCATCCTGGATTGATGATATGACTCCTCACAATCCTGTAAGTTGTAACGTAACTTTTTGTATAAAAATTAGAATTCACAATGTTAAGTTCCTAATATAAGATGTCTTGTTGTTAGGTTTGGTTATCAAGGATGGATGGTCATATGGGCTTGGCTAATTCAGTGGCATTACAATTGGCTCAGATTACTAATTTATCACAAGATCCTAATGGTGGAACTATTGTGAAAACCTCTGATGGAGGTAACCTGAGGTTGATTAATATTTTGAAATGGTTTAGATTGGCCAGATTACCAAATTTATATACACCCACATGTTGAACTCTTTTGAATATATGCTGGTTTTTGTGGAGGTTTGGTGGTGATGAAAGTTTTAGTAATAATTAACGATACACACCATCAGAACCTTTGTTTACAGGGATTTGGGCACAGCCGCACAGGTATAATCAAGTTGTTTATTAAACAAAAAGGAGAATTAGTTAGGATCAGGGAACATCGGAGTGGCTTAACTTTCTTTCTCTCTTTCTATTACTTGTGTATTTATGTGTGCATAACAGAAGACTATACTGTTAGTGTAATCCAATAAGGTTCTCTTCCAACACAACGCTTTTAGCAGGATTAAAATCCTTTTTAGAAGATTAGGGTCACATAAAATGTCTGTTGACGGTTCTAGTTGGTTGATCAGGTTGACTTGGTTGGTTTTCTCTTACTTGAGTGATTAGCTTTTTTATTATCAAACTTAGATGGGAATCTTGACAGTTCCATATATTTAGCACAGTAGACTTCTGAGCCTGTAGCTAGATGTTTATTTGCTTGCAATAAGTTACTTTCATATGATTATTCCAGTAAGTTACTAATAAACAATTGTCCTCATGCAGAACCCACTGGATTGCTGATCGATGCTGCAATGAAACTTATTCTCCCCTGGATTCCAGAGGTCTCTGTAGATGAAAGGAGGGAAGCTTTGCTTAGAGCTAGCAATTTGGCCTTGACAAGGGGAGTGACAACTGTTGTTGATTTTGGAAGATATTTTCCTGGGGCATTAGTACAGCTTTCCTGGGAAGATTTTTCAGGTTTTAGTGAACATTTTGATAGGGTTTATCAAGTCTTATATCTGATCTTTTCTGTTTTGTTTTATGGTATGGAGGAAACTTATATATAATAGAGTTCGCTGCAAAATTGTCAATTGGTTAATTGATGATTAACAAAAAAATACATTTGAATTTGCATTGAGAAAATTTTAATAAACCCATATGAATGCTATTAGAAACTTGATGTAAGTTCAAGAGCTAACAGAGAATATAATGAAGTTGATAACCAGGGGACATTAAACTATACTTGCTGTTAGTAACCAACAGACCCAAAAACGTAAGCTGTTAGGAAATGACTTAACAATAGTATTTAAACTTTTTAACACACCCCCTCACGTGCAAGACCAGATGGCTTGGCACGTGGCCCAAGCCCAAACACATATTCAAATAACAAATAACAAATGTAAATGCAATCACGTGGGGGGAAATGGGGAATTGAACCCAAGACTACTGGGACAACCAAGGCTCTGATACCATGTCAAAGTGGTATTGGGCCTAACTCAACCCCAAAAGCTAGCTTGTAGGGTGAGGGTTGCCCTCACACTTATATACTGTACTTCCCCTTAATGCCCAAGCGATGTGGGACTATGATTCACAACCCCCCCGGTGTAGCGTGCCCACTTGGCAGCACCTGCGCCCGTGACGGGCAGAACACACAGAGCCTAATCATAGTCACACATCGTTTGGGCATTAAGAAGAAGTGCAGTATATAAGTGTGAGGGCAACCCTCACCCTACAAACTAGCTTTTGAGGTTGAGTTAGGCCAAATACCACTTTAATATGGTATCAGAGCCTTGGTTGTCCCAGGAGTCTTGAGTTCAATTCCCTCCACGTGATTGCATTTGCATTTGTTATTTGTTATTTGAATATGTGTTTGTGCTTGGGCTACGTGCCAAGCCATTTGGTCTTGCACGTAAGGGGGTGTGTTAGAAAGTTTAAATACTATTGTTGGACATACCCAGGGATGGGTCGGGCTCTGTGTGTCCTGCTCGTCACGGGTGTAGGTGATGCCGAGTGGGCATGCTGCGCGTGAGGGAGGGTGTGAATCATTGTCCCACATCACTTGGGCATCAAGGGGAGGTGCAGTATATAAGTGTGAGGGCAACCCTCACCCTACAAGTACAAGCTAGCTTTTGGGGTTGAGTTATTGACATGGTATCAGAGCTGGACATGCCCAGGGATGGGTTGGGCTCTGTGTGTCCTGCCTGTCACGGGTGCAGGTGCTGCAGAGTGGGCACGCTGCACGTGAGGGAGGGTGTGAATCATAGTCCCACATCGCTTGGGCATTAAGGGGAACTGCAGTAAATAAGTGTATTAGTGTGAGGGCAACCCTCACCCCACAAGCTAGCTTTTGGGGTTGAATTAGGCCCAATACCACTTTGACACTTGCTTCTTGAATGTCTACTTGCATTCAACAATAAAATTGGGTATGATATTTTCCGGATCTAAATTTCATCTTGGATCTTTAATGCACCCTGTCGCTTAGTGATCTTTTGGCCCGTAATTTGACTGAAGTAATCTTCTTTATTCTCACAGATGTCTACCAATGGGCTGTTTCATCTGCAAAGATGCGGATCAGGGTTTGCTTATTTTTTCCACTGGAGACATGGTCTAGTTTAGCTGTATGATCTTGAAAGTTTTTGGAATAGCTTCTTCATTGTTCTATTTGATATCTAATGGTGTCAAATTAATTTTTTGTTATCTGTTTTCCCAAAATCTGCTACTGAAACTGAGATCCGAGGTTGATGGTACTATGGTAGAACTAGCATAGCAGACAAACCCTTATAAATAAAATGTGTAAAGACAAGGTTTTGTTCTTGTTTACTGCAGTTCATCCTTGGTTTTTTACTGGATTTATTATTGTACTGGCTTTTGGATAAATTAAAGTAGATATGTTTTATATTGATAAAACTTATGTTGTAGTACTAGTCTTTGCATTGTCAGTTTAGCTATTCTGGTATCATCTGTTTCATTAGGCTGAAAAACGATAAACTGGTAAAGTATTTTTCTGTTTCTGTAATTACCATTTGATACTGGCTTACTATATCCTTTTCTATTTTTGAATTTTACATATGTTTTACCCACTTTGTATTTCTAGCAGTACACGAGAGTTTGGCATTACGCTTTTCTTTTCATTCTGAGTATACTTAATTTGCCTGATATCTAAGTTTATCTTTAACTTTTTTCTATTGGTTGTTGCCACTTACATATCTATTTTTCTGGTCAGGATCTTATTAAGAAATCAGGTCGTGCTGTTAGCAATTGGGTTTACTTGGGCGGTGTTAAGGCTTTTGCTGACGGGTCTTTAGGTTCTAACAGTGCACTCTTTCATGAGGTGAGATGTAACAGCTGTAGTTATTCACGCTCTGAACAGTAAAGTACTTTACAAATATTTAAATTCCATTTTTTTTTTGTTTAAACTTTCTTCAGTTCCGCTTTCCCTCCTTTGGACCCATTATATAGTTTAAATTTTAAAATAATCTGCTTACAGAAAAGCTTCAGCCAAGGAGCATGCTGGCTGAAAACAATTTGTAGGCCAAGAAAACGTAGAGGCCATGACTAAACTGTTTTTTGTAAAAGTTTCAATGTTGTTTGATATCATTGTTTTATCTCTTCACTTATATATATATATATATATTAGTAACTTTCTAGTGCGGGATCCTGTATGAATGGATTTTTCATACGGTTTCACTAATTCCAACCGGTTGGAATCAATGGGTTGGAATCGGTGTAAATTTTTTTCATTGGAACCGTACGAATTTTTTGTGCGGGATCTCGCACTTGATAATTTCTATTATATATATATATATATATATATATATATATATATATATTAGTAAGCACTTGGCTAAAAACTTAAGCCCTTATGTAAGGGCCAAACACTTATATAAAACTATCTAACACACCCCACTCCTGCAAGACCAAAGGGCTTGCTGCATGGTCCAAGCCCAGTTATAGATTCAAGTGCAAACGAAATTTATAAATAGGTACTATTGCAGTCATAAGTGGGGACTTGAACCTAAGATTCTGTTGTGGTTTTTTGGCTCATCAAAACCCAAGTCAAGGGTTATGAAGGAATCCTATTTGGATGAGGAGAAAATAAAGTATGCATATTATTTCCTATTGGGATTAGGAAATTAGATTTTCTCAAGAATCCCAAATCAACTAGGATAAGGAAATAAGTTGGCTTTTCTTATTATAAGAAGATTAGGAGTCCTATTCTAGCAAGGAATGTAACCCAAGTCCTATATCTATAAATAGGGCTGCTGGGAAGCTTATTTTTAACACAGAAAAATCAGCAAACATAAAGGGATAGAGAGCAAGAGTGATAGAGAGGTTCTAGCAAGGTTTTGGGGAATTAGCTAAGGGGTTTCAATAAGTTTCTTGTAACCAAGCGTTTTTCTCCATAGTGCTAGTGATTTCTCAAGAGAGATCACACGAGGACGTAGGCAAAGTTAGCCGAACCTCGGTAATTATTTGTGTGGTGTGTTGTGTGTTTTCTTTATTGTTCATATTTTATTCTGACATTCGCACATCATTATCCTATAAATTTATCACCGGAGTCTATCAAGAAAACAAGATCAATAAGGGAGTTTAAAATCAATCGAGAAGTTTGATGGGAAGGGTAACTTCACGTTATGGCAGAGGAAGATGAAGAATGTCCTGATTCAACAGGATCTGCAGCATGCTATTATCGGAGAGGAAAAGAAGCCGACGGAAACTACAGATGCTCAGTGGAAGCGAATGGACATAAAGGCGAAGAGCTCTATTGAGCTACATCTTGCCGACAATGTGATGCTTAATGTCGACGAGGATATGAAGGCTAAAGAGACATGGGATAAGCTCGAGAAAGTTTACAGGGGTAAAACTTTATCCAACAAACTTTTCTTGAAAGATGAACTTTTTAATCTTCGGATGGAAGAAGGTGGAAATCTGCAAGATCATTTGAGCAGATTTCAAAATTGCGTTGCCAATCTATTAAAGGTGGATATGAAGTATAACGATGACGATAAGGCGCTTTTACTGTTGAGATCTCTACCGCCTTCGTTCAAGCACTTCAGGACCACAATCATGTTTGGTAAGGAAAGTCTAAAGCTGGATGAGGTTATGGAAGCTATCCAATCTTATATCAAGATGGATGAAAATACCGAAGGCTCTCAAGCACATGGTCTGTATGCCTACGGCAATGAGAGGGGTCGGTCGCAAAGCAGGCATGATAAATCCGGCAACAGGGGTAGATCAAAATCCAAGGCAAAAGAAAAATAGAACAAGGGTTGCTTTACATGTGGTGCTACTGACCACTGGAAAAAGAATTGCAAGATATGGCAAGAAAGGAAAGCAAAGGCGATGGCAAGGAATTCAAGTACAGCCAGTGTGGTTACTTCAGATGAAAGTGACGGAGAACTCCTTGCGGTAACATGGAGCTCCAATGCTATCCAACATTGAATTTTGGATACCGGTTGTTCGTTCCATATGTGTGCTAACAAAGAATGGTTCGATACATATGAAGAAAAAAGCTGCGGAGAAGTTTTGATGGGAGATGATTCACCGTGCAAGATCCAAGGTATTAGATCAGTGAAAATCAGAATGCATGATGGAATTGTTAGGGTACTGGATAAGGTCAGACATGTTTCTAAGCTAAAGAAGAATTTGATATCTTTGGGCACTTTAGACAAAGCTGGTTACAAGTATTGTTCTGAAGGAGGGATACTCAAGGTTATCAAAGGGTTACTGGTCATGATGAAGGGTGATATTCAGCCTAACACTTTATACAAGCTTCGGGGTACTATAATAGTAGGTGGAGCAGCAATATCTGCATAGAAGGACGAGACAGAGCTTTGGCATTGTAGGCTAGGGCACATGAGTCAAAGAGGGATGCAAGAACTACACAAGAAAAATCAGCTGAAAGGTGTTAGTTTCTGCAAACTGAAATTCTGCAAGTATTGTATCCTCGGGAAACAAACAAAGACGTCATTCAAGATTGCAGACAGTGAGAAAAGAAGTAAAGAGCCGTTGTACTATATTCATACAGACGTATGGGGTCCTGCACCGACTAGGTCTAAGGGAGGATCAAGGTATTTTGTTATTTTTTAGATGATTTTTCGAGAAAAGTATGGGTATACTTTACGAGGGAGAAATCCGAAGTTTTCACAAAGTTTAAAGAGTGGAAAGCTGAAGTAGAAAACCAAACTGGCAGAAAAATCAGATATCTGGGAAGCGACAATGGAGGTGAATATAGAGACAACAAGTTCTTACAGTTCTGCAGGGAAGAAGGCATCACAAGGCATTTTACAGTGAAGAAAACTCCTCAACAAAACGGGACAGCAGAGAGGATGAATAGAACTCATGGAAAGAGAGAGAAGCATGAGGTTTCATGCAGGATTGCTCGACACGTTTTGGGCAGAAGCGGTTAATCACGCTTACTACTTTGTTAACCGACCACCCTCGAAGGTTCTTGATTATAAGTGTGCAGAAGAGGTATGGTCTAGAAAACCTGTTGATTATTCCAATTTAAGAATTTTTGGTTGTAGTGCATTTGCTCATATTCTGAGTGATGAAAGAACCAAACTCAAGCCAAAGTCACTCGAGTGCATTTTCATTGGTTTTGAAAAAGGAGTGAAGGGCTACAAGTTATGAGATTTTGTCAACAAGAAGAAGGTTTTAAGTAGAGATGTCATGTTCGACGAAACGACTATGCCCTTAAATAAAATCAAGATAAGTAAGGAGAAGAAAACTGATGTTGTAGAAGAAGCAACCGAATTTCCTCTAACCAAATGGGTCATGGAAGAAGATCTAGCTCAGGTGGAGCACGAGCAAGTGGATCATGACGAAGGGATTAATAAGGAAAGAGTAGAGCACCAACAACAGTCACAAGTACGGGCTCAGGTGGAGCTATCACCGTTGCAGGAACAAGACTCTCTGGTTCCTCAACAACCTGAGCAACAGTTTCAGAGAAGCATAGCATTGGATAAACCCAAGCGAGATCGCAAGAAACCGGAAAGGTATGGGTTTGATCAAGACGAAGTTAATTATGCTCTAAATGTCAGTTAAGGAGATCCAACCACGTATCAAGAAGCAATAGCAAGTGATAATTGGGAAAGTTGGATGGTTGCTATGTCAGAGGAGATGCAGTCTCTTGATAAGAACTCTGTTTGGGAGCTAGTTTCTAAACCGAAAGATCGAAAGATAGTTGGCTGTAAATGGGTGTTTAGAAAGAAAGAAGGGACACATGAAGGTGATACCGTGAGATACAAAGCTCGATTAGTGACAAAAGGGTATTCACAAAAGGAAGGAGTTGATTATGATGAGATATTCTCTCCGGTGGTTAAACATACTTCAATCAGATTGCTATTACCAATAGCAGCTCAGCAGGATATGGAGATAGAACAGATGGACGATAAAACCGCATTTCTCCATGGTGATCTGGAAGAAGTCATATATATGGCTCAACCGGATGGATTTGTCGAAACGGGAAAGGAAAATCTGGTTTGTCGGGTAAAGAAGTCTCTTTATGGGTTAAAGCAATCTCTAAGACAGTGGTACAAGCGTTTTGACTCATACATGCTGAAAATCAATTTCAGAAGATGCTTAAAGGATTGTTGTGTTTACTATCATGTGTTCGAAGATGGTATGATTATACTATTACTACTTTATGTAGATGACATGTTGATTGCATGTCAAGACATGTCTAGAATTTAGAAATTAAAAATGCAACTGAGTAAGGAATTCGACATGAAGGATCTAGGGGCTGCACAAAAGATCCTTGGAATGCAAATTAGGAGGGACAGAGTAGCAGGAAAAATTTGGTTGTCGCAAGCAAAATATATTCAAAATATTTTAGATTGATTCAACATGAATGAAGCAAAGCCTGTGACTACTCCGTTGGCAACTCACTATCGGTTGAGCACGCTGCAATGTCTAAGTATAGAAAAAGAGTTGGAAGAGATGAGCAAAGTGCCTTATGCAAGCGTAGTAGGATGTCTAATGTACGCGATGGTTTGCACAAGACTTGACCTAGCACAAGCGTTAAGTGTTGTTTCGAGGTATATGGCGAATCCAGGAAATGAACATTGGTCTGCAGTTAAATGGATTCTGCATTACTTGAAAGGTACAAAGAGTCTAGGAATCTTGTTTGAAAAACAAGGGAAAGAAGTATGTGTGTTGGGTTATGTAGATGCTGACTATGCAGGGGACTTGGATAAAAGAAGATCTACTACATGTTATGTTTTCATTAGTGGTGGTGGACCGATTAGTTGGAGGGCTACTCTACAATCAATTACAACATTATCCATTGCTGAAGCAGAGTATATTGCACTTGCGGAAGCTGGAAAGGAAGCAATATGGCTTAATGGTTTGGCAAGAGAATTTGGAATCACTTAAGGTTCCATGGTGATTAGATGTGACAGCCAAAGTGCTATTCACTTAGCTAAGAATCAAGTGTTTCATGGAAGATCAAAGCATATTGAGGCTCGTTATCATCGAATTAGGGACTGGGTAGAATCGAAGGAAGTTACATCGGAGAAGGTTCATACAGAGGAAAACGCAAAACGCATCAGATTCCTTGACTAAACCGGTAACAGCTGAGAAGTTCAAGTTTTGCTTGAACTCACTCAATCTTATTACATATTGAGGATTGGGTGGAGCACCTCCTCACTTGAGGTGCATTAAGGCAAGAAGAATTTTGCCAAGGTGGAGGTTCTTGAAGCTTTCCAGAGTGGTTTCAAGAAGGTTCGAAGACATTCTGGGGTACAACAGTCATTTCTTGGTTTTGACTCACTAAGGTGGAGATTGTTGTGGTTTTTTGGCTCATCAAAACCCAAGTCAAGGGTTATGAAGGAATCCTATTTGGATGAGGAGAAAATAAAGCATGCATATTATTTTCTATTGGTATTAGGAAATTAGATTTTTTCAAGAATCCCAAATCAACAGGATAAGGAAATAAGTTGGCTTTTCTTATTCTAAGAAGATTAGGAGTCCTATACTAGCAAGGAATGTAACCCAAGTCCTATATCTATAAATAGGGCTGATGGGAAGTTTATTTTTAACACAGAAAAATCAGCAAGCATAAAGGGGTAGAGAGCAAGAGTGATAGAGAGGTTCTAGCAAGGTTTTGGGAATTAGCTAAGGGTTTTCAATAAGTTTCTTGTAACCAAGCGTTTTTCACCATAGTGCGCGTGATTTCTCAAGAGAGATCACGCGAAGACGTAGGCAAAGTTAGCCGAACCTCGGTAAATTATTTGTGTTTATGTGTGGTGTGTTTTCTTTATTGTTCATATTTTATTCCGCATATTCGCACATCATTATCCTATAAATTTATCACCAGAGTCTATCAAGAAAACAAGATCAATAAGGGAGTTTAAAATCAACAGATTCCTTGGTGACCAAGCTTTGATACTATGTTAGTAACTGTTAGATCGAAAAACTTAAGCTTTTAGGTAAGGGCGCAATTAGTGATAAAAAGCTATCTAACAAAAATGAGCTTCAAAACGATGCATACGCCATTCATTTCTGTATATGGAAATAAAACTTGTTAGTGAGAGGAATTTGAGCATTCTAGAAAATTCAAATTATAATATTGTGCTAGAATGGACAGAGTAATAGTGGAATGGAATTTTCTATATTCAAAAATAGGGGTGGGCATGGTTTGTGATTCGTGGTTAAACGAACCGAATCGAAAATACATGTTTGAGTCGAGACACCCTGTTGATATTAGTCAATCTGATTCAAAAAATTGAAACCAAGTTTAAGTGAGTTATGGATGGATTTGCCTTGCCACTTCAATTGCATAATTCTAACAGTCCCTCTCAAGCGGATGCAAAGATACCATGCTTATCGATTAGGTTCTGAAATGTAGCATTTGGAAGTCCTTTTATAAGGACATCTGCTAGTTGCCAGAAGAGGGAACATAGGGGACACAAATCTGTCCAGAGTCAAGTTTTTCCTTGATAAACTGTCTGTCAATTTCAACATTTTTGGTTCGGTCATGCTGAACAAGGTTGTGTGCAGTGTTTATTGCTGCTTTGTTGTCATAGTACATCATCATAGGATCTTCGATTCTAACTTGTAGGTTAGATAGAGTAATTCTAATCCATAGCAGCTCACATATGCCAAGAGTCATGGCACGAAATTCTGCTTCTGCACTAGAGCGTGCTACAACAGATTGTTTTTTGCTTCTCCAAGTGACCAAGTTCCCACTTAGGAACGTGCAGTACCCTGTGGTTGACCTCCTGTCTGTCTTAGATCCTGTCCAGTCTGTATCAGTATAGGCATCAAGCTTAAAACCTTCCCCTTTTCGAAATAACAGCCCTTTGCCTGGCGTTCCTTTCAGATACTTTAGGGCGTCTCCGGTTACGTTTTGCAATTGTGTTTTGGTTTTTTCGAGCTGATAAAAACAGATGAACCTTGCCTGTTTACGTATTTGTTTTCAATATTCTTAAAATCACCGAGATTGTTTTCAGAACAACTTTTTTTTTTCTAACTTTTAGCTTTGACTGCTCATTGGCCTCTTTCTTTTGCTTTCTTCTTCACTTTCTTCTTTCCTTTCATTTCTTCTACAACTCTCAATTAAATTTCTCTTCTCTCATCTTTCTTTCGATCAAAATTTGTTTGAAGATCTTCAAAAAAGATTTAACAAGGACCCCACCACGCCTCCACCAACGATCGGCAAAATCGTGCCTCACACGGTGTTCATGACCCACCTCCAAACCCGCCGAGCCGACGGTCTTTGAATTTCCACAGAAGGTGGTGGCTCCTCCGGTCCAGCCTCCGTCGTAGCAGTTCGAAATGCCCGTTTCTGTTCAGTCTCGATCTGACTGATTGGTCTGTTTCTGGCTTCTTTAAGAATGCTGTCAACAAGGTCCAAAACGCTCATTCGAGTTTGGATGATCACTTGGCATGTTGGTTTGGTTTAAATCAGTCAAAATATCAATGGCGGTGGACGATTATTATGAGAGCAAGGGATGGGAAAAGCAAAAGAAATATCAAGCAAAGTACAGAGTGTTTAACATGCTTGTTGGGCTGAATTTACATCAATTGAAGACGTAAGCCGAGTCTCCTTTGTATACTTTATTTATAATATCTATTATATGGGATAGCAGTAATTGATCTGGATACTTGAAGGAGCATATGTCTAGACACAAGGGGATGTTGATTGTTTCCAATTTTATACCTACTGCAGCTATTAACCAAGTTTGGTTGTCAAAGCTAAAGGTTGAGCAGTAGAGGCGCAGAGCATATACATATTTATATATATATACACATACATACATATATATATATATATATTAGGTTAATAATTATTTTCTTTGTCAAAATAATGACATTATATTTTATTATTATAGTAGTTGTAATTTTTTTTATATTATTTCTGATTAACTCTGTTTGTCACAAGTATTTCTACCAGACGCGTTTTTATGTTTTCATTATTTGAATATCTCTTGTTTTCGAATCCAAAAGTACAAAAATTAATTTTTCGAAAACAAATGAAAATGAGAAAACAGAAAACGAAAAACGAAAACGTTACCGAACGGCCCCCTTAGTATCCTATAAGTAACTTCACTGTGGGATTTTAGAGGAGAGTGCATGAACTGGCCGACAATGCTTACAGCATAAGCAATGTCGGGCCTTTTGTGGACAAATAGATGAGTTTACCCGTCATTTTCCGGTATTCTTCTCTGTCTACTGGTTCTTCTCCATCTTTTAGTTCTCCAAGTTTGTGATTCGCCTCAATTAGTGTATCAATTGGTTTACAGTCGGTCATTCCAACCTCTTGTAGCAAGTCTTGAGTATATTTTTGTTGGGAAATGAATATCCCATGTTTTGACCGAGCAACCTCAATTCCTAAGAAATATCTCAGCCCTCCTAGGTCTTTGATCTCAAATTATGTTGCAAGATAGGTCTTCAAATTAGCTATTTCTTCGTGATTATCGCCAGTCATGATAATGTCATCGACATACACAATTAGGATTGTAATTGCTTTTCCCATGGAATTCTTTATGAATAATGTGTGGTCGTCTTGGCTTTGGAAATAACCTTGGCTTCTCATAGCTCTAGTAAACCTCCCAAACCATGCTCGTGGTGACAGTTTCATTCCATAGAGGGATCTTTTCAATTTGTAGCCTTTGTTCCCACTAAATTCTTCCTTGTACCCTGGTGGCATATCCATATATACTTCTTCTAATTCTCTGTGAAGGAATGCATTCTTCACATCCGATTGATGTAAAGACCATTCTTTTGTTGCTGCTAGAGATAGAAGAATCCGAATGGTGTTCATCTTTGTCACATGTGCGAAAGTCTCATGGCAGTCAATACCATGAGTTTGGGTGTATCCTTTCGCAACGAGTCTGGCTTTGTACCTGTCCAACGTCCCATCTGGTTGGTATTTTATGGAAAAAATCCACTTGCAACCAACAGTCCTCGTAGATTTTGGTAGGTCTACAATCTGCATGTATGGTTCTTTTCTAGTGCCATCAATTCAGCATTTATGGCCTCTTTCCATGGCCTGAATGTTAGAGCTTCTTGAACAGATGTAGGGATCTTTTGAGACATAATAGATGAGAAAAGCTTTATACTGTGGAGATAGATTCTGCAGAGATACAAAATGTGACATAGGGTGTTGTGTACAACTACGAACCCCCTTTCTTAGAGGAATAGGAATCTCAATATCATCAAAAATATAAGGAACAAAATTAGGAGTTGAATTGAGCGTATTATCTACAGTATCTGATTCAGGAATGATGATTGGAGCCGGAGAAGTAGGATTGCGTTGCTTCTTCTTAAAATAAACTTTCAGAGTGGATGTGTGAGTCTCATTGTGTGATTCTGGTTGGTTGGTTATTTGGTTTTGGATAACAAGTTGGATAGGGTTTTCTGTGTTTCCTATTGGTTCCAACTCTTCCTTAAACTTGTCTTCTAATTGTAACTCTACCACAGATTCCTCTTTTGACTCCAATTGAATGTTCAGATTAGGATAGGCAGCCTCTTCTACATCCCATTCCTACTTCACTTCTTCGTTTGCATTACTCTCCCCTTGAAGATAAGTGTTGCTGTAGTAACACAGATCTTCCACAAAAAGCACATCCATAGTGATATATGTTTTCTTATTAGTGGGACAATAGCACTTATATCCCTTTTTTGTTGGGGAATATCTTAAAAATATGCATTTTAGAGCTTTAGGATCAAGCTTGCTGTGCATGGGAGATTGAATATGGACATATGCCACACAACCGAATACCTTTGGTGGTAAAAACCTAATCCCCTGACAATCTGGAAAAAATTCCATTAACTTTTTAATAGGACTCTGGTTTCCTAGAACTCTTGTAGGCATTTTGTTGATAAGGTAGGCTCCTGTAAGGACAACATCTCTCAAAATATTCTTTGGTACCCTGGTTTGAAATAGAAGAGAGAGGGCAACCTCATGAAGGTATCAGTTCTTCCTCTCAGTCACACCATTCTGCTGGGGTGTGTCCATCCATGTTGACCGGTGTAATATGCCCTCATTAGATGGATATGACATAAGTTCCCTGTTATAATACTCCCTCCCATTATCAAACCTCAAGGTTCCTATATTTACCCCAAACTGATTTTTTATGAACTTGTGAAATTTGGGGAAAATAAAAGGAACTTTAGACTTGTTCTTCATTAGGTAAACCCAAGTCTAGTACAGTCATCTATAAAGGTGGCGAACCAATGAGTATCGGACACATTAGTACCACGGGATGGCCACCATACATCATAATGAATTAGTTTGAAAAGAGTTGAAAAATGAACTTTTATTGGAAAAGTAGTACGGTGACTTTTAGCCAAAATACAGGACTCACACTGTAAACTGTTGACATTTGATCCTTGAAATAACTTTGGAAACAATTTCCCCAGTAGGGTAAATGGTGGGTGACCTAAACGTCTATGCCAAAGATAAATCTGGTCAATACTAGTACTATGGGAAACTAGACATTGAGACTCTCCTTCTCCACTCGAATCAGTATCTAGGTGGTAGCTCAACTTACCAAGCCCAATCATCTTCCACGATTGATCCTAAAAATAACAGCTAAGAGGAAAAAAATTAACTGTGCAGTTTAGGTCTTTTATGAGCTTCCCAATAGATAACAAATTATGGTTAAGGTTTGGAACATCTAAAACGGAATGTAAAATAATTTTGTCTGAGATTTTTACAGTCACGACCAGCAACCGAAGAAAACGTACCATCAGCAATCCTAATTTTTTGCTTACCAGAACATGGTGAATAATAAGAGAAGATACTAGGTAAATTGGTCATATGGTCGGTTGTACTTGAATCAATGATCCAGGTGCAAGAGTGGGTTTTATTAGATATTAAAGGTGCCTGTGTACCTGAAGAGGCCATTGAGCAAGAACCTGTAACAGAGGTGCTGAAACAGGTGTTGGTGTTGTGACTGTCCAATTGATTCAGCAATTGCTTAAGTCTCTCTACATCCATTTGATTCAACCTGTCAGTTCCTTGTCCATGATTACCAGTCAAGGGTTGTGATTTGATTCGCATGACCTGACTGGTTTGGAGGAAGTCCTCCTTATGTCACAAACTGTTTAAGATTCTTTGGCTTCCCATGAAGCTTCCGGTACATAGCCTGTGTGTGCCTCTGTTTGTGGCAGTAGTCACACCACAACTTCTCCTTGTCTTGAGACTTCTTGTTATCAAAACTCTTCTTGCTGCAAGTGCAGGTTTTCAACAGTTGTGTCACCTTCCTCCATGTTTTTGGTGCTCATTAGTTCTTTATTACTCTTCTCTCCTCTAATGATTGGAAAAGCTCCATCCAGGTTAGGCAATGGATCTCTTCCAAGCATTCGGTCTCTAGCTTGATCATAATCTGACTTGAGTCCTAGTAGGAATTGTATGACTCGTTCCCTTTCCATAAGATCGTTTATAGTTTTTGCATCTTTAGACGTTTAGTTCGACATTCTGGTATAGGTCAAGCTCTGTCAATAGTCCTTGGAGAGTGTTGTAGTAATCAGTAGCACTCATAGATCCCTGCTTAGTGTTGTAGATCTGCCTCTTGATCTGAAAAATCTGAGTGACAAACCCAACTTTGGAATATGTCTTGTTTACAGCATCCCAAATATCTTTGGCATTTGACAGTAGCATGTAGGTTTTCTTGATCCTAGGTTCCATGGAGTGAAGCAGCCAAGACATAACCATGTAGTTTTCTGTATCCCAACTCTCATACTTTGGATCCTTCTCATCAGGTGGTTGAGCAGCTCCACTAACATACTTAAACTTCTCCTTACTTTTCAGGGAAATTTTTACAGATTGACTCCATTCCATAAAATTCTTCTCATCAAGTTTGGAAGTAGTAAGCTGAAGTGTTGGGTTTTCAATGTGAACAGGGTTTGCAAGTGTGATGGATTTGGGTGTATCAGACATGATTTAGGTAGCAGTTTGAAACAAGAAAGAACTTTAAAGATTAATCAACAATCCGGGTTAATTCAAAACAATGGCAATGAAGGCCAGGAAAAAGTAGAAAAGAAAAATTGACAATGAAGGTCATGAAGATAACCCTAGAAAAGAAGGGGGGCTCTGATACCATGAAGAATAACAAAAATAATATGCTTTCTTGATTCTGACATAAAGAAGAAGGGGTTAAATACAAGTAGGAGACCTAGAAAGAAGAGAGATAGTAATTACACTAAGAAGTAACCATGCCACTTAACTACAACTATTCACACCCACCAAACAACCACCAATTACAATCATTAAATGAACTTCAACCGCATAATTCTAACACATAAATATATAAAGTATTAACTAAAATATAAATTCATTAAAAAAAATAAAAATAAAATACAAATAGAAAAATACATTCAGTCGTGGTTTGGACTATGATATTGACATTCAGTCATGATTGTTGTTATTATTATGGACTATATTTTGAATTATGATGGAATGTATTATGGATTATTTGAACTTCCATTTATATTATGAAGTTAAATATATTTTTTTAATAATTGGAGTTGTTGAATTATGGTCCAAAACACCGATACAGTTAAACACGTAAGTAATATTTTCATTAGGCCCAAAGGACCCATCATCAGACCCAAAATCGTATTAAACCGAACCGACTCGAACCGGAAAAAGTAGGTTCGAGCCAAGTCGAGTCACCCTGTTGAGACGAGTCAATCCGATACAAAAAAATGAAAACCGAGTATAAGTGAGTAATGGACGGTTTCAGCCAAAAACCAAACCGAACTGTCTCACACCCACCCCTAGTCAAAAGCTTGTTTATTGTAGTGATAAATACCCATTGGAAACCAAGAGCTCAAAGGACATGATAAGAAACAGATACAAATCTTGTAAAATCTCAGAATATAAACTGATTCAAATGCATTGTAATAGTTAGAGCATGATATTTCAATTTTTTCAGGAGATACAATTTCCTCTGGAAACAAGTGATATATTTATTTGGATTCTTAATACCATTGACTGAGATTCCAAATGCCTTTGCAAATAGTCCTGCTAACTCAAGTGCATATGAATATACAGTGAGAAAATATTATTTGACCTAAATTTTATTTTATTTAGACTCATGCCACAGTTGCTGCTGAAATTGTAATTTATCATTGAAAAGCTGTCACTGATTATAGTGGAGAGACTAGAACTAACAATTAGTCTAGAGTATTATTAGTTAGCTTTTGTACTTGTGTATGTTTCTGTTTTACCAAGGACTAATATGGGTTTCATATTTCTGTAGCCATATGCTGACGAGCCTGATAATTATGGTCTACAAGTCACGGAAATTGAAAGTCTTTTTAACATGACCATGGCATCGGATAAATCTGGGCTTCAGGTACTTGTCATTCTACTACCCACTTTATATAATTCCATAGACACGCCGGATGCAAGTGTCAAAAGTATTCATCATTCAATAAATGACTTCATATTTAAACTGTTTTTCAGGTTGCCATTCATGCTATAGGTGATAGAGCAAATGATTTGGTCCTTGATATCTATAAATCAGTTGCAACAACTGGAATGAGAGACCGAAGATTTAGGGTCAAGTTTATTGATAATATATGAAAAGCTTCAACATTTATTCAGTATTATTCTTCATTATCTAAGGTGACTGGACTTTATCTTGTGATGAATATTTATGCATGTAGCTTTTCATTTATTTTCAGATTGAGCATGCCCAACATTTGGCTTCTGGAGCTGCTGTTCGGTTTGGTGATCAAGGGATTGTTGCTTCAGTGCAGGTTTATATTGCAACTGCCTTTTGGGCTGTCATTCATAGATAAATTGCTAAGATAAGACTGCTAGCCAACATTTGTCTTCAAATTGTTTTTGAAATGGGTTGACATTCAGCTTTGGTTAAATTCTGGTGTGATAAACATTTATATCTTTCATAGATCTCATTCTACGTTACAAATTATCTCTACTGGATAATGTATCTTCTGCTTCTGAATCATGTTTGCTAAAGCCTTTCAAATAATTTTTTAATAGTGTTTATATAATTAATTTTTCTTCTCCTTGTGCAAGGCTGTTACCCATCAATCGCTTTGGCGAATTGTTTTTCCCCCTTATTTTGCGTTCTATATTTGCCTTTTAATTTGGGATGAATAAAGTAATGCCAAATGCCAAATGCCAACAGCCGCAGCACCTTTTAGGTGATGCTGATTCTGCAATCAAAAAACTTGGTATGGATAGGGCTGACAAAGGATCTTATCTGTTTTGGTCGCTTCTAGCTAGCAATGCGAAGTTGGCACTAGGATCTGACTGGCCAGTAAGTATTATAACTCAAGAGAAATTTGTTTCTGTTGAGTTTTGATACTCCAACATTGTAGAATCTCTGACAACTATTGTTTTTGTAGGTTGTAGATATCAATCCTTTACATGATATCAGGGTTTCCATGAAAAGAATACCTCCTGGTTGGGACAAAGCTTGGATTCAGTCGGAGCGAATTTCATTAGCTGATGCATTAATTGCGTAAGCAATTTGAAATATTTGTTCTTTCAGATGTTACTTGATTTAATTATGATTGGTTGTCCATCTGATGTACATACGTAGACGGAACTTACATTCTTTGTCTTGCTTGATGATGTTTTTGACATGGATCGCTTTTTGTGACCTTATCCTTGTGTTTTTCTATACTTTAATTTATGCATTCACTCATATCAAAACTTACAACTGGAGATGAACACTTTCTATATGGTAGGCACACGCTTTCAGCAGCTCATGCATGCTTTCTTGAAAATGATTTGGGATCATTATCTCCGGGGAAACTGGCAGATTTTGTCATACTGTCGACTGATTCGTGGGAGGACTTTGCTGCTGAAGGGTCTGCATCTATCGAGGCAACATATGTCGCTGGTGTGCAGGCCTATCCTTGAAAGCCGTAAATGTTTCAAGGGGTACAATTTTGTGCTGAATATGGTCACAATTCAAGAAGGACCCGGTTCACTGGCATAAAATTTTTTGGTATGAAGCAGCCCCTAGTATGATTACTGACGCAAAACTACTTCTAAGTTGTCCGAGTGAAAAAGATAATTGATGGATTGTGAATAACATCACTCTTAACAATTTGCTTTGATTTAAATAACATTGATAATGAAACCCTTAATACTTGTATGAATTACTTGATAAATTAGTTGCAAAGAATGAATATGTAGTTTCAACTTTCAACTAATTTCAGTTGAACTCACCAACTCCTCGGTTATTGCTTGGCATGCCAGCAGGATATACAGGTTCAAGATGTGTGAGATCATACTTTACACACCAATTCAAGCTCTTAGTATGTATTAGTATTATAGTAAGCACATGACACCTTGTGTGACCAACCTACTTCAAACCACAACTCTGTATCACAAGTAATGCATGCTCACAACCCCATACCCCAAACTCCATCAAAATTCACACCAAGCTAGACATTTCTCAAAGATGAAACAATTTTACAGCATCCATTCATTCTTATTCTTGTTCTAGCATTTGGAGGTCATAAATTCAATCTAGTGATGGAGATCTGATCACAGCAACTTTGGGCCTCAATCGTTGGAGGTTGATGGGTGAGGATGCTTAACTATTTTTAATTACTTAATGCATTTCCTTTGAATAAGTATACAATTCTGTTGAACAGGAGTTCCTCGGCTCCCCTTAACAAATATAAACCATAATTAATGTCACTCAACAGCTAATGCTACGTTTTCATTTCCAAACCTCTTCAAATTTCGCCCAATTCGACAAATAATTATGTCATTTCAAAACAAGATTCAAAAAAAACCTGGAATGTTGTTTTTATCACAAAATTAATTTTCAATTCTAAACAAACCTTATAGATCCATCAAATGTGTTGAATTAATTAAGAGAATAGGAAGGGTAATTCTTTGCATTAATGCTATATTAAATTGTATATTACGAGAATAGAAAAGGGTAATTCTTTGCAGTGTATATTAAATAGCTTATATAAACTGCTAGTGAGTCAACCTTGGTTTAATGGCCATGACTTATACACTGTCTCAAGTTGGATGGACATCTCATTCTTTTGCCAGTATTAGCCATCTTCTTTATTCTATATCGTTTTAAAACTGAAATGTTGCAAGCTAGAAGTCTAAAAATTACATCAAAACCTATCCCAATGTATTTTTGGTCGCATTTTGGACTAAAAGAAGGACCAATTATCCATTTTTATGTATGTCGAACTGTTCTTAGTTCATACATATTTAAATATGTGACCAAGAGTGCATCGGAAATGGTTTGATGGAGCTGTTAGACTCCATACAGCATTAACGGAGAAGTTGCTAATACAATTAGAAGAATGATACCCACCCATCTGGCTTTAGAGAGTTTATAAGGTATGGCAATTAATCCCATTTCTGGCAGTTGTAATAATATAAAAGACAAATATATAATACTTTTTAAATTCTAATTTTATGCTTCAAAACATGTTAATTATTAAAATGAAAAACAAAAACCATAAAAGAAGAATAAAATTATTATATAACAATCAGCTAAAACGGTGTTTATGCATTTGAAACAAGCTAGTTTGGCAAAACTTAATGTTGTTAGAATGTTAGGCCCCGTCCTGCAGCTGTTTTTTTTTTTTGTTTTCGTTTTTGTTTTCCAAAAAACGATTTCGAATTCGCGTTCGTTTAACCGTTTTTCGTTTTATTTTCGGAAAACAAAAAAATTTTGAAAAACACAATTAGTGTTAAAAGTGAAAAATTTGAAAAACATTTGAAAGTTGTTTTTCGTTTTTCGTTTTTGTTTTTTGTTTTGTTTTTTCACTTATTTTTTTTTATAAAAAAAATCATTTTTTTCTTACTTTTCTCCATCTTCCCGTCACTATTCTTCTTCATCTTCTTCCAGACTCCTTTTCTTCTTCTTCTTCGCCGTCGATCGGCTTCTTCTTCTTCTTCGCCGATCCGCTTCTTCTTCGGCTTCTTCTTCTTCTTCTCCGCCGCCGATCGGCTTCTTCTTCTTCTTCTTCGCCTCTGATCGACTTCTTCTTCTTCTTCTCCTTTGTTGATGGTAATTTTTCGTCGTCACTATCAACGAACTTGTACCAAGCGAAAATAAGAACAGATAGGTGTAATACCGCAAGAAAACGATAAATCAAGAGATACGAATACGTGGTAAAAACTCCTTTTAACTGGAGAAAAATCCACGGGTTGTTGCTTGAGCAACACAGTCAAATCCACTATCAAAAATTCAATTACAAAGTATTTCTCTCTGACTTATTCTGCTAATTCACACCTATCTCCATCATGTTTCTTACTGGGGTATTTATATATGTTGTTTGCTAGGGTTTGGTGTTGTGATACCCGCATTTTGTGTGATTTCCTAGTTCTAATTGAAGTCTGTCTCTTTATGGAATCTATCTTGTTTCCTGTTTTGGTTGAGTACGAATCTACGTCGGATTCCTCGCCCTTTATCTGCGGGAAATCTATTTGCCTTTCAATTGAACTCTGATAGTCATATCGTTGCTTATTGTGGAGTCGCTTGCTTCTGATTCTGTCCATATGTTTATGAAGTACTTGTCTTCGTCATCTGATCCCGAGTATGCCGAGTATGCCCAAGCATGCCCGAGCCGGTTTTCTCGTCTGTGGTCGGGTTAATTTACTCTCTGCCGAGTAAATTCCCTTGGGAATCTCTGCCCTTTAACCCTTGACTTTTCTCGACTTTGCTTACGTGGCCCCTTACTGTAATGACGTTTCCTTAATGATGATTTTTACTTATAACAATACCCCCTTAAATATTTGAACAGAATGCATCCTGCTTACTCGGGATAAATATTTAACTTTTCATGACTTTTTCTCGTTTATCGTCTTTTTCATCAATGTCGGATTTCAAATTCCTCGTTCGCTTCGAAACGTTAATGACGTGTCTTAATTACGCCTGCACGCGTTTGATTCTTTTCTTATTTGAAGATCTTTTGATGGTGACTAACTGTCTCTTCGACGGCTCGGTGCCTCTCTTTACTGCCACCTGTCTTCTTTTGTTTGGACGTGGTACGTGGCATTTATGAGACGTGACCCTTCTGTTCGTGCCCGTACAGCTCACGTCATGATTCTTATCCCAATCTTTCCCGTTTCTCCTCACTTACCCTTTCTAGGGTTTCGTGTCTTGGGACCGGTGGCATGCTTATATATAGGAGTATTGCTTCAAAGGGGAAAACCCCTATTCAAGTTTTTACCATTACTTCCCAGATTTCAGCCACCGTTTTCCAGACTTCTGCCATTGTTTCTCAGATTTCTGCCATTGTTTCCCTGCTTGTAATCTTGTCCTGCGAAGATTTACTTCTCTCGGTTTCCAAACCTTTTCTCGACCTTCTCGAAGATCCTGCCGTACCTCTCGTTTCTTCAATCCTTCAAGGTTAGTTCTCATGGATCCCTCTGCTAGACATCGTCTTTTTACTGTTGCTATGATTGCCATTGAACAAGGTGATACTTGTACTGCTGCGGCTGTCCACAGGTTGCTTGGTGATCCAATTCCCGATCAGCCCCGATTTATAGACGCTGACGTCTCCGGACTCAACTTATCTGGACTGTGTCGTGAAGTTTCACCAGCTTCTTCCAGTTCGTCACAGCCTGAATCCTATCAGCCTGAAACCGATTCCAGTTCTGCTTCTGAGGCTTGTGATAATTCTCGGCCGTGGAAAAGAATGGGGAAGAAACAAAGCAATCGCGACATCAACAAAGGTTCCTTTGTTCGGGAAATTCGAGTCGGGCCCCAAAGGGTGGTCGATAAAGATATTGAGGACGAGCACAGGGAGGCTCGTATCGTCTTCTCTCCCGAGAGAGTTTGCGCTTACGACGTTGAGCCAAATGTGGTCGGCCCCGAAGAAATCATTAAATATATGAACCGTTTTGATTTGGACAGCGACACCATCTCATTAAACCCTGCTAACGGTCGGGCTGCGTGGAACCCTCCGCCCGGTCAAATGGCGATTTATGGGGCGATGCTTTCTTACTGGGTGACGCTTCCGCTGCAACCCTTCATTACGTGGTTTTTGGCCGAAGCTCAGCTCGCTCCCGCTCAACTAACTCCGAATAGCTATCGGATCTTGATGTGCATGTGGCACATGTGGCATAGGATGGGACGACCACCCCCAACCCCTAGGGAAATTAGTCACTTCTATTCTTTGAGGCCTCTGGGAAAGACTGGGATTTACTTCCTGCTTTCAACTCAGCCCGAGAGTTGGGTCCCCAAGGACGTGATCGCCAAGAACAGGGTGATGCCGACCGCTGATGAAAAGATGAAAGGGTTTGTTTGGGGCTTCCCCACCTCAAACAAGTTCTGGAAGAATAGTTGGTTCTTCGTGGGTGGAGACTGGGGACGGTCAATTTCTTTTGACATCGAGGGTTCCGAGATGACTCGCCGGGTGCCTCGGTACTTCTGCATACCCCAGTGGAGCCACATAACTTCGTCTTTTACGGATGAAGAGCTCAAAACTATGACTCGGGCGGCCTTCCGTCCCGTGGAAAAGAGGGGTAGACCTTACCTCTTCGATGAAAAGAAGATGATAACAGCTCGCCTCTTCCCTCAACTTTCTGCACGCCGGCGTCGCTGTAAGTTCTTTATTTCTTCCTTGCTTTTTAGTTACTTTATCTGTCTGGCTTTCAGCTTCCTAAAAAATTTTATTTATTTATTTTTTTTTTTTAGTGTACGACATAGATGTAGTGTGCGATGCCCAAGCCCGCCGAATGAAAGGTATTGTGGAGGCGAGTCGGAGGGAAGTTAAACGTCAACAGGATGCGGGGATAGCCCCTCCTCAAGGTGACTCTGATGGGAATTCTTCCGAAGACATTCCCGAGGGGGGTGCAGACGACGTGCCGGATTACATGCCTGAGGAAACTCAGGATCAAGAATTGGCAGCCCACGCAACTGATGAAGGCAATCAAGCAGGTCCTTCGACAAAGGGGAAGGAGAAGGTTGGGGAGTCTTCTGAACCAACTGCCTTCTCCTGCGGAACTAGATCTCCGCGGCCTGCTGTAGTCGAGCCGAATATCACTTCCCCGGATGCGGAAATTGCCAGGGAGCATCTGGACGTGACAGTTCCGGAGATTCTGATTTCTGCCGAACTGGACACTGCGCCGTCTGGAAGTGGTGCTGAAATGGGGCGTTCCGATCCAGATTTTGAGGACCCCACAGCGGACCTGAATACTCATGGGAGGCAACCCGAAAAAAGAAAAGCCTCGTTCTCCCCTGGTCGTCCAGCCCCCAAGATTCCTCGAGTGGTTGCTTTCGTCGAGTCATCCTCGGATGAGGAGGGGGTAGCAGAGGCTGCTGAGAATGAGAGATCAATAGAGAACTCTCCTCCACGAGATCAGATGAGGGACGAGCCTGGCATCCCCCTTAGTTCCCCTCAGGCAGTACCTACTGTTAGGTTCCCCGAGGCTAATCTTGGCAGCCCTGACCCTTCAACCCAGTCTGGCGTACCTACCCCCGAGGCCATGTTGAAAGCTATGGCTTCGGGCCAAGCATATATAGGGGAGGATCGTTGGAGCGATCTCAGGGTCGGTTCGTTATCTGATCGGCTCTGCCATTTCTTCAACAGCGCTTCTTATGTGAGTAACTCTTGAGACTTTCATATTTATCTCCTTTATTGCTTACTTCATTTTTGTCACTTGTTATCGGCCCGTTGCAGATGGTAGCCGAGATGACTGAAGTCTGCCAGACTAGTGATGGTCAGACGGAGAAAATAAGGAGGCTTGAAGCTCAGTTGAAGGAGAGTGAAGATCGCCGTGCTCGGGCTGAACTGGCTTGTCAGGAAGGGGCCAGGTCGGGTCAGGTGCTTCTGGACCAGTGCTTGGCGTGTCAACTCGAGGCTGAACAGAAGGCATCTTTCGCTTCTGAAGAGGCTCAAACTTTAAAAAACCAGTTGTTATCTACTCAGGAGGCTCTACTCCAGGTCGAGCAGACAGCTGAAGACGCCAAGTCCTCCTACGAGCGCCGGATTCAGGACTTGGAACGTCAAGCCTTGACGATCAAGTCCCTGTCGAAGGAAGCTAGGCTGGAGTTGGAAATTCAGGGGGTCGATCGCTTCAAAAGATCTCCAGCCTATGATGCTTTACTTCTCCGGGAATTTCAGAGGGGAATGGTCTCGGCCGGAGAGTTTTTCAAGAAGAAGAACAGAGCAACCGATCGGGCCAGGGCCAACTGGAACCTCTCGGTCTGAAAGCATGTGGATGCATCTCTGGAATCCCTCCGGCTCCAGATGAAGACGTGGCGAGCATATTGCAGAAGTAAGGGAAAAGAGCCACACCTCATGCACCTGGAAGTTCCCACTGCTGATTCCTTCTCAACTTTCCATGCTTGTGGGAAAGTGGGGATCGACGGTGAGGCTTCTGACGTTGGGCCCGTTCCCGGGGTGGATTATAGCGCTTGGATAGATGACGACGCCCCGAAAGATGTGATTGTCTGGCTTTCTGATGATAGTCTCCTGAACGAGTACGTGATGGAACCGGACCCGAGCATTGGTGGAAGTAGTTCTCAACCGCCGGTATCTTCTTGATTAATTTTCCTTTTTTGTAACAACCGTTGTATATTCTTTCGCTCATATATAAGAAATCTATTCACTATTCTGCCTGTCCAGTTCCCTGCATGATAAACGTATAAACAAAAGAAAAACAAATGAAGCATAATTTGTTCGGTCACCTATACTCGGCTCGTAGATCTTAAGAATTTTTTGGGACTCTTAATTTCAACCAAGTGCTTGGCGACCACCAAAGTTAACCGAGTATCTTATTCAACTGGCAACTCGTTTATTAAGCCGAGTATCTCATTAAACTGGCCGTTGATTCATTGGACCAAGTATCTTATTTAACTGGCAATTTTTTCTTTTAAAGTCGAGTATCTTATTTAACTGACAACTTTTTTAAGCCGAGTATCTTATTTAACTGGCAATTAATTTCTCCAATCTTGTGAAGATCGTTTTACCCTAACGTTTCGTCGAGGCTCACCACAACCATACGTCAAGGTCCTTACACAAGTCACCTTGGACGTCTCCCGGTTTTGTCTGTGCAAGGTTTCGTCGAATCGTTGGTGGTCATGTTGACCAGCCAACACGACTGCGTATCTCACCAGTCTTCCTGGCGGCGCTCCGAGCAGTTTTCCAGTTATCCTGGTGCCTCGGTTTTGCCTTTTGGTTAAGAAGTGCGTTTGCACTGCTTAAACCAAGCGGGCGCGCTATTCCAGCTTCTCAGCCCTTCAAGAACTACTTGTCCGCTCTCCCGTGGCCTCGTAGCGCATAATTATTTTTGAACGAGATTTGCTCGGACCGGTTTTTAGGTGACCAAATTTAGTCTGCTTGTTCTCGGACGAAGTGGCCACTGTTGTTTGTGCTTTATTTGAACATTCTTTATCGTGGATTTTATCGTCTTCAATGAATAACTTCTTTATTAGCAAACGGAATTTATTAGATAACAATAAGAATTAGAAACCTCTTAACTTGACTATAAGTTAAAGCAAAGCTAAAATAACGTTAAACATGAGTGAGTTTGTCAGGGGTAGAAAATCTTGAGATACTGAGCGTTGCATGGTCGGGGTACTAAGCTGCCTTCTGGGTGAGCTATCAGGTAGACTCCATGCCCTGCAACTCCCTTGATGATATACGGGCCTTCCCATTTGTCGGCGAGAGATCCTGCCGACTTGTCCTTAGTGTTCGGGGATACCCTTCTTAGCACCAAATCTCCGAGCTGGAATCTACGCACATGAACATGGGAATTATAGTACCTTGCAGCCCTTTGCTGGTACGCTGCGTTTCTCACTTGAGCTGCGTCCCTGATTTCTTCAAGCTCGTCTAAGTTCTGCTGCAACATGTTGACGTTGTGCTCGGGGCTATATAGTTGCACCCTGGGTGACGTAAAGGTTGTTTCCGTCGGGATTACGGCCTCTGTTCTGAATGCTAGTGCAAAAGGGGTCTCCCCTGTGGATGGCCTGACAGTCGTTCGGTATGCCCATAACACCTCTGGTAGTTTGTCTGCCCAACTGTCTTTCTTTGATTCCAGCTTTGCTTTCAGTGTGTGCTTGATCACCTTGTTCACAGCTTCAGTTTGGCCATTGGTTTGAGGATGTGCAGGTGATGCATAATAGTTTGCAATCTTGTACTCCTCGCACATTTCCCTGAACTTGCTGTTGTCGAACTGAGTTCCGTTATCCGTTATAATGATGCTCGGGATTCCGAACCTATATATGATGTTCTTCTTGACAAAGCTAGTAGTGTTCGCCTCCGTGATGTGCACCAATGCCTCTGCTTCTGCCCACTTGGTAAAGTAGTCTACTGCCACAATTGCGTACTTTGCTCCTCCCCTTGTTCCTGTGGGCATTGGACCAATCAGGTCGAGGCCCCACATGGCAAAAGGCCAAGGGGAAGTTAAGCTTCTGAGTAACTCCGAGGGTTGCCGAATGTCGTTTGCTATCATTTGACATGTCTTGCAACTTTCCGCGAATCGCTGTGCTTCGGCAAATAAAGTCGGCCAATAAAAACCCTGCCGAAGTACCTTGTGTGCTAGGCTCTTACCCCCAGTGTGGTTTCCACACACCCCACTGTGAACATCTTTCAGAATCTTGTAGGTTTCTTCTCCGGCAACACATCTTTGTAACACCTTTGAGAACCCTCTTCTGTATAGTTCTCCCCTCAGAATCGTGTACCGAGTTGACCTGTACTTGACGCGTTTTGCCTCCACAGCATCCTCCGGTAATATGTTTCTCTCCAGATATTCTCTAAGCTGGGTCGTCCAATCACTTGGACCTAGCCGGATTTCTGACACCATGACCTCTTCAGATTCTGCCGTACTTGGTTTGGTTAGGTGCGCCACTGGTATTGCTTTCGACCTAATACTCATGGTGGCTGAGGCTAATTTAGACAAAGCATCTGCTTTTTCGTTCTCCTCCCGAGGGATTTGAAGGATCCTGTACGCCTTAAACTTTTTAAGCAAGCTCTTTGCAATGTCTAAGTAAGCTATCATATGCTCCTCCCTCGCCTGGTATTCATCCAGCACCTAGTTAACTACAACATGGGAATCACTGTATACCGCCAACTCATCTGCCCCCAATGCTATGCAAACTCTCAAACCAGCCAACAAAGCTTCATACTCTGCTTGGTTATTAGTTGCTTTGAAGTCGAATCTCATGGCGCATTCCACAACATCTCCTTCTGGTGTTGTTATGACTATTCCTGCCCCACTGCCATGAGTATTTGACGATCCATCCACATGCAACTTCCATTGGAACTTACTCATTTGTTCACCTTCTATCATCCTTTGCACTTCCATATCTGGCTCGGTGAACTCTGCTATGAAATCGGACACTGCTTGTCCCTTAACTGCAGCTTTTGGGGTATATTTGATGTCGAATTCACTCAGCTCAACCGCCCATTTAGTCAATCTTCCCGACAGTTCTGGTTTTTGCAGGATGAGTTTTAGCGGGCAGTCGGTGTACACCTCTATTGCATGCGCTTGGAAGTACGGCCTTAGTTTTCTGGCTGCCGCGACCAGGGCGAGTGCGACCTTTTCGGCCGGTGAGTATCTAGTTTCTGCTGGAAGCAATGCCTTGCTGGTGTAATATACCGGTTTTTGCACTCCTTCCTCCATTCGAATCAACACCGAACTTGTCGCTACCTCTGTGATTGAAAGGTACAAGTACAATGTTTCCCCGACCACCGGCTTTGAGAGGATGGGTGCTCGCCCTAAATACTCTTTCAGTTTCTGAAAAGCAGCTTCGCATTCTTCACTCCATTCAAGGCCTTTTCCTTTCTTTATTGCCCTGAAGAATGGGGCGTATTTGTCTGTCGACTTCGCTATAAATCGGTTAAGTGACGCAAGACATCCCGTTAGCCTCTGTACATCCCTCAGCGTCCTTGGCGAAGCCATATCTTCCAACGCTTTGATCTTCTCGGGGTTCACCTCAATCCCTCTTTGATGCACCTGAAAACCAAGAAATCTCCCTGATGGCACTCCGAACACGCACTTGCTCGGGTTAAGCTTCATCTTATATCTCCTCAGCACTTCGAAGGTCTCCCTTAAGTCTTCTAAATGCTTCTCCGCTGTGACACTCTTGGTCAACATATCATCCACATAAACTTCCATGTTCCTCCCGATTTGCCGGGCAAAGATCCTGTTTACCAATCTCTGGTAGGTTGCCCCAGCGTTTTTCAAGCCGAAAGGCATCACCTTATAGCAGTACAAACCCTGATCTGTGGTGAAGGCTGTCTTTTCTTCATCTGCTTTATTCATTCTGATCTGATTGTATCCTGAGTAAGCATCCATGAAGCCCAGTTGGTCTATTCTCGGCAATGGGAAGCTATCTTTCGGGCAGGCCTTATTCAAATCGGTGAAGTCTACACACATTCTCCACTGATTATTTTTCTTCTTAACCAGCACCACATTGGCCACCCATTCTGGGTATTTGACTTCCCTTATCGATCCTGCAGAAAGCAACTTGCCTACTTCATCCTTAATGGCCACACTCCTCTCTGGATTGAACAGCCGTCTCTTTTGCACTACCGGGCGGAACTCTGGATTGATGGAGAGGCAATGTGATATCACTTTTGGATCTATCCCGGGCATATCTTCGTGGCTCCAAGCAAAAACATCCTTGTAATCCCTTAGTAGTGAGACAAGTCGAGCTTTTATACATTCACTCAAATTTGCCCCGACTTTCACCGTCCTGCCTGGATCTTCTGGGTCCAATACCTCCTCTTAGGTCGGCTCATCTTTCTTAGCTTCGGGCCCCTCTCTGGGATCCAACTCAAAATCCTTCGGTACTTCTGATTCTTCAGTCCCATCGGTTATCAGCTTAGTTGTCACATCATATACCTGGTTTACTTCCCTGTCCTTGTATACTGACAAATTTGCCCTTCGAGCCATTTCTTGCGATCCTTTGACCATTCCAACTCCAAACTCTGTTGGGAACTTCATCATTAAAGCATAAGTCGCCGTCACCGCCTTAGCTTTATTCAAGAACGGTCGGCCCAATAGGGCGTTGTACGGCCAATTTTCTGTGTCGACGACTACAAAGTCGAGTAACACTGTCTTTTGGCAAGGAGCCTTCCCGACCTTCACCGGTAATTTTACTGTGCCGAGCGACCTTACCTCCGTCCCGCCAAATCCTCTGAGAGGTGTAGGAAAAGGCTGCAGGTCTTTCCTTTCCAGCCTCAGCTGGTCATAAACTTCTGCACTCAAAATATCTACTGAGCTTCCATTGTCGATCAAAATCCGATGGACCTCCCTATGGCCAATATGTGCGCTGATTACCAGTGCATCGTTTGGTCTTACATCTACTCCATGTGAGTCAGCCTCTGTGAATATGATGGGAGCCCAGCCTCCCTTGATCTTTTTTGGGTCGGGTTCAATGGAATTGACACCTAGATCTCTTCTAGCCTCTACGGCTTCCCGAATTTCCTAGGTCCTCTCCCTATTACTTTTTCCCGTTGATGGTCCACCAAAAATCGTGTTGATCGCTCCTTCATCCTCAGCTTTCTTGGGGCTAAGTTTTCTTGCCCGACCATCCTGTCGGTTATTTCTCCGTCCGTCTACCTTGTCGGTTTTCTTCAGGACGATATCTTTCAAATGTCCTTCCCTAATGAGGGTCTCTATGTGATCCCTAAGTTGAAAACACTTGGAAGTTTCGTGTCCATTCTCCTTATGGAACCTGCAATACTTGGTGACGTCCCTCCGGGCATAGGATGACTGCCTAGGAGGTTCTTTAGACATGTTCTTCTCCTCCAGGATTGCCAGAATTTCCTCTTGATCCTTCCTCAGTGGGGTATAGTTTGTATATCTGCCTTGGAACTTCTGCCGTGGTTGATCCGTCTTTGGATCATATGCCCGACGACCATCCCTACTATCCCGTGTCTTATTCTTTTGTTTATCACCTTTCGCATCGGGCGTCTTCGCTTGGTCCTTGGCTTTAGACCCTTCCGGGCGTCCGCCATGCACGAAGTATCCTCCCGTGGTGATTTCTTCTTCCTCTGCCAAGGCATAGCCCCCAGCCATATCCATCATGTCAGCATAACTGGTCAGACGGGCTCTTCTCAGGTCAAATGACAGCTGACCATTCTGGAGGTTATTGATGAACGCTGCAATTATAGCTTCGTCGTTTGCACTTCCAATCTCAGACACTTCTTGACCGAACCTTCCCAAATATTTCTTAAGTGATTCATCCTTTCCTTGCTTAAGTTGAGACAAGTGAGCCACCGACTTCTTCCTGTGCACATTCCCGAGGAACTGCCTTGAGAAAGCCTTACTCAGCTCGCTGAAGTTACTTATGCTGGCCGTTGGTAACCTGCCGAACCACCTAGAGCCCAGATCCCCAAGAGTTTGAGGGAAATTTAAGCATAGTAGGGCATCATTGTAAACATACTGGGCCTTGGCACTCTTGTATCTTCTGACATGTTCCTTAGGGTCCGTGTCCTTTTTGAATTGCTCTACATGTGGCATTCTAAACCTCTCCGGGAATGGCGTCCTCAGGATCCTATTGGTGAAAGGACTCCCGGATTCATCATCTGACAACTCGTTACGCCCATATCGCCTGACTAACGCATCCATTTGTCGGCGATTATTCTCCACTTCCCGGGTCAAACTCTGTATGAGTATATCTCTGTCTCCCTCCGGCTCCCCCACAGCATTGAAATTCTGACTTATAGTTAGTTTTTGGCCTCTCTCTTCCGGATTAGATTCTCTTTGATCCCGATTTAAACCGTGTAGTTGAACTGTGCCCCTTTGGCGCTTGTGATGATAATTCTGCTCACTCTCTCCCGAGGACGACGATCGATCTCTCCGATGAGTACGCCTCCGTGGACGGTCTCTATCCCTTGCCGTCTGGTCATGACCATACCTTCTGTCCGAGTCATTCTCCTCTCTACCTTCTCCGCTTCCCCTGGTTGGCCTTTCAGAAAAAATCACCGGCCTGTCAGTCGGATCACGGCTTGCCTTTATAGGTGCATTAGGCGTTGGTATCACCACTATCGAGCGCAACCTAGTTGCTTGCTGGTTTGGAGCAGAAAGATTGTGAGGTGACGTCAAGCCTTCCGTGGCGGAGAGATCAACCCCTTGCCTTGCAGCGTCAGATATAAGTTGCTGCAAGGAAGCGCGGAATCGTTGCGCAATCTCTTCGTTGGTTGGAGGAAAACGCTGAATACCAGCCAGGGCAGTTGACTGATCTGCCGTTGTCAAGGTTACCTCTGCAGTGTTAAGGGTGGCATCATCATCCAATTCATTGATTGGCAATCCTTGACTATACCTGGAATCGCTACCATCTCCTTCGCCAGCCATTGTCACAAGTTTTGTTTGATCCACCCCCTCCTTCTAGCGCCAATTGTTGATGGTGATTTTTCGTCGTCACTATCAACGAACTTGTACCAAGCGAAAATAAGAACAGATAGGTGTAATACCGCAAGAAAACGATAAATCAAGAGATACGAATACGTGGTAAAAACTCCTTTTAACTAGAGAAAAATCCACTGGTTGTTGCTTGAGCAACACAGTCAAATCCACTATCAAAAATTCAATTACAAAGTATTTCTCTCTGACTTATTCTGCTAATTCACACCTATCTCCATCATGTTTCTTACTGGGGTATTTATACATGTTGTTTGCTAGGGTTTGGTGTTGTGATATCCGCATTTTGTGTGATTTCCTAGTTCTAATTGAAGTCTGTCTCTTTATGGAATCTATCTTGTTTCCTGTTTTGGTTGAGTACGAATCTACGTCGGATTCCTCGCCCTTTATCTGCGGGAAATCTATTTGCCTTTCAATTGAACTCTGATAGTCATATCGTTGCTTATTGTGGAGTCGCTTGCTTCTGATTCTGTCCATATGTTTATGAAGTACTTGTCTTCGTCGTCTGATCCCGAGTATGCCGAGTATGCCTGAGCATGCCCGAGCCGGTTTTCTCGTCTGTGGTCGGGTTAATTTACTCTTTGCCGAGTAAATTCCCTTGGGAATCTCTAGCCCTTTAACCCTTGACTTTTCTCGACTTTGCTTACGTGGCCCCTTACTGTAATGACGTTTCCTTAATGATGATTTTTACTTATAACATCCTTCTTCTTCTTCTTCTTCTTCTTCGCCGAGTCCACTTATTAGTCATCCAGCGAAGTTAAAAATTTCCTTTCCTTGAAATTTTACTGAACTTTGTTTGAATACCAGCTTTTCAATTTCCTTTCCTTCCACTTCTAGTGTAAAAGACCCATTCAAGCTTAAAAATTTCAGCCTCCCAATGACATCTATGGCTAGTGAACCTATTCCTTCAAAAGTTGTATATACACTGTTCGATAGAAGTCCTAAACGAGTTGGTGTTTCAACAATTGATTCCAATTAACTACGCTAGATATGTGATTGATGTTGAAAAATGTGTGGTTAAAAATGGTTATTTTACAGGTAATGGTACTTCTCATGATGATTGCAGTGACGATGTGTATACTGATGATGCCCCTACATATTCTTCTTCAGGGAGTTTATTAGATAGGCGTTTTGTGATTGGTGTTTTAAAATTTTATAGCAATGAAATATGTCTTGAACTGGGAAGAAGATACCATGCATTGATTATTAAGAGTGAAGTTAGTGTTAATCAGTTTGTAGGAACTAGTCTTGTTGGTATGTTTGCTAAATGTGGAGATATGAGTTTACTGGTAGCACGTTTAACTCCAGATTTTGTTAACTTAACTCCAGTTTACTGAATTTTATGTGTAATGTTCTGGTGACTCACTTTTATTCAAATTATATATATATATATATATATATGTATATATGTATGTATTCGGTGAATCAATTTTCTTCTCTGATTCATTATTATATTTTTTTCTTTATTTTTACAACAATTTTTAAATTATGAGTTATTTGATAATTATTTGGGATGAATTATTGACTCCCTTTTATTCAAATTAAAAATTGCAATAGAAAAAATATAAGAAAAATTATAATTTTTGATTTTTTTCAGTTATTCTATCGGAAGTGTTTTTACTGTTTTCATTTTCAGAATTCAGCTTTCAGTGAAGCTACCAGACGCGTTTTTACTGTTTTCAATTTCAGGATACAGTTTCCCGTATATGCTACCAGACGCGTTTTCAGAATTCGAAAAATAAAAAAAAAACACGGTTTTCATTTTCATTTTTATTTTTGAAAAACAGTCACTGAAAAACGCTTACAGGACAGACCCTTAGAATCTTTGGAGCTACTAGATGTTGTATTCCTGCCATGAGTGTTCTCTCTACATTGATTGCAAGAGAATTTAGAACTAATTCAAATTTGTAGTTGCCTGATTTGATAAATCTTTATTCGGTGTTTAATAGAATAAGTCACAAAATGATCTTTATTCGTTGTTTCATAGAGTACAAGTCACAAAATGCATTGCCTCATCAGGCAAGGAACTGATATTTAGCTAAAGAAATAAATTTTAAACTTAACCTAAGAAATCAACAATGTTTTGAAAATTTTATTACTCGCAAATGCAATAATCTATTGCTCATTCAACTTTATTAGGCCCCAACACCAAAATTTTGTTGTAAACTGATTGAATTCTTAGAGTAGTTTAATTACAATCACATATCCGGTGCTTAGTTGTAGAGTAATGCTAGGCGTCCTAATTTTTTTTTTTTTCCAAATTCCTTCCCAGGTGATATGGCACGTGAGGTGTTAATATCTTGTAAATCATGAGATTATGTGGTGAGTAATATGATGTTGACACCTCACGTGCCACATTATTTGGGAAAAAAATTTTGGGACGCCTAGCATTATTCATATATAGGGTTAAAATTGAAATTAATCATATAATTAATGGAGTTTTTTTTTACCCAGCATTAGTGTTTTGATTTGATTGTTCTTACCAAACTTTCCACTGAACAGACAAGAATACCCTTAATGGTTTCTGAAATAAAAAATATATATTTTTTAAAAAAAACTTAATTTTTTTTTTAATGATTGGAGGTATACAGACTTCCATTAATGAAGGTCCAAGCTCCATTATATTGGAGGTCGACGAGACCTCCAAGCGAGATCTTGCCGACCTCCAATGTCAAAAAAATGAAAAAGAAGAAATAGGAATTCCAAATTTGGAATTTTTTTTCTTCTGAAAAACGCACCAGTCCAAATCATTTAAATGCACCAGTTCACTTCAATTAAACGTACACACCCATTCGAATCAATTAAACGCAAACACCACTTCGAAACAATTAAACGCACCAATCTATATCATTTAAAAACACCAGTCCAAATCATTTAAAAGTATCAGTCTTTTGTGAAATTTTTTTCCCAGATCTGGAATTTCTTCTTCTTCTTCTTCTTCTTCCGACCTCCAATAGAGGTCAGACCTGTAGGGAAAAACACGCAGCGGAAGCGAAAAGTTGAGTTTGTATGTTTCAAAAATTTTCCTTTTAAAAGAAAGAACTTTAACCCTTGATTAATTAATATATAATAAAAGTATCGTACCTTTTTCACGTGACGATTGATATTGCGTCGATTTGAATCCGCTTATGTCGAATTGAATCCGTAAGATCTTCCAATCCAATCACGAACATGAATCATTTAGGAGTGTGTACTACCTTTCTTTGAATTGTAAACACGATGATGGAAACAAAAATCTTTTTTTTTTTGACAAATCTTTTTCTTTTTATTAGTCACAATAATCCTCGTAGAGAAAATAAAGAACGTTTGGTCACTTGTGAATTCTCAATCTTTTAATCGAAAACTCTTGTGAACCCTAATTCAATCTTGTACACAAAGCCTTTTGATGTAATAGCTTCTAGTGCACTATCGAAAATAAAACGCTGCTTATTCTTCTTCTCTTTGGTCGAATTCTACACCCCCTTTCTTGAGTTGGAAGTTTTTTTTAATTCAAAAGTAAGAGAATAAAAATTTTCTCTAAAAAAAAACTTCTTCTTTGAACAACTCATCAAAAACGAATTTGATGATATATATAGGGTGGCCAAAATTCTCCTACATTGTGGAGGATTTGATTTCACCACAACCTTATCAACTTAGTAGTTCAAATCTACTCCAACTTAATGGTGTAAAAGGGGGCCGGCCCGGCCCACATCGGCACGGCCCGTTTTCCTAAATGGAGGCCCGGCACGGCACGCCGGCACGGCCCTTCCGTGCCGTGCCGCGTGCCGTGCCGTGCCGGCACGTGGGCCAATTTGGCGGGCCAAATGGGCCGGCCCATATATATATATATTTTAATTTTTTTATATATTATTATTTTTGTATAATAAAAAAATGTTTATAATAAATTAATAATAGATTATAGATACATTTTTTATTTTATTTAATGAATTAATTCAAAAAATAAATAAAGATAAAACATGAAAGAAAAAAAAAGTAGATAAAAATATGAAATGAAGAATTCTTTATTTATTTCGGACTTTTAGTATTACATATTTACATGATTGCCTCATTAAAAACCTTACCAAGAAAACCCAGTGGGATAAAAACTTGGTAAGGGAAAAAGAGTGCAATCATATTACAAGTAAATGTACATGTACAACCTAGTTCTGGACCTGGTTACTGCCGGAACCCTCATCGACATATAAATTGGAGAAATTTTGAATAAATTGTTCATCTACCGTTTCATTTTGAATAAATTGTTCATCTACCGTTTCATTTTGAATAAATTACTAATAAAATATTATAATAGTATATTAGTAAAGTAGAATAGTAGAGAGAGAGTAAGAATGAAATTAAGAATAATTGAAATTGTATAGAGAGTTTGAGAATAGAGAGATTGAGAGAATTAGAGAAAGTGAATGAAAAGTGGAATGTGTGGGAGTATTTATAGAAAAATTAGAAAAGTGGGTAAAAATATAAAACACAAGAGTTGAGGGGGCAAATTGTAATTTTTATTGTTTTTTAAAAAAAAATACCGTTATATACTTAAATTAAAAAAAAAAAAAAAAAACAAATTCCGCGGGCCCAACGGTCGGCACGCCGTGCCGGCACGTGTGCCGGCCCGGCGTGCCGACCGTTGGGCTTGGCACGCCGTGCTGGCGTGCCGTGCCAGGCCGGCACGCCGTGCCTGGAACCCTGACCCGGCACGTGCCAAGAATGGGGGCCGTGCCAGGCACGGCCCGCCATCCTTGGCAGGCCGGCCAGACCGGGCCCTCCAGGCCCGGCCCATATTTACAGCACTACTCCAACTCATGAGTATATTTATCCAATAATAAATTGTTGAATATCAATTAAAAATTGTGACTTTATCGATAACTTCCTAATTGATTATCAATTAGAGTTTTGATAGATATCAAATACTTCATAATTTGACTAGATAAATAAAATCTCTTTTTAATTTATCTACTTATCAAATAAAGTATTTGATACTTAACATACTACTAACAATAGTATGACACTAAGAGATCTTCTCCTAGTATACTGCTATCAATAATTATGACACTAAGAGTCATTCTCCTAGTAAACTACTTATAATAATATGACACTAGGAATCATTCTCATAATTTTTAAAAGATTTTGACTTTTAATTAAACAATTAATTAATTAATTTCCATTTGATTAATTAATAAAATAAAACAATATATTAAGCTAATATTATTACCCTTGCCGCCCAAGTATATACATTTGGGTAATATATCGTTTTTCTATTTTATTACATCCATTGAACTTTAATAAAAAGTCCACATGTGAACGAGACCCATTCTTACTATAAAAGAAACAAGTCCACATGCCTTAAATTAATACATTAATATAATTTAACAGCCCATTTAATTAAACTGTGCAAATTATATTCTTAATGTATTAATGGAATGCTAAATGCACCCCATTAGGGCCGCCCAAGAATTCCCACATCCTTGGCCGCCCATTCCAGGTATTTGAAGAGTTACCGCATATCTTGATCACACATGACCGCACCTCTCCAAAACTTTTGGATTCCGAAATCCAAAAACAATTCTAGATGGACCTAGAAATTGGTCTGGTAGAATATATCAAGTGATCCATGCAAGTTCGTGCAGATTGAGGATCTTGGCGGGCTATCTAAATTTAAGCTTCAATAGACATAACCTAATCACAATCAACAAATGATTCACTTAGGTTCAATCTATTAATTTTAGCTCATTCTACTAAAGAGCTAAAATTGAACTCTTAAATAAAGATAGAATAAGTTAATGTTACTCATTCGTACCCTAGACTATCTTATTGGAGATAGTGTATCATCATGAAAAATATCAGTAATTGCCGAGAGCTCAGAGACAACCTATAGCTCTCCTAGTTACCATATTTACTCATATGACCATATTTTGAACTTGGATATTTTGACTTGTCCAGAAGCCATGTTTCAATAGACACTATCAAAAACTTAAAGTTAAGATTTAATATCCAATACCTCAAAATATCCATATGATGATATTCTACTCACATTTAATAAATGGAGCCATCCATATCTATAAATGAAGTCCTCTATTGATTAACAAATGAATACCACCAAACTATCAAGGATAAACTATGCTATGTAATCGTACTCACTGATAGCTCAAATGATAACACTTGTAACCATAATTCCATCATTTATTTCAGGATTGAGATAGACTCTTCGATTATCCTCAAGTGAAAACTTTTATCCACTGACGGTTCTGGATAAAGTATTTCATTGTGATCCTATTCAATGCACCCAGTGCACTAGATTCTTTTTTCCAAAGACACTACATTTTGATGATTTTAGACTCATCATAACACATTTGATCTCACTCAAATGCTAGCAAAAGAATCTACAACTTTAACAAGGTAAATGCGCCCAACCTTTATCTTAAGTTGTGAATATTGTTCAAGACTAACTAAAGTATTGTGTCTATCTCATACATATCCAGATGTACAAACAATACTTCATTTCTCATAGTCTTTTGACCTTATGATTATTTACTTTTGACAATTATAATAATTAAACTATAAATGCTATAAGATTTGTTAAACTAGAAATCACTTTATTAATATGAAAAGATTGTCAAATACATTATTACACTATTGCTATTGAGCATAATCCTAACAAGACCTCTATTAATAGAGGTCTCGCCGACCTCCACAAATGGAGGTCTGTAGACCTCCAATCATTAATTTTTTTTAAAGAAAAATAGTTTTAAAAAATAAAAATAAATTAAAAAGGTCGGGGTAAACTTGTCTCTTCAGTGGAAAGTTTGGTAAAAACAATGAAAATACTAATTCTCGATAAAAATAGAAACCCCTTTAATTTTCTTTTTGGTTAAACAGGCTATTTCCCCTTATATATATATATATATATAAATAAATTTGGCATAATATTTGACAAGATTTTGTGGTCTTTGGATCTCCTAGATTTGGATGGTCAGAGCATCTCCAAGGATATCAGTTGGAGACCCCCTTATTTAAGGGTGAATGTTGTTGTATGGGGTTAATAAGAGGGTTTGTGTTCCAATGATACTCCCTTAAATGACTATTTTATAATTTATTATTATTATTTTAGGAGATAATTACTCCGGTGACCATCAAATTAATGACACACTATCAAAATGACTATTAGATTGGAAAGTTGTTCCAAAATGACCATTTTTGGTGAACGTTGTGACACTAATGACCATTCTATCAAATTCTATCAAATTCTATCTAATTTCATCCAATTCCATCCAATGAGTGGAATTTTAGTAAATAAGTGGATGACAATAATTTATTTTAGATGTTTTTTAGAAGTCAATTTTTTCAATTAGTGACATTTTGGTAAATAAGAGGATGATATTAATTTATTTTAGATGTTTTTTGGAAATCAATTTTTTCTTTTGTTTTTTGAAACGAATAGTTATATTTAGCGTGTGTGTATAAATATATATATATATATATATATTATGTTTGAGGTATGCTATATGTACAGTCTTTCTACTATCAGTTCGTCCTGACATAAAATTTATCAGGACATTGAATGTGAGCCACTCATTTATGAAAGAGCTTTGACAAGTGCATACACACCAAATCAAAGTATGTAAAATGAGTGACTCACATGCAAGGAACTAATAAATCTTTTGTCAGTTCGACCTAACAATAAAAAAATTGGCTATATGTATACACACACTAAATATAATTATTCGTTTCAAAATACAAAAGAAATGGTTTAGATCAATACACGTGTCTCTTTTTGTTTTTTTTTTTAGATTTTTTAGATTTTTTTAGCCTTGATCTTCTCAAAAAAGAAATATATATGTTATATATATATCATTTCTATTGTCAATTCGAGCTGATATAAAATATATTAGTTCCTTGCATGTGGGCCATTGGATTAAAAAGATGCTTTGACAAGTGCATACAGCCAACTCAAAACATTTAAATCAATTGAACCACATACAAGGAACTGATATATTTTATATCAGTTCGAGCTGATATATATATATATATATATATATATATATATATATATATATTTGAGGGAAAATGTTCACCTCAGTGCGAATTGATAAATATTTATCAGTGAGTTGCATGTGGACAATTAGATTCAATAGCTTTTGACCCAGTCTGTATGCACTTGTTAGTGCTTATCCATAATCTATGATTCACATATAATGCACTGATGTATTTTATATCAGTGCGCATTGAGAAGAAAATGACTGATATTTGAGATATGTTATACATATATACACACACTAAACATAATTATTCGTTTCAAAAAATAAAATAGAAAAATTGATTTCCAAAAAAACATCTTAAATAAATTAATGTCATCCCCCTATTTACCAAAATGCCATTTATTGGATGAAATTGTATGGAATTGAATGAAATTGTATGGAATTGGATGGAATGACCATTAATGCCACTTTTTGCTAAAAATGGCCATTTTGGAACAACTTTCCAATCTAGTGGCCATTGTGATAGTGTGTCATCAATTTTATGGCCACCAAGGTAATTATCCCTTATTTTAAAGAGCTGTTGAGATAAATTTTCAAAAAAGAAATGAAAAAAAAGGTGCAGATATTGCCACCCAAAGAAATTATTTGGACACCCATTTTTTTATGGGCAAATTACACAAACTTACTCTAGTTATATGAATAATTACATAAAAACCGGTAAAAAAATTATAATGACACTAAACTCCCCTTGACCCGTTAATTAACGGTTGACCACCGTTAGTCAATCTTGGAAAAAGGACAATGTCCGTTTTGCATTTGTTCTAGTATTTCAAAATATTCTATTAAATAAATCATTGAATTAAAAATCAGAAAAAATATGTATATAAAAGAAATCAAATAACTGTAAAAAAGAAATCAGAAACTTTTTAAAAAAGAGATATAAAAATCAAAAAACTATTACAAAATCAGAAAAAATATATAGAAATTAAAAATATAAAATAAAATGATCTCTTTAGATCTCAATGGAGATCAAATGGAGGAGAACTCGATCACCATTAGAGGAAATCTAAAATGTCCATTAACGGAGATGATATATCTCCATTGATGGAGATTTTGATTCCAGATCTTCTCCAAAAGGTGAGGAGATCTTGATTCTCTATTAATGAAGATTTTTGTTCCAAAGCTCCCATAAAAATGGAGAAGATCTAGAACAACATCTTCTTTATGGAGAATCTCTATCATATATTTTTTCTCTAAATTTTTTAAATAATTTTTATTGTTTGTGTTTTTGGATGAGATTGTGATGGTAAAGAAAATGAAGGGTGGAGAAGAAGAAGATGAAGAGTGAAGAAGAAAGAAGCAAAATTATTTTGGGTTGAGATTCTCCATTAATGAAGATTTTTGTTCCACATCTCCTAAAAAATGGAGGAGATCTACAACCACTTCTCTTCATGGAGAGTCTTTATCATATATATTTTTTACTCTAAATGTTTTAAATATTTTTTATTGTTTGTGTTTTTGAATGAGATTGTGATGGCAAAGAATATGAAAGTTGGATAAGAAGCAAATGAAGGGCGGAGAAGAAAGAAGCATAATTGTTTTGGGTTGCGATTTGTTTTGTATTGGGTTGTGATTTCGTTGGTTTATGGCTGCGATTTGGTCTTTGAAAATTGAAGGAGATGATGAAACATATATATATTTTAATTAATATTATAATTAATTTATAAATTGTTAGGATTTATGTGGTGATATGTTATTGGACGCTTTTTTTCTTTTTGTAATAACATTGAAAAATACCAAATTACCCTCATTGATTAATGACAATCTGTTGTCAATAGTTAGTCAACCGTTAGTTAACGGGTCAAGGGTAAATTAATGTTATTATAATTTTTTTACCAGTTTTAGTGTAATTATGCATATAACTAGAGATGTTTATGTAATTTGTCCATAAAAAAAATGGATACACAAATAATTTCTTTGGGCGGCAATTTCGGATAAAAAAGAGTTGTTGGCATTTATTAAAACTTATAAATTACTCAACAATTTCTCTCCTCCATTCATCATTAATTTCTTTTCTCCTGGATTTTCTTTCCTAGTTACAATAACAATGATAAATTACTCAACAATTTCTTGATGAAGTCTTTTCTCTGTGGTTCTCTGAACTTGCTGAGTAAAAGTAGATATTTGTTTTCCTTTTTTGGTTTTCTATTCGTTTTTGGCTTTCAATCGGATTTTTGTGCATCTAGCAAGAGCAGAACATTATGGGCTTAGAGGACATTTCCAAGTTGTGTGAGAGGTTGTCGATCCTGGATGGCGAGGGTCCTGTGCAGCGCCTGAATGTGGAGTTGAAGAAGACGGGGGCAAACCGTCTGGGTTTGAGTCTGGTAGGTAAAATTTGATGAAATCTCTGGTTAGGCGTGAGGTTTTTATGAGGGTGATATCGAAGATATGGAAAGTGGTTGCAGGAGTTGAGGTTGAGAATGTTGCACACAATGTGTTTACGTTCCACTTCATGTGTGTGGAGGATCGACGCCAGGTGCTGGTGGGGGGACCCTGGACCGTTGATGGTGCTTTGATTGTATTGCTAGAACCTTCTGGTATGGGCGAGATTGAGAGTCTCAAATTCAATCATGCAGAATTTTGGGTTCAAATTCACCGAGTCCCTCTTTTATGTATAACCAAGGATATTGGGAGCTTTTTAGGTAGCCTTATTGGTAAAGGTTATTGGAGTTGATGTTGGGGTCTGGGGGGATTCTTCCGGGAAATTTTTGAGGGTTCGCGTTTGAGTGGAGATTGATGTAAAGGTTAATGTAGTTTAGTAATATTGGTTCTCTTTGTATTTCCTTATCTAGTCTCTTTGTATTTCCTTATCTAGAGCAGCTGTTGTTATACTTCTAAACTTAGGACTTCCTGTTACTGTTTTCTACTTAATTTAGGACTTTACTAAATTCAGACTTCTTCAAGTCTCCTTATGTATATTTATATAGCTTCGTCTTCTTTAATAAAATACACAGAGAATTATTCTCAACTTCTATATGGTATCAGAGCTCTTATAACTCAAACGAGTTCATCAATTAAACATGACCACCAGCACAACAACTTCTTCCTCCTCAAACACGGTAATAGTCATCTCCTCTTCATCCTCTTCTCATGACATGTCCTCTTCCTCAAACACAATTATCTCCATCAATATAGCTGCTCAAGCGCCGCTGAAGCTCACAGCAACAAACTATCGCTCCTGGAAACTCCAATTCCACACTCTACTTGTTGGATTTGATCTCATGGGTTTCGTTGACGGACAACGCCCATGCCCTTCGGCCACCATCACAACCGGCGATGAGACCACACCAAATCCTACCTATAACATATGGACCAGACAAGATCAATTATTGCTACATGCAATACTTGGATCCATATCCCCTTCCATCATCCCGTTTATTGCTTCCGCCAAAACTTCCTATGATGCATGGACTGCACTTGCCAATACCTATGCAAAACCCTCAAGAGGACACATCATGCATCTTAAAGGTGTGCTCACCAACATCTCCAAAGGCACTCAATCCATCACCGAATACATGCAGCATGCCAAGAGCGTTGTAGATGAATTGGCCATGCTTGATGCACCAGAAAATCCTGAAGACTTAACAGTAAAAATCCTAAACGGCTTGGGGGATGAATTCAGAGATATATCATCAGCCATTCGTGCCCGTGACTCACCAATTACGTTTGAAGAACTTCACGAAAAACTAATCAATTCTGAGGCTGTTTTGAAACAAGAAAGCGTAAGAAATCAAAAACTTCCCATCACTGCAAACTATGTTGCCAAACCTCCCTCTAGTGGTCATCAATCCAACTACAATCGACAAAACAACAGAGCATTCATCTCAAACAACTCCAACAGGCCTGCTGATTTGTATCCCCAAAATTCCAATCGGAATCAATCCAATGAGCCAAGACCATATAGTGGCTTCTGTCAGCTTTGCGGGGAACAAGGTCACACAGCAAAATGATGCTCCGCATACATTTATTCAGCAGCTCGACCACAAGGGAGCCAGCTGCACCAGTCGAACCAGCTGCACCAGCCGAACCAGCTGCACCAGCCGAACCAGCATGTGCACCAGCCGAACCTGCACAGTCAGTCGTCCAAGCAATGGCAGCCGCGAGCCCTCTTCGCTGCTCCTCCATCCTCCTCGCCTGAATGGCTTCTTGATTTCGGCGCTTCTCACCATGTCACCACGGACCTCCAAAACCTCTCCATGCACTCCCCATATGGTGGTTCCGATGACATCATGATAGGTGATGGCTCAGGTTTGAATATCACACATACAGGCTCTCTCCATTTGCCCTCTAAATCTTCATCCTTCTTATTAACTGATGTTCTATATGTGCTGAATATGACTCAAAATCTAATTTCGGTCTCAAAATTTTGTGTCTCAAATCAAGTGGCTATTGAATTTTTCCCTTACTCTTTTGTTGTGAAGGATCTTCGTACGGGGGCGCGGCTCATGTAAGGACGGACTAGGAATGGAGTCTACGAGTGGCATTCACATGCTCAACCTGACAAACCGTCTATCTTAGCATTCTCCAGTGTCAAAGCCACAATTCCTGACTGGCATCATCGCCTAGGCCATCCGTCATCAAGAATTATTTCTAAATTAGTGTCTTCTCAGGCTCTGTCTGTAGTGTCGTCAAATAATCTTAGCTATCCATATAGTGCGTGTCAAATCAATAAAACTCACAAATTGCCCTTTTCAACCTCAACTGTTCACAGTTCTAAACCGCTTGAGGTCATCTATTCAGATGTTTGGACCTCTCCAATTATCTCTAGAGATGGCTACAAGTACTATGTGTTGTTTGTTGATCATTTTACAAAATATATGTGGTTATATCCTTTGAAAAATAAATCTGATGTTCATACAGTCTTTATTCGTTTTAAATCTCAGGTTGAAATTTTTTTTAAACACTCCATCATCTCATTCTACAGTGATAATGGTGGTGAATACATTGCACTTAGGCACACCCTAGCTCATCATGGCATCTCCCACTTCACTACACCACCTCACACGCCAGAACACAATGGTGTCTCTGAGCGTCGTCACAGGCATATAGTTGAGACATGTTTGTCTCTTCTCACCCATGCCTCACTACCACTTACTTTTTGGTCCCATGCATTCACCACTGCTATTTACCTTATCAATAGGATGCCTACACCCTTGTTACACATGATCTCACCTTTTGAGAAAATCTTCGGTAAGCAGCCGTCGTATGCGAAACTTCGTGTATTTGGGTGTTTGTGTTATCCTTGGATTAAACCATATGCTAATCACAAGCTAGAACCTCGGTCGACATCATGCATCTTTCTAGGATATTCATTGTCCCAAAGTGCGTACCATTGCCTAGACCTTGCCACTGATCGTATGTTCGTGTCTCGTCATGTCACCTTCGTTGAGTCAGTTTTCCCATACAACACACTTCACATAAGTCTCCTGCGTCCTGACCCCAACACATGCGACCTCTGGACATCCCTTATCTCCCCCACCATGCCAGTACCTGTCTCCCACGCCCATTCCTCCACCAGACCGGCTGTGCATGTGATCCCTTGTCCGGCTCCTCTCCATGATTCCCGAGCAGAGGCTGCAACCCCTACGCCTTCCCAGCCACTACCTGCTGCAACTCCTCCTGCTGCTATAGTCCCTACTGCTCAACTTAGGACTTTACTAAATTTAGGACTTCTGGACTTTACTGTTATACTTCTAAACTTAGGACTTCCTGTTACTGTTTTCTACTTAATTTAGGACTTTACTAAATTCAGACTTCTTCAAGTCTCCTTACGTATATTTATATAGCTTCGTCTTCTTTAATAAAATACACAGAGAATTATTCTCAACTTCTATAATTGATAAGCCTCTTCGACGGTGTCTACGTGTCGAAGTGATGAGGGATGGGATGGAATCCGTTATGCTATTACGCTATGAGAGGGTACCAGTCCACTGTTTCCGGTGTGGTTTTTTGGGCCATCAAACGAATTAGTGCATAGTGGATCCAATGTTTGTTGATGGGATGGAGGATTTAAAATTCGGGGCTTGGTTGAAGGTTACTGCGCCTGAAAACCGTGGCTTTCATAGGAGCCCCAGAGGGCATGGATCTGCTCAACGGCAATCTTGGGATCGCCATGCTGGTGGAGCCTCATTGGCTAACGGGATTGGTGAGGTACATCCACCTTTGCTGATAGCTCGAACGGTTACGACAGGTGGGGCCAGTTTTGTGGAGAATAACGGGTTGGTGATTGCTAATAATGACAATAAATGGGACAATGATGGTGGAAGTAGTGAGGGCAGTTACCCGAATTATGGTGTTAATAAGGCTGATATTGCGGAGACTGGTTTCCAATTTAATAGTCAACGTGCTGTTCAAAATGTTTCAAATGGGGGTTTGATGGTAACGAATGGGCCTCAGAAAAAGTCTCGTGGTGCGTGGGTGTTCTAAGAAATGGAAGGGGAAGTTGCTGCTTGGGCCCGATAGTGTTGGGAGTTATAAATATTCAACTGGGCCGCCAAAGGGAATTAGTAGCCCAGTCCATAAGAAGGCACATCTCTTTAACAATGATTCTGGTTTGGAGCGGATTGATCCAGATATGACCCAAGGTGGGGTTATTCTGGATGAAAAACCAATCTCAAATCGAGTGGAAAGAAACAGGCGGTGGAAACGACTGGCACGATAAAATGTGAAGACTGAAGTTACTCCGACATCGCAAGGTTCCATGGGGAAGAGAGAGCTCGTTGAAGGGGATTCAATCCGAAGTCAGGGTGAGGATGGCTTTTACGGAGAAGTTCATGTAAATACCAAGAAAAGTAAGATTTGTTCAGAGGGAGCTGACCAAGACTCTCAGATACGGCGATCAGGTTTTCACCGGTCGACCGAACGCTTTGAAGACTCTAGCTTGGAATGCTCGAGGGTTGGGTGATCCTCGGGCGATTCGGGTCCTGCAAAAGATGAAGCGGGATTGGGATCCAGATATAGTTTTTTATTTTTTATTTTATTTTTATGGAAACGAAATCGGGTGTGTGTGTGTGTGTGTGGGGGGGGGGGGGGGGGGGGGGGGGGGGGGGGGGCGGGCTGCCACGCTTGAGGCGATTGATGGAAGACTTTCGTCGTGCTTTAGATTGGTGTGACTTAGAAGATATGTGGTTTGAAGGTCCTAAATTTACGTGGTGTAATAGGATGGATGGAGATGAGATGGTTCATGAGAGACTGGATCAGCGTGTGCGTTGTTTGGGTTGGCACCAGTTATTTTCGAGCTCTTTTATCCGTCACTAGGGTTTATGGAGGTCGGATCTTGTTCGATGTCCTAGAGTCCTCTGAGCAACCATTTGCGGGGAGAGGCCTTCTGAGAAGACGTTTCCATTTTGAGTCTTGCTGGGCAAATTAGGACGAGTGCAGGAAGCTGGTTGATCGAATGTGGACTTTGGCGGGAGGTTCTGGTGCTATTGATAGAGTGTGTAAAGCAATTTTGGACTGCAAGAAACAGTTGGCTCGCTGAATGCGAAGAACAGGGTGAGATTGAGAGCTGCGATTGAGAAACTTAAGAGAGACTTGAAGTGTGCCTCTTCGTCCATACATCAGAGATCTTGGGGTTTTGTTAAACAGCTTGAATCTAAACTTGACGGTTTGTTGGCTGAAGAAGAAGAATACTGGAGGCAGAGATCAATGATACAATGGCTTAAAGGTGGTGACCAAAATACGAAGTTCTTCCATGTCAAAGCGTCTTCAAGAAAAGCTAGAAATAGAATCAGAGGGATGTATGACAACAATGGAGACTGGTGTGATAATGGTTCGGATGTGGAAAAGGTTGTCTCTGATTATTTTTCAAAGTTGTTCGAAGCCACGGTGGCCCCCCAAACTGATGTGGATGAGGTATTGGACTCTCTCTAATTGCGCTCGTCACAGCAGTCGATTGTGTTTATTGATGTGCCTTTCACTTCTGCAGAGATCCACAAGGCCGTTTTTGATATGGCTCCATCAAAAGCACCTGGACCTGACGGCATGCCGGCATTATTTTATCAACAGTACTTGGACTCTGTCGGGAGGTGTGTCACAGAGGCTTGTTTAAAATGCCTTAACGAGGGAGAGCCGTTGATTAGATTTAATGATACTTTGGTTTGTTTGATTCCAAAAACGGCAGGTGCGGTGCGTGTTAAGGATTTTTGTCCAATCAGTCTTTGTTATGTAGTGTACAAGATCGTGGCTAAGTCTATGGCCAACTGGCTGCGTTTGGTCATTGGTGAGGTTGTGTCTGAGAGTCAAAATGCCTTTGTTCCTGGGCGATGCATTACTGACAATGCTATCATCGGTTTAGAATGCTTGCATGCGATTCGAACGAGGAGGTAAATTGGGTTCCTTTGCTTTGAAACTTGACAGGTCTAAGGTGAACGATCATGTCGAGTGGGGCTTCCTGAATCGGGTCATGAAAAAGATGGGGTTTTTAGATTTTTGGGTGCAGCGTGTAATGGGCTGCGTATCGATGGTGACTTTTTCCTTCCTTATTAATGGGAATGTCTGTGGATCAGTTGTTCCGTCCAGAGGTCTCCGTTAGGGCGATCCACTCTTCCCTTACCTCTATCTTCTGGTTTCGGAGGGTATGTCTGGCTTGATAGTGTTGCGGTTGGTCGTCAAGAGTGCTCGGGGTTCAAATGTATTAGATCAGGCCCATTTATCTCTGATCTGTTTTTTGCGGATGATAGCATCTTTTTTTCTGCTGCCACCACGGGTGATTGTCTTGCCATTCAGAGGGTTGTGGATATGTATTCTAGGGCTTAGGGGTAGGTTATTAACTTTGATAAATCGGGTATGTGTGTGCGCAAGTCGGTTTCGAGTACAGAAGGGGATCATTTGGCTTCTGTCATAGGTGTTCTTCGTGCGCACTGCCACGAGCGTTATCTAGGCTTACCAAGCTTCGCAGGTAGGAATAAACAAACCCTCTTCAATAATATAAAGATTGCATTTGGGATAAAATCAAGGGTTGAAACAGTAATTGTTGTCCGTGGGAGGCAAGGAAGTTTTGATTAAAGCTGTTCCTCAGTCGGTTCCGGTTTATTCTATGAATCTTTTTCAGCTTCCAAAAGGCTTGCTTAAGGATATTCATGGGTTGTGTTGTCGTTTCTGGTTGGGCGACACAGATTTGAAGAGAAAGATTCATTGGGCTTCATGGTCAAATTTAAGTAAGAACAAAGTAGATAGTGGGTTGGGGGTTAGGGACCTGATTACCTTCAATCAAGCCATGCTAGCTAAACAAGCATGGAGGCTGGACAAATACCTGAATTCCCTAGTTGCTCGTGTCTTGAAGAGATGTTATTATCCGTATAAACCTTTTATGAAGGAAATTTTTTTTGAGGTGGTGGGTCTACTGTGTGGCAGAGTTTTTGTTGGGGTTGAAAGCTCTTTGAAAAAGGCTCCAGGTCGAGGGTTGGTTTTGGTGTGATGGTTTCAAATTTTGAAGATCGCTGGCTTCCTCGCGTTACTACATTCCGGATTATTACCCCTAAGGTCAGCAATGATTTTCTTCTGGTGAGTCTGTTGAAAACTTCGACAGGTGCTTGGAATGGCCTCTTGGTTAGGTGGCTTTTTTCTGGTAGATGATGCAGATACTATTCTTTCAATTCCTACGAGTAGCTGCTCCAAAGAGGATGTCCTGTGTTGGCATTTTACTCAGGACGGAGAATATACGGTTAAGAGTGACTATAAGGTTGGTATGTCCTTGGGTTGTCACGCGTCCACATCTGAGAATCTAAGTACGAGTTTTGGATAGGCAAATATTTGGAGCTTATTTTTGCCAACAAAAACTAAAATTTTCGTTTGGAGGGCTTGCCACGAGTGGCTGCCAACTCTGGCAAGTTTACAGAGGTGAAAGGTCCCGGTGGTTGGGCTCTGTCCCATTTGCTCTTGTCATAAGGAAACTACCTTGCATGCTCTCTGGTTGTGTACGGATCTGAAGGTTATCAGGAAAAGGTATGGTTTTCTTAAGAGCTTTATTGGAGATGATACTGTATGTTTCAAGGACTTCTTTAGTATCTGTGCAAACAGGCTAGATAAAAGTTATCTTAGCTTTGTTGTGTGTCATCATGTGTCGTGTTTAGTTTCTGAGGAACCAAATTGTTCACTTCAGTAGCAAGCATGATGTGAAGGATGTAATCCTTTGGTCTTGGATTTTTTTGTTTGAGTATATGGATTCTAACAATCCTGGTGAGACTCATGCAAGTCATGAAAGGCTGGTTGTGCCTCGGTGGCGTCCGCCTAGGGAAGGCATCTATAAACTTAATACTTATGAGGCGGTGGATTCGTTTGACAGGTGTGTGGGGCTGGGTATGGTCATCCGCAACCATTTGGGGTGGCCTATGGCCTCCAGTTCTTATAAGGTTCAGGCTCTGTTTTCGCCTTAAGTGGCTGAAGCAATGGCTATTTTGTAGAGTCTTAAGTTTGCTGCAGATTCTGGTATATTGCCTGTTGCAGTTGAATCGGATGATTTGGGGTTGTTAACCTGATTAAGAGTGAGACTCATATGGTGGTTGATATTGGTTTGATCATTTGGGATATCAAAATTCTTCTTGTTTCTCTGGGTTGTAATTCAATTGATTTTGTGCCTAGATTAGCTAATGTTGTTGCTCATAATCTGTCAAAATTTGCCTTGTCTTTTGATGACGAATGTTTTTGGATGGAATCCTACCCTCCGTCAGTGGAGGGGTTTGTTAGGGAGGACCATCCGGTTTAGGTTGTTTCCTTTGGTTATTAAGTTCACCTGATTTAAAAAAAAAAACAATTTCTTGATGAATAAAACTTACATTAACTACCCTAATTTTGGGTTGAACTTTAAAATGTTATCAAAAACTTAACCATAAATAACACTTCTTCACTTTATGTGCGGATAGTTTGTCCTTGATGTTATGAGATTAGATATTCGTGTTGTGCATAATATGATTGATTGGTCTCTGCTCTCGGTATAGCTATGATCCATTTGGTATCATATCTTAAAAAAAAAAACAATATCACAAATTTAGTTGCACCTATATTATATATTTACATACGTGAAAACCTCTTCTTTGCAATATTTTTTTTAAAATGACTGCAACTATTTCGACTGTACCAAATGACTGCAAATGTTTTTCTTCATATATTAAACACTTTATTAGGCCATTGCCTTTAAATTTAGGTTTTCGATTTTCAATTTCAACACTAAACATAAATTGAACCTAGACATGACGCCGGTTCCGGTTCCGGTTTGGAACCGGCGGTTTCGGTTCTGGGGTAACTAGAACCGGAATCGAAACCTCTCTAAAGAAGGTACCGGTTCCGGTTCCGGTTCCGATAGTTCCGACGGTTCGGTTCATATATATATATATATATATATATATATATATATTACACAGATCACAAATCACCCCAAATCACCTTCATCACCATTATCTGATTATCATCACTCCCAAATCGCTTGCACTGCAAAGCTGATTAATTAGGTTGACTTGATTTGAAATTGTGGAAGATCAGAACCAGTCTCTTCAACCATGCCCTAATCAATCCTTTGATCTTTCTTTTTTCTCCAATCAGATAAAAAAATAACAGTTTTTGAATTTCTGTTTAATGAGTGTTGATGTTTTGTGTGTATGTTATTTTGAAGAGAAATCTGGAAAATGGAAGAAGAATAGAAGCTGTGAAGAAGAACATATCGAGAAAGAGATAAGAGAATAGAATTAAAAAGAAATTGTAATTTGTAAAAAAAAAATGTGAATCCAGCCGGATAGCATTATAACAACATAAAGGACAACATGACAAAATGCAATATAATTCCCTACATGCACACTCACATTAGTTACGCTAGACTCACAAAGCAATAAACTTAACTTACTCAAAACCCAATGTTTTGATTTCTGATGTATATAAAAGCATCACTTCACTTTCAAGTCCCAAACCGTAATCTGCGCAGCTTCTGATTGACTGATTTCAAAATACTCTCTAAACTTCTTCTATCTTCTTCTCTCTTGCGATTTCTTCAATTTTCACCCCTAAACAACGATTCTAACATCCACTCTCAGACTCCTCAAATAGTTTCAATCTTCTTCCTCTTCCTCTCCAACTGCTCCAATTATTTTTTTTAATTCAATATATATATATATATATATAATATACAGTGGAACAGCCATTAAAAAAATTTGGGACTGGAATCGCCGGTTCGGTTCCAGAACCGAAACCGACGGTTCGGTTCCAGAACCGAAACCGACGGTTCGGTTCTTCACTTTTTGGAACCGGAACCGGAACCGGAACCGGAACCTCCCTAGTTCCGGTTCACGGTTCGATTCCGGTTCCAGAACCGGAAAATCGGTTCCGGTTCGGTTTTGGAAAGGGTGGTTCCGGTTCGGTTCCACGGTTGGAACCGAACCGGCTTCATGTCTAATTGAACCTCTCAAGTCTCAATAACTCAAACTACAATAATTTCATTTAATTTAGAAGACGCTATTTTCTATTAATTCTATTGATGTGGAATTTGTTGATCATATCTTTACAAAGACTCGCTTGTCATAATACTTCACATTGACCTACTAATCAATTTCAATTGGATCCTTTAAGAATCCCAACTCTAGTTAAGTTACGAAATTTTTTTTTTGTATACATTAGTATTATTAATTATGAAGGGACATTTGTAAAAGTAGTCATATCAGTAAATGAATTATTGTTTTTAATCAAATTCTAATTTTTTAATGTTTGTAACCGATCATCATAATGTATTATTGTTTTTAACCAATAAATTACAGAACTACCTTTTCTCACGCAGTGTGTCACGTTAAACTTAACATAAGTGGATTATTTCATGTTTAACGTGACACATCTTTTGATATCGTGAAATCATGTACTTTGGAAGAAAATGAGATATTTCATGCCCAACATGACATACATATGATATCTCATGCCTAACATGACATATAAATGATATTTCATACCCAACATAATATATATGGGATATATCTTATCTTACATAAAATACTGGATATAGCAGATATTTCATGCCCAACATGATATACATGAGATATTTCATTCCCAACATGACATACGTGAGATATTTCATGTTATACATGACATACATAGGATATTTCATGCCTTACATGAAATATTGCATACCTGAGATATTCCATACCTGACATGACATACATGAGATATTCTATACCCAACATGATACACATGAGATATATCATGCCCAACAATATACATGAGATATATCATGCCCAACAATATACATGAGATATTTCATGCTTTACAATATACATGAGATATTTCATGCCTTACATGAAATACTACATACATGAGATATTTCATGTCCAACATGACATGCATCAGATATAGATATTTCATGTCCAACATGACATACATCAGATATTTCATTTTCAACATGATATGCATGGGATATTTCATGTTCAACATGATATGTATGGGATATTTCATGCCCAACATGACAGACATGGGATATTTCATGTCCCACATGACAAACATGGGATATTTTATGCCTTACCTGAAATACTCCATACATGGGATATTTCATACCCAACATGACATACATGAGATATTTCATGCCAAACATGATATACATGAGATATATTATGCCCAACATAACATACATGAGATATTTCATGACTTACGTGAAATACTGCATACATGAGATATTTCATGCACAACATGTTATACATGAGATATTTTATGATCAACATGACATTCATTGGATATTTCATATTTTACATGAAATACTGTATACAGTGGATATTTCATGCCCAACATGATATACACGGGACATTTCATGCCCTAATATGAACTATGAAAAGCTTTAGGCTAGCAATCAACTACAATGGTCGATAAGACGCTTTAGATTACGTGAATAAGGAACTTATTGGGGAGTAGGTGGAAAACAAGTTGTCATACAATGAGTTGGAGGAGAACATGTTAGTTCATGCATTGTACATCCACTTGAATTGAGAAGACCATTGGGCAGGCCGAAAAAATTTAGGAAACGTTCTTCCTCAGAAGTGCCTCCTTTAAAGGTATACACTAATTGTAGAGGATCTAGACCAATTGTGCTTGGACATAATATCCAGACATGCTCAAACGTGGAAGCAAAACCATAACCTACAATGACCTACCATAACGTTACAACTTTTAACGAGTGTTGGTTGTTAACTGTTGAAACTTTGATTTTATGTTGGTCGTTGAATGTTCTTTACAGTTTTAGTTTGTGTTGGTTGTTTAAACAGTTTGGAATGTTAATAAGCTTTTCTCTATTTACAAATACTTTATTGTTTAATTTCAAGACTGTGTTAATAGTTTTTGACTAAAAACAGCTGCAGACCGGACATAAATTTCGGTAGAGTTTCTTCTGTTTGTTAACATTACCAAAAAAATTGATTACATGCATTAATCATAATATCATCACAATATCATATCTCAGTAACACAACACAACATTGTATTACAAAACCATATCACTCTACCCACTAGAGGGCCTCGATTAATTAGTTCTAATTAGAAATAATATCTTTAATGTCTAGACAACATCTATCTAATGTCATTGACATGACATCGAAGCTTGAAAAAAACCATTATGCAATTTCACTTCTAGTGTCCTTCATATCATCCGTTGTGAAGTCCATTTGGTAACATTTATATATCTTGAACAATATTTTCCATGTACTTCATGACGAACACACCGCAACTCCTCATGCATTTACCAATAATAATTGTCAAAGTCGATAAGTTGAAATAGTAATAAAATTTTAAAAACAACAAATATTAAAAATGTTCTCACGTGTCATGTTATGAGTCATTTTTCGTAGCATATTTGCCTATTGTTTTCGTTGAGTCGTTTTATCAAACACCTTGAGTGCCTCACTTTCAGCTGTTCAATGGCTAATCAAAGCTTGAACAATCCTTCAAGAACCAGAAACCCAGCTCTTCATCATCACAAACCCATCTTCAAAACATGTTCCTTCATAAGACCAACCAAAATTTCATTCAATTTCTCAACAAAAACCTCACCAAAACTCCACCATTTTCGACCAATAAAAAATAAAAAATTTAATGAGGAAAAGGAAAATTAAATAAATAATATTTTCTTTTAAAATAATTTAAAAAGTAAATTGTTTGGAAGTTCTGGGAACCAGATCTCCCAATTCTTCATCCTCAGAAGAAAAAACACAGTAAAAACCATGAAAGCAACAAAATTAATCAATTTAAACAAATCAATATAATACAAAAGAAAAAAAAAACCCAGTTGTAGAAAAAAAAGAGGAAGAGAAAAAATAGAAATAAATGTGACTTTTTTTCTCAGTTTGAGCTTAGAATCAAAGATGACAAAGTAAAAACAACTTCAAAAACCAACCTTTAAGACTAAGATACTGAAAAATTGTTCTTTTTTCTCCAGAAAGTTAGCAGTTGTACCTTGATCTTCAAACTCTGCACTTTCACCAACCTATCAACACCTCTTAAATCTTACAAAATACAAATACATATTAACATAATATCAAGAAATTAATAACCGAAAAACCATTACAAATCAACCCCACATCAAAAAAAGACAAACAGATTAACAACCAACCTCAAAACAAAAAGCCAATCAATCAAGGACAAAAGAGAATTCAAATTCAAAGACCAATAAACATAAAATGTTAACAATGAATAAAACAAGAAATAGAAAACAATAAAAAACAAAGAGACAAACGATGGACAAAACCCAAGAACAAAACCAGCCGATTGCAAAGAAGAAAGTGAATATAGAAACTGGTATGGTTTATAAATCTCAGTTTCTATGCTCAGCTCCAAGAAAGTTTCCACCAACAATAACAAAGAAAAGAAGTAAAATAGTAAATATATACATGCAATATCGAAGCGGCAACAGAAGAGATGACGGCGGTTGACTGAGATGCAGCAATGAACCGTAGTTGGTGGAAGCAAAATGAGAGATTGAGAGAGTGAGTGAGGTCATACATGTTTTATGATTTAGGGTTATGTTTTAAAGTTAAAAAGAAGTATATATACTTAGTAAAATAGAAACAAATTGTTTTTTTATAAACAAAGGTAATTTAGACAATGTAACTTACACTAGGTTAAAAACAATAACTTAAATAATTTTGATTAAAAACAATAATCCATTATGTGGTTAGGTTATTTTTTATAATTTTCACTTATGGATTATAGGTTAGAGAAAATTATGGTATTTATTCAAAAATTTATGGTGTTGTTCACATTTATGCATTCTCAATAAGTTAACTGTTTTTATCCATATTTATAGGTGACTTGACGAAAATACCCTTTAAAATTCTTTTGTTAACGTCCATATCCTCATCTTTAATTCATTTTTTTCTTTCTCTCTTTCAAGTTTTCTCTCTCATCAATTTTAAGTTTTTACTTTCATCAATTTTAATAACTTGAATCTCCATTGACACTTTCTCTCTCTTCGTATATTTTTCTTGTTTCTCTCATTCATTTGTGTTTCTCTCTCTACAATTTTCTCTATTCAAAATATTGTTCTGATAATCGAAACGATTCCAACGGTATATTATGGACGAAAATTTGATATCGTTTTTCTTTTCAAAAGTCATTTGAAAATGTTTCCAGAAACTTTACACGATAAAATATTAGCATGATTACCCGATGAAATATTAACATCATTACACGATGTTGATATTTAATCGTGTAATAATGTTAATATTTCATCGTGTAAAGTTTCTGGAAACAGATCTCCATTTGAAGATCTGGAAAAAAAAAATCAGATGGAGGTCGAACTAACCTCTATCAATGGTGGTTTGTTCGCAGACCTCCATTGATGGAGGTCGAACAAACCTCCATTAGTAAATGTCGAACAAACCTCCCTCACATACCTCTATTGATTGAGGTTTGTTAAACCTCCATCAATGGAGACTGGTGAAGATGATTAAAGAAAAAACTTCCTCTCACATGTCGTAAATGCACTAAGGGTATTTTTGTCCAAAAATCATTCCTGTTGGATAAATATCGTGAAATTATTGAGAAATAAAATATTTGAATACTCCCCTAATTTTAATGCCATTTATAGTTTTGGCCCTTATAGTTATGATTTTTTTTTTCAATCTTTAGTTTGATATCAATAAATTAATCACATCGATTTTTAACTATGTTGATTCACCAAGTTTGTAATTGACCAATTACCACCATTATTTAACCTCAAGGAAAGAGGAGATGTTAATGTAATTGACTACAAAATATTGTAATTAATGCTCTGTAATATCATAATATTTAAAAAAAAATGCTCTGTGTGAGAAAGTTACAGAATTGGTATAAATTCTGATATATTCATATTCATGTTTGTATAGCAACTTTACACAAGAAGTAAATAATTTAGATCCTACAAGTTTGTATAAACTAACTGAATTACACATCTAACAAAGGAAGGAAATAAATACATTTGATTGTATATACAATCAATAAGGATCTCCGCAATATATGTTATTTAAGAGCATCTCCAATGCAAATGTGACTTGCTTATCAAAAATCAAAATTTGGTTTCCAATACTTCTGTTTAAAACACATTTATTTTTAATGACGTGTTCAATTTTTATTTTATTTTTATTTTATTTTATTACCAAAAATAGATGAAAAATTAATGTCAATTTTAAATACTTGAAGAGTCAACCAAAAAAATAGCAGTGCAATAGGTCATTTGAAAGTAGACGGTTAAGTTAACTATGTCTAATATTTGTTTTGCCACATCAACATGAAATTGAATATACACAGCTGCATTGGAGATAAATTTTTAATAGACTGTCTATTTATCCTATGTGGTATCTTTTTTTTTTTTTTTCATAAGCCACTCATGTATTGGAGATGCTCTAACTTTTCCTTGTTTAACACTCCCTTTCAAGTTGGAGTGGATATTGATGACACCCTATTTGCTAAGTAAAGTCTAGAACTGTGAAAGACTCACTACCTTTGTTAAAAGATCAGCCGACTCAACCTGTGTTGGTATATGAGAGATCTTGATCAAACCTTCTTGTATTTTCTCACGAACTAAACAGCAATCTATTTCAATGTGTTTAGTTCGTTCACGAAAGACTGGGTTAGAGACAATGTGAAGTTCAGCTTGATTATCACAAAATAATTGACTAGGATATGCATGCCTTATGCGCAAATAATCTAGAATATACCTCAACCAAGTGATTTCACAAGTTATGGTCATAGATCGATATTCGACTTCTATACATAATCGAGCCACATTAGTTTGCTGTTTGGTTTTCCAAGAAACAGATGATTGGACAAGAAAGATACAACACCTTGTAATACATTTTCTAGTGTTTTTACAACGTGCCCAATCAAAGTCACAAAAATCTCCAAGTTGGATTGAACTCGAGGCTGAAAGAAAAATGCGTTGGCCTGGTGTCCCTTATATATATCTCAAGACTCTGTGTGCTGCTTCCAGATGTGGCAATCCAGGTTTATTCATAAACTGACTTAAGATGTGAAACGCTTAAACTAAGTCTGGTCTGGTGATAGTTAGATATATTAAGCGCCGAACAAGTCTTCCATGTGAAGAAGGATCTTCAATTTCATCTTTCTCGGTTTACAGAGTGTCAAGTTTTGCTCCACAGGAAAAGTATCTATTTTTGCATCGAGGTAACCATAATCTTCACGAATTTCCAATGCATATTTGCTTTGTGATAATACAATTCTTTTGGTGGATCGAGTGACCTCTATGCCCAAGAAATATTTTAACTACTTAAGGTCTTTTAATTTGAATCATTGATTTAAGAATTTCGTAAGAGTCTTGATTTCTTGTAAATTGTTGCATGCTAGGATCACATCATCCACATAAATTAGAATTGCAGTAAACTTAGTACCTTAGGATCAGATAGATAGTGAATAATCATCCTTATATTATGTACATCCAGCTTATTTAAGAGCTTAGGAGAGCTTGAAAAACCATTGTCGGCTTGCTTGCTTAAGCCCGTATAAAGACTTATTAAGTTTACACATTTTTGTCTCCCCCTTTCATCTGAACCTAGGAGGCAAAGACATGTAGACATCCTCTTCAAGATCACCGTGAAGGAATGCATTGTTGCATCTAATTGATGGAGATGCCAATTTTGAATGGCTACCACTGCAAGAAGGATACAAACAGTCACCAATTTTGTAACCAGTGCAAACATCTCTTGATAATCAAGCCCTTCCACTTGACTATAGCCTTTTGGCCACCAATATGGCTTTGTATCTCTTAATGGAATTGTCAGATTTGAACTTGATTTTATAAACCCATTTGCACTCGATAGGTTTTTTACTGGGATGCAATGGTTGAAGAGACCAAGTATGATTTGCCTCAAGAGCAACAAGTTCATTCTGCATGGCAATATGCCATTTAGGATCCGTGACAACCTGAGAATAAAAACATGGTTCTACAACCATAGAAATATAGGAGGTGAAATCATGGTGAAAAGCAGACAACTTATCATAAGATATAAATTTGGACAAAGCGTGAGAGGTACCTATGTGTCCTACCAAAGCTGAGGATGATAAGGAGGGTTGACCACGTGAAGGAAGAGAGCCTATAATTTGGAAGTCTCGAAGGTGCGCAGGAACTTGGGTGACACATGAAAGCTGTAGTTCTGGTGATGCTACTATAGGAGAATTATTATGCTGTGGTGATGCCAGTGGTGAAGGAATGAGTTGCACATCAAATGATTGTTTATCATATGGTTGTGTTGTATCAGCTATAGGTGATGGGACTATCTCACCATCAAGCATGTCAGATAAAGTAGTGAAATTCAGAATGACTGAATGAGTTTCAGTAGAGGAAGAAACATAATATGGAAATATATTTTCATAGAATACCACTTCATGAGAAGTAAAGACTTTGTTTTAGGAAAGATCATACAATCCATAACTTTTCTGACCAAATATTTAACCAATAAATACTTAACGGGCTGCTCTGGCATCAGATTTGGAGGGTTGCTTATCATGTGTGGAACCTAAACATAAGCAACCAAGTACCTTCAAATTGGTATAAGAGGGCTATTTGTGGAAAAGAAGTTCATATGGTGATTTACCTTGTAAAAGTGGTATATGCATTCTATTGATGAGGTAGGTTGCTTTAAGTCCCCAAATTCGCTTAGGAAGATTAGCTTGGAAAAGAAGAGCTCGTGCAACATTTAATAGATGACGATGTTTTCGCTCATCGACTCCATTTTGTTGTGGAGTGGCGACACAACTTGTATGATGAACAATGCCTTTAATGGAATAAAAATTGGAAAGAGTAAACTCAGAACCATTATCACTTCTAACAATTTTAACCTTATATGATCACTGTGTTTCAATAAGGTTAATAAAATTAAGTAAGAAAATGTTGTATGTTTGATTTATAATGCATAAGATATACCCAAGTGCATCGAGTATAGTCATCAACAATAGTGAGGAAATATTGAGCTCTAGAAATAGATTTATACCATGATAACCACCCCATATGTCAACATGAATTAATTCAAAAGCTTGAGTACTAGTGATATGTGTTAGGATTTTGAGTTATGTTGGCATTATTCTATATCAAAACGACATTTCCTTTGTATTGTTTAGTTATCTAGGATTCACGGTTTATCAAGCTTCAAGGAAGTTGGACAACTCTTCAAGCCAAGTGAAGCCTTTAAGAGGAGAAAGCGTTATTGTCTACAAAGGTATTTTAAGAACTCTATCCTCTTACAAGACGTTAAAGCACACACACACACACCATTGCATTCATACGTGTCCCTACATCGTTGTGCTCAATTGGTATAACACATTCACACACTTGATATTTAATGCTCATGCATTAGATTTAAATTGACAAATTTTGTAAATTGCATGTTCTAGGACAATATCTAGAAAATGGCATTCTTGTGTGTTCATGTGTTTGTTTGTTTGTTTATATTTTAAGGACTTTTGAATTGAATTTGATCTTATATTATTCCTTATTGAGTTCTGGTCGTTTCGGTTACTTATTCATTAGTTATCAAGTTCCGAGTAAGAAGTTACGAAACTTTCTGGTCACTTACCATGCATTGTCTTCGTCTTCATGTATCGAGTCGAATTCTTATTTTCTAGTCAATGTTTCATAGTCTTCCATGTGCGTGGGAGAGTCTTGGTTCGTAATTTGAAAATGGATTCATGTATGTGACATGAACAAATGTTGATGAGTGATAAAACTTCAATTATAAGCTAGATTTGTCTAATTAGAGACTTGATTGTGATCTAGGTTTTCTTAAATCTAGTTTTTCACATGGTTGTGAGGTGTACTGTGACTAGCTTATTATCTAGGGTTATTTGTGCTTTGATTGACTTTATTTTCATGATTAATACCCTTTTCATGTGCTAGGACTCTTTAGTCAAATATATCTAGAATTAGCACATTTGATTTTATATTTAGAGTCTATTAGGATTTAATTGATTATTTTTGTGAATATATGCTCTAAATGATTGCTAGAGATTTGATTGATCATATCTTGTGTTTCTAGCATTTTTGTTTTAGTTCTAAAGTCTTGGATATGTGCTTCATGAACATGTTTATTTCAAGCTTTAGTGACATGGATAAAATCTAGGATTAAAGTGTATTTTTGAAAATTTGGCATGCTCTAGGTTTTTGTTCATGTATAAAATCTAGACAATCTTGTTTTTTGAACTTTGTTGCCTATGTCTAGATCTTCATGGAGTGTACCTAATCCATACATTTCATAAGCTCATGCATCATTTTGTGTGGTGTCATTTTTGGATTATAAACTAGAAAAATATACTTTGTGTGCTCATTGTTTATTTCTAGTTTCCATAGGATATATTGATCATATATTCTATGTTACATGTGTTTGCATCATTTGCATTACACATCGATCATTTGCCTCGCAAAAGGTAGAAATCTTGACTAGGAGTGTAAGGCTCTAGATAGTCAAGCAAGGAGTCTTGGTTAAGACAAGTGGTCCGGATAATCAAGCAAGAAGTCTTGACTAGGATCGGGAAGATCTGGATAGTTAAGCAAGAGAGGCTTTCTAAAGGCAAGAGTGCCTTGGATAAAAAGTAGACTATATTATTAGTAGAGCCAGGATATTGAGTTGACATGGAGTCCCATAGATAGTGTGTCATTTGTTGATCACTTATGAGGAATTTCCAACCTCTCAATGGTGTTGCGTAAAAGAGGAGTCTAATAGAGAGTGTGTCATTTGTTGATCACTCCAGAAGAATTTCCAATCTATCAATAGAGATTGGGTATATGTAGAGTCCAATATGGAGTGTGTCATTTGTTGGTCACTTTTGAGGAATCTCTTATCTACTTTTCAGTAATAAAAGCACCCGATGGTTGTAATCAAACCGTGGATGTTTCCTCTCCGGAGGTTTTACCACATAAAAAATAATGTGTCAAATGTCTCTATCTCTATCTCTGTATATTTGTGCATATGATAAATATATCTTGTTTAAGATCTTCATTTCTTCACATCTTTGTAAACAAGATTTTTGTAGAGAAAGAGATGCACACATTATTTGTTGAATCAACATTTGTCTCTTGTATCTTTTTAAGTGTTTGAGCATTGTATCTTTTTAAGTGTTTGAGCATTGTATCTTATGATATTATATAAAAAGTTGTAAAATTTCACTTAGTGAATTTACGTTGTAATATTGAAAGTACAACTTGTGGAATTTGCTTTGCATTGAATATATTTGTTTATAAGATACATTGTTTCTTGTTATTTGTTTTGTAGACTAAGGTGGTGTATTGAACATACATGTGTTAATTGTTTTCTTATAACAATCATGTTAAAGGTTAATTTGTATGCTCACCATGGTTTTGACAAAAGTCTCGAAAGAGTTATTAAAAATAGAGTGTCAACCTATTCACCCTCCTCTAGGTTGTTTAGTATAACCTTGTAGGTATTTTCAATTGGTATTAGAGCGGGTCACTTAAAGTAATTAGTGTGATTCGGGATCTACAAGGTTATATACTAACCGTGGATAACAACCTTTAGTCTATAATTGTTTGTAATGGTTGTCCTCCTTTGTTGATTGGAAAAATTGTGAAAAAGGTTCTTCTTGTTTTACATTTAATTTGTTTACTAACAATTTTGTTGATAAGCATGAAAAGAATGTTAGTGACAAAAGCAAAGACGAAGAAGTTGTTAATAGCCAAAACTGGCTAAGGACCAAAGGAAAATTTTCTACCTTCCAGACCTGGCTCCATGCCCGAAAGTTTCCACCAGGAGACCATTCTACCCAAAGCCGAGCTACGATACCACCCCGCAGGAACAAGGACGGGCTCCGGAAACATCCGGGATAGAGCCCGGAACGACCAGATCTAGCCCGCATCACCAAAACTGAAAACAAGAAATTCCTTGAAGTCGAGGTCACCTCGCAATTTCTCCAGAAACCTCACCGATACCTCGCTGATACAGGGGGATGTCCCTAGGAAGCCGCACCTAGCTCCGAAAGGTCAGGGGAAGCACACCTAGCTTCGAAAGGTCAAGGGAAGCAAGATCTGGCTCCTAGCTGGACGAAACTTCTCAGATATCGAGGTCGAAACACTGATCGACCTCATTAGTTGATGCACCACACCATGATACATTCAACGACCCCTATGGAAATCATGCCAGACCCGGAGATACATAGTATCACATCCACAGATATTATACACGTGCAGAACAAGTAATAGAGTTTGAATGGGAAATGAATTGATTTCCAAGATATCCTCAACGGAGCAATTAACTCAAAGTCAACTACATTTAAATGTAAAAATCCCGTCCGATAAGAGGAGGATGCTAAAATCAAGGGGAAATCAATGAGTTCAAACCTATGAAGACATTGTATAAAGGAGGGACTTCCTCCTTCAGAAAGAAGAGACTACTATTCGATAGGCATACGACAAATACCCGACCATACCCTAGAGAGAATTGAGAGCAATTTGAGAGAAATTTGTATACCATACACGCTCAATAAAGAAAATATTTTTGCTTTCTTTTGGGTGATAAATTGTATCATTATTCCTTGTCATTTTATAAGACATTATTACACATACGATCAATCTTGGCCACCACCTACGTGGTAGTGGTCTCAAGGCTGTTAACTGAGACTTCTCGTCTTGAGCAAAATTTCCGTTAACACTTTTTGGCGCCGTCCTTGGGGAATGGCCTTACACCCAATTAATCAATTACTTGCATTTACATTTTTGTTGTTTTACAGGAACTATGAGGCTCCGCTCTTCCCAAGGCCAACATAGAGTTTCGGAGCAACCTCCGGTGAGGCTAACACGAAAGGCCCCAAGAAAGGGGAGAAAATCTGGATATGGTAGTCAAGCTCCGGTCCAAACAACCAATGCGCGGGCTTCTGGCCACCCTATAGTGAGCCAGGCCGCGCTCGACCAACAAGCGGCGGCCTTCATAGAAACCATCCGCGTCCGCCTGCTCGCTGAAGGTATCACAATCCAGCCAACCAACCGGAATGACTAGGGAGAGCCGAGCAGGCTCGGAGCTAGGCCACCTGCTTTCGATCGCCTGGGACCTCCTCTTCCAGAGCCGGCTCGAGATAGGTCAGGGCCCCAACATTCGATCCGGGATAGGCTGGGACCCATGCCCCCAGTTCCGAAAAGACCTTTACAGTATCAACCCAGGCGAGTTAAGTCTGCCGCGGATGCTTTTACCTGGAAGCCACGAGAGCTATCTCATCCAACTACATCTAGGAGGACCGCCCGGGCCCTAGAGGAGGAAAGTAGACAAACTCCCCGAATGGATCCTATCCATGAGGAGGACCAGATAGAAATTGCCAGTTCATCGGAAAGACTCGACAGTGAAGAATCTGAGGTCAACTCGAAGAAACCTGGGAACAAGCGACTGAGGGATCAGCTGTCAAAACTACAAAAAGAGGTCCAGCAGATAAGAAAAGGAAAGAGTAAGGAGGACAAAAAGGATCCCCTGAGTGAGATGAACGCTCCCTTCACTAGGAGGATCGGGGAAGCGGAGCTCTCCCCAAAATTCAAAATGCCAGCAGATAAGTTCTCCGGAACGGAAGATCCTCTAAGCCACCTAGATAGTTTCGTTCAACAGATGGAGGTCCAGAACACTACCAGAGCAGCAATGTGCAGGATGTTTCCAACGACCCTAATCGACTTCGCAAAAACCTGGTTCAGGAAGCTGCCCGTTGGCAGCGTGGATTCTTTCACGAAATTATCAACAGATTTTTGCTCGCAATTCCAAGGGGTCAAACCTCATCCGAAAGATCCCATACACCTCCAATATGTGATTCAGGAATGGAGTGAGACTCTTCAGTCGTACGTGGAACGTTTTCACAAGGAGGTCATACAAATGGGAGTTTTCATCGAAAAAGAAACCCTCGCCAACTTCAGGCGGAACCTATGGGCGGGAAAGCTTTTCCGATCCTTCTCCAAGAGACCTCCCGAGACTTACCATGAGGCCTACGACCGGGCTCTTGAGCAGGTCGAGATCGATGAACAACTCAAGGTCAAGATGGAACACGACGACATGAGAACTGCAAAGCGTCTGAAAAAAGAAGCCCCCAAATTTGAGCCAGTACAGAAAACTCAGAATAAACCTCTTAACAGGTCGACCTATCAAATCCCTGCTCCTCAGCATAGGCAAGAAAGATATCCATCAAAACGAACCCCTACCCGGGCTTCGCCACCTTCCAGGACCATGGCCCCCTGTAATGCAAGGGGAAAAATGGTATGACTACTACACCCCTTTGAATGCTTCCAGCGAAACGGTCTACCTTGCTATACGAGATAAAGGGTTGCTCCAAAAGCCCGCTCCCATGAAGGCCTCAGCTGACAGGAGAAACCGGTACAAGTACTGCGACTTCCACGAAGACGTGGGCCATTACACCTCAGAGTGCTATAATTTGCGTAACCAGATTGAAGCCCCGATAAGGGGGGGATGCTTGATTGAGTTCTTACAACAGGTCAAAGATAACATTCAGACTGGAAGGGAGGTACAAGCTGAAATCCGTGAAGACACAGAAAAGAGGAAAGGGGAACAGGCTGACTTAATGCAACAGATCCAGGTGATACACACTATCAGCGGAGATCTTACACTGGCTGGCATTTCCAATAACTCCTAAAAAAACCACGTAAGAAAGATTCCCCTCGTCGGAGAAAGCCGGGGTATCTTCGAAGTCAGCTAGAGCCCGACAGAGCCCTCCCAGTCAGCGCAGATCGTTTTCACTGAAACAGATGTCTTCAACACCGTGCAACCTCATGATGATCCCATGGTAATCACGATACAGATCGCCAACTGTCTGGTCCATCGCATGCTCGTGGATACAAGTAGCAGTGTAGATATCCTCTTCAAGGATACCTTGGAAAAATTAAACCTGAAGCAACGTTGTTACAACAGTTGTACCACTCCGCTTTATGGGTTCACTGGAGATTCGATCATACCAGTGGGGTCGATGATCCTCCCAGTAATCATCGGAATCACCCCTCTCCAACAGAATGTTATGACCGACTTTATTGTGGTTGACACCCCATCGGCCTACAACACAATCATAGGGAGACCATTCCTGTCCTCCTTGAAGGGAGTCTTGTCCATATACCATAACGTCCTGAAATTCCCGGTTGGAACCAAAGTAGGAGAGGTACGCGGGGACCAGCAGGCAGCCAGGAAATGCTACGCAGTATCTGCCAATCCTAGAGCCCTAGCAAAACAGTGTGTACATGTGACATTAATCCAGGAAGACATAGATACATCCCGGATAATCCAGGAGGAGAAGGAGCTCGCGGAACATCCTTGGCATCCAGAGAGCGAACCTATTATGCCTTACGAGGAAGAACAGAGTAAGGAGTGGGCCAGCGGGCAGCCCATAGATAAACTAGAAGAGATACCTATCAGAAATGACGATCCATCCAAGGTCGTCAAGGTCGGGGCCACCCTTGATCTAGAAGTGAAAAGAGGACTAATTGACCTTCTCAGGGAGTTCAGCGACATCTTCGCTTGGAACCATGATGAAATGCCTGGAATCTCGGCGTCATTGGCCGCCCACCGACTAGCGGTAGATCCAACAGTCAAGCCCGTCAAGCAGAAGAGGCGTCACTTCAACGCTGTTAGGAACGCTGTGGTGCAGGAAGAGGTTGATAAATTGATCAAGGCAGGGTTTATCAGAGAAGTACGCTACCCCGAATGGATCGCCAACGTGGTCATGGTTACGATGGCAAATGGGAAGTGGCGTATGTGTGTCGATTACACCGACCTCAACCGGGCTTGTCCAAAAGACAGTTTTCCTTTACCAAAGATCGACCAGCTGGTTGACTCCACGTCCGGAAATAAACTTTTGAGTTTTATGGTTGCATTCTCAGGATACAACCAAATTAAAATGCACCCGGCTGACCAAGATAAAACCAGTTTCATTACTGGGCATCAAATAAGGGAAAAACATGAAGTGGAGCCAGGAGAGCGAATGGGCTTTCGAAGCTTTGAAAGAATACCTAACAAGCCCCCCATTGTTAGTCAAGCCGGTTCTCGGAGATGAGTTGCAGATCTACCTGGCCGTATCAGAAACTGCAGTAAGCGGGGCTTTGGCCAAGGAGTGTAGCGACGGTTTTCAAAGACCCATATACTATGTGAGTCATGCTTTGACCAAATCAGAAAGGAATTACATTCTCCTGGAAAAGCTCGCTTATGCTCTGGTGATCTCAACGAGGAAGCTCCATCCCTATTTTCAAGCTCACACAATAGCAGTGGTGACAGACCAACCCCTCCGCCAATTCTTGCAAAGACCAGATGTGTCTGGAAGGCTAGTCTTATGGGCTCTAGAGCTCACTCAGTTCGATTTAAAGTATAAGACCCGGACTACGATTAAGGCACATGCTTTGGTCGACTTCGTGGCAGAATTTTCAGCGATCCCAAATCAAGATGATCCCTCAGTATCAAATGAGGTCCCTGAAAAGATATCCGAGGTCGATAATTGGCCGAAAGGCTGTGTAAGGACCTCGATTTTATGATTGGCTTATTTCATGACAAACCACCACATTGGGGATGATTGTGTAATGGGTAGCTTAGGTCCGTATTGGCAAGCTTCCAAGCATCTCCATGACTTCAAGAGCAAAAGGTATATTCACTTGACTTTGTCTCTTGAAGAGTTTAGGTGCACACACACACTTCATGCATGTTTTGTTTATCTTGCATTTATGTTCTTTATTGTTTGTATAAGTGTGCATCCTTTTCTAAAACACTCACTAGCTTACATTAGATATCATATCTTGCATTGTATCTTAGTTGATAACATGTTTGACATGTTAATTGTACTTCATTGTGTGCATCTCACTCACTTCACACTTGCACAATATTCATGTACGATTGACTTTTGTCTTGAGTGTTAAAAAGGGATTTTTCCCTTTGGCGCGGCCTAGACCGCTCGGCAGGCTTTTCTTGCACCGCGGCGCACGGAGCGGTATTCTCCAGTGTGTCATGCGCGACGTGGACCGCGACCTGTGCACTTGCACGAACAACGGTCCCAACCGCGGTGTAGTCCAGATGGTGCACTGCTGTATGTACCGCGGTCTGGACACTTACCTGTGCCGCGGTCTAGCAAGCGGTTTTGACGGGATTCTGGTTCCCAAGTTCAAAACGATGTAGTTTGATCTAGGGCTTCATATATATTCTTCCTCTTCTCTTCTTGGCCGACCAAGAGCTCAAAAATTCATTTTTAGAGAGAGGTTAGAGCTCCTAGAGAGAGAAAGCTTCAAGAAAGCTTCTTTGACTCTCCAAACCCAAAACCCATCTCCATCTTGCATCATTCAACATCATTTGAGCATGGGTCTTCATTGTTTCATGACTAGGTAAGCAAGAACTTCTTTGAATATCATTTATTGTTCTTCTTACTCTAGATTAGGTATTTATTGCATGATTAAATACCTAGACTCTATTATTGCATATTTATGAGTCTTGATAACATGATTGGGTTTGTATTTTGATAGCTTAATTGATTAGGTCATTTTTGCCTAAAAGCTAGGTCATAAATATTCATGTGTGATTAATTGATAACTAGGTTGAGAAATTGTGTTTTAATCAACTATTTAATGTTCATGAATATTTGATTGTGTTTGTTTGTGATAGCTAGCATTATTAGGTCATATATGCCTAAATAGCTAATCCATAAATATTCATGTATGCTTAATTGATGATTAGGTTGACTTTGTGCATCTAGTCAAGTTTATGAATGTTTATGTGAATTTAATTGACAATTAGGTTGTTAGAATTTCTCTACAACTAATTGAGACCTCATGTGTGTACATGTAGGCATTATTTGATAACTAGGATGTTGTATTGCATTATCTACATCTAGTTAAGCATTGTATGTTTGGTCTAACATATATTGTGTTGAGCATTCATTGACTGTTCACTTAGACCCTATACTCTTCATTGAGTCAAAGTCTTGTGGCTTCGGGGTGAAGTTGCACAAGCATTGAAGTCTTGCAACCAAGTTGTGGTTGGCAAGCATCGGTCAAGAATTCACTGTAAAAGGCCTGCGGGTAGAGTAGGAGGTGCTCACGCCAATAGTAGTGTATCAGTGGATATCACTAGGGATTGAACCAAGAGTGGCGAGTGGTAGTGTCCATAGCCTGAGGTTATCTAGAGTGAGAGTCCGAGCATCACTTGAGGGTGTAACGTTTTACTCATATAGTGGATTTGAGGATCGTGTGTGGCTAGAAGGATAGCCCGTGGTTTTTCCCTTGTTGAAGGGTTTCCACGTAAAAATCAAGTGTTATTTATTATTCCGCACTTTACACTTGATTTTGTATGTTTGTTTATGTTGGGTTATATTATTAATATTGACTAATCGAAAAGTTGGTAATAATCGATTAACAACCCATTCACCCCTCCTCTAGGTTGTTAGACACACATTAAGAGTGTATTTTCAATTGGTATCAGAGCGGGTTCCTAGATATACTTAGGTGATCCTTGCTCTTGATTGTGTGTGTCTTGCATTTGTGTGCATCTTGTTGGTTGCATTCATTTGCATTCATATTACCCAAACACTATGAGTGACTTTGGGATGAGTAATGAGGGAGCATCGAGCACACGACCTCCTCTGCTCAAGGGTGACAATTATGTGTCATGGAAAGGCAGGATGGAGTCCTATATTTGCCAAATAAGTGATCGAGCTTGGATGGCAATTGAAGATGGCTACACTCCTCCAACAATGACCATCGAAGATGGAAGTGAAGTCTCCAAGCCTAAGTCTCAATGGAGCACACAAGAATTTGAAGCTTCAAAGTGGAACAACAAAGCAATGCATGCTTTGTTTTGTGCAGTGGATGAGAGCCAATACAAACTCATCCAAATCACCAAAAATGCACATGAAGCTTGGAAGATTCTAGAGACGGCGCATGAGGGAACCGAAGTGGTTAAGGATTCCAAGCTCCAAGTTCTTCAAGCACAATTTGAGACGATCAAGATGGAAGAGCATGAGTGCTTTAATGACTTCCAAGTGAAGTTGATGGACATTGTGAATCAAAGCCATCAACTAGGTGACCCGTATTCGGATAGGAGGATCAAGCAAAAGATCATGAGGTCACTTCCCGCTAGATTCGAATCCAAAGTGACGGCTCTTGAAGAAAACAAGGACTTCAAGACTATGAAGCCAAGTGAAGTGATTGGAAGGCTACTTGCCTATGAATCTAGACGGGGTCCTACCTCCACACCTTCCAAGAAGCAAAATGGGTTAGCCCTAAGGACCTCCAAGATTGGGAAGGGGGATGATGACTCGGATGAAGACATGGCTCTAATGGTGAAGAGATTCAAGAAATTCTTGAAGCTACAAAAGAGTGGCCATGGCTCTAAGGAAAATGACTTCAAGAAGAAAACCCCCTTCAAGAAGATTGAGCCAAGTCAAGGGAAGCCTTCAAGAACGGGGATTCAATGCTTTGAATGTGAAGGATTCAGGCATATCTCTAAGGATTGTACTAACTTGAAGGACAAGAGAAGAGAAAAGGCGATGGCTATCTTATCAAGTGATAGTGAGAGTGTAGAAGATTCCTCGGATGATGAAGAACTTGCCATTAACTACACGGCCTTTGGAGTCTCTTATGTGGAAGTAGAAGAAGGCAAGAGTGCCTTGTCATGTGACCAAGGCGAAAGTCTTGATGAGGAAGTTGACTCACTTGATGAGAGGCAAAGTAAAAAGAGTGTCTCTCTCTCTAGTGTAGGAAGTGACTCCGATGAGGAGATGACTCTCATGGTTGAGAGATTTATGAGATGTACAAAATCTCAAAAGAAGGGCATGACCTCCAAGGTGAAGGAGGAAAAGAAAAAGTCAAGGAAAGATAACCCTTGCCTTGAGTGTGGTGGAGTTGGCCACCTTACCTCCATGTGTGGTAACTTGAAGTACAAGAAGGGAGGAGAAATTATGATCGCTACTTGGAGTGATAGCGAAGTAGAAGTAGTTGAAGAGTGCTCCACAAGCTCGGATGCTAGTGAGATCAACTACTTCGCATTTCCGGGTTCCTACCATGAAGAAACTCAAGCCATCACCAAATGTTTATCACTTGAAGATTTCAAGATGGGTGGCCTTGAACTTGGAAACCGAAGAGGAGCATGCTTGAGTGAAGCAAGCCTTGATGATATGACTCTCACAAGCACAAGTGGGAGAAGCCTTGATAGTGATGGATCATGCTCTGGGAACTCTTGTGACAACAATGTGCATAACCAAGAGTTCATTGACTTTCTTCAAAAGTCCTTAAAGGAGAGAGAAAATGATATCCTTAGATTGGAAAAGGATAATCTTCGATTAAAGGCTAAGTTAAATGACTCCTTAAAGTCGGACGTGATTGATATGTTCGAATATGAGAAGGAGATTAAAGATTGCCATCAACGGATGAAGGCCATGAAAGAAGAACTTGCCAACAATGAAAACTCCTTGAAGATTGTCAAGGAAAGAAAGATGAGGTGCCTTGAAGAATTAAAGAAGGCCAAGGTCAAACAACCTCAAGCTCAAGGCAAGAACAAAGCTTCATCCAAGCAATCTTCCACTCAAGGAAAGTCCACACAAGTCTTGGCATCCCAACCAAAGCCTAGGCAATCCAAGAAGAAAGGAGAATTCCTTGAGAAGCCAACCACCTCCGTCAACATGTCAACCATCAAGAAAGGAGGTGACCAGAAGTGGCATGCTAAACCGAGAAGGCATGATCAACCGGCTCAACCACCTCTACAAGCAAAACCACAAAGGTGCCACCAATCGGCTCAAGCTCCTAGGAGAAGCAAACCGATGCACCATCAAAGACAACCTCATCAACATGGCGATGCCTCGATGAGATCACAATGCTATGGTATAAATCCTTACTTTATACCTACTTGTCATTATTGTGGTATGATTGGTCACTTAAGACCAAATTGCTTGAATTACATTAAGAGGTGTAGATTAAAGAGCATGAAAGAAAAACGGTTGAAAAAGGGGGCAAGTTTGCGTAAACCTAGGGAACCTAGAAACATGTCTATGACCACTAAAAATGTTAAAGTGGAACCTAGGTGGGTTAGAAAGAATGAACCCGCTTGCCTTAGTGCACATGTGACTCCCGTAGATGCAATTAGGTCCATTGGACTTGATAGGTCTATAGGAGCTCATGTCTCCCATTAACTTGGTTGGAATTGACCCCATGAGGGGAGCTCAAGCAAAGAGAGCGATCTTGCATGATTTGCTATATGCAAAAAGTTGGCCTATTTTATGCTCTTTTATGATTGCTTGAGTGTGCTTGGTGAATAACATTGATTAATAATTGTATAATGTTTTTGATTACACCATTGCACAGTTGCTTTGTATGATAATGCATGACTTCTATTATTGCTTGAGCATGCTTATCTTTTCGAGGAATGTTCTACTTGTTAGTACATTTGATTGACCTCAAATTATTCTCCATGTTCATGATTCCTAGATATGCATTCTTAAGCTCTCTCTTGAAAAGGGCTACTGGCAATATGACGTGGAGCCGCCCAATGTTGGAAAAGGCTACTCATTTGAAACCGAGTGAAAGCCATCAAGAGAGTTACATTAGCATGATAAACAGAAATACATGCTTGCTAGGAATATGAAAAAAAAAAACAGAAAAAGGAGAAAAACAGAAAATGTTGTTATATGACTGTTATGTGTGGTGTTGCATTGCTTATTTTTGACATCAAAATTGTTGATTGATGATGTATCTTGCAATGAAGAAAAGATGATATACTTTTGCTGTGATTAGTACACTTGCACACAAATGCTTGGATATATATCATCTTATCATAACAACAGGGTCTTAATTGGTTTGACTTCATTTGGAAATCCTGTTGAGTGTTGCTTTGATTGATTTTTATGCATGAGAATAATAGTATTTTGTATTACATGCTAAGCAACCTTTCACACGCACACATTTTTTTTTGAATATAATCTCCTTGAATCTCTCTCAATTATTTAAGTCGTATAAAGTTTGTGTATATGATTATGCAATGTTGTTGTGCGAATAGCTCTCTTTGCTAAAGCAACCCGATAGGGGGAGCTCCTTTGCCTATCTCATGACAAAAAGGGGGAGAAGTCTTGAGAGAAATAAGGGGAGTGAGAGATATAAGGGGAGCATTGTTTATGCTATGCTTTGGGGGAGAAATCATGAGGGAGAGTAACCTTTTAGGGGGAGCATTGCACATGCATTCTTTGTATTGCTTTATTTGTATTTAAGTGCAATGCTTGTTTTTATTTGTTCACCTCACTTGCACTTGTTCTTGGAATGCTACTTGCTATTGTGTGTAGGTATATTGATGATTCTACAAGAAGATATTGAATATTTAGATTCTAGGAATCTCTTTTGTATTGTAGAAGTGATCATGGACAATAGCTTTATTTTATTTTGTGAGGAATATTTGTGAGTGGTTGTTTTGTCATGAAATAGCCAAAGGGGGAGATTGTAAGGACCTCAATTTTATGATTGGCTTATTTCATGACAAACCACCACATTGGGGATGATTGTGTAATGGGTAGCTTAGGTCCGTATTGGCAAGCTTCCAAGCATCTCCATGACTTCAAGAGCAAAAGGTATATTCACTTGACTTTGTCTCTTGAAGAGTTTAGGTGCACACACACACTTCATGCATGTTTTGTTTATCTTGCATTTATGTTCTTTATTGTTTGTATAAGTGTGCATCCTTTTCTAAAACACTCACTAGCTTACATTAGATATCATATCTTGCATTGTATCTTAGTTGATAACATGTTTGACATGTTAATTGTACTTCATTGTGTGCATCTCACTCACTTCACACTTGCACAATATTCATGTAAGATTGACTTTTGTCTTGAGTGTTAAAAAGGGATTTTTCCCTTTGGCGCGGCCTAGACCGCTCGGCAGGCTTTTCTTGCACCGCGGCGCACGGAGCGGTATTCTCCAGTGTGTCATGCGCGACGTGGACCGCGACCTGTGCACTTGCACGAACAACGGTCCCAACCGCGGTGTAGTCCAGATGGTGCACTGCTGTATGTACCGCGGTCTGGACACTTACCTGTGCCGCGGTCTAGCAAGCGGTTTTGACGGGATTCTGGTTCCCAAGTTCAAAACGATGTAGTTTGATCTAGGGCTTCATATATATTCTTCCTCTTCTCTTCTTGGCCGACCAAGAGCTCAAAAATTCATTTTTAGAGAGAGGTTAGAGCTCCTAGAGAGAGAAAGCTTCAAGAAAGCTTCTTTGACTCTCCAAACCCAAAACCCATCTCCATCTTGCATCATTCAACATCATTTGAGCATGGGTCTTCATTGTTTCATGACTAGGTAAGCAAGAACTTCTTTGAATATCATTTATTGTTCTTCTTACTCTAGATTAGGTATTTATTGCATGATTAAATACCTAGACTCTATTATTGCATATTTATGAGTCTTGATAACATGATTGGGTTTGTATTTTGATAGCTTAATTGATTAGGTCATTTTTGCCTAAAAGCTAGGTCATAAATATTCATGTGTGATTAATTGATAACTAGGTTGAGAAATTGTGTTTTAATCAACTATTTAATGTTCATGAATATTTGATTGTGTTTGTTTGTGATAGCTAGCATTATTAGGTCATATATGCCTAAATAGCTAATCCATAAATATTCATGTATGCTTAATTGATGATTAGGTTGACTTTGTGCATCTAGTCAAGTTTATGAATGTTTATGTGAATTTAATTGACAATTAGGTTGTTAGAATTTCTCTACAACTAATTGAGACCTCATGTGTGTACATGTAGGCATTATTTGATAACTAGGATGTTGTATTGCATTATCTACATCTAGTTAAGCATTGTATGTTTGGTCTAACATATATTGTGTTGAGCATTCATTGACTGTTCACTTAGACCCTATACTCTTCATTGAGTCAAAGTCTTGTGGCTTCGGGGTGAAGTTGCACAAGCATTGAAGTCTTGCAACCAAGTTGTGGTTGGCAAGCATCGGTCAAGAATTCACTGTAAAAGGCCTGCGGGTAGAGTAGGAGGTGCTCACGCCAATAGTAGTGTATCAGTGGATATCACTAGGGATTGAACCAAGAGTGGCGAGTGGTAGTGTCCATAGCCTGAGGTTATCTAGAGTGAGAGTCCGAGCATCACTTGAGGGTGTAACGTTTTACTCATATAGTGGATTTGAGGATCGTGTGTGGCTAGAAGGATAGCCCGTGGTTTTTCCCTTGTTGAAGGGTTTCCACGTAAAAATCAAGTGTTATTTATTATTCCGCACTTTACACTTGATTTTGTATGTTTGTTTATGTTGGGTTATATTATTAATATTGACTAATCGAAAAGTTGGTAATAATCGATTAACAACCCATTCACCCCTCCTCTAGGTTGTTAGACACACATTAAGAGTGTATTTTCAGGCTGCAAGCCATGGACCCTCTTTACAGATGGAGCATCCGGGCAAGCTGGGGGATGAGCTAGCATAGTTTTAATAGATCCGAAAGGGACTGAATTCTGTCATTGTTTCAGATTCGAGTTTAAAGCTACCAATAATGAAGCGGAGTATGAAGACCTCCTAGCCGGGATGAAGGTAGCCATCGAACTAAAAGCCGATTGCCTACAAATCAAGAGCGATTCATTGCTTGTTGTAAATCAGGTGACTGGGGTCTACCAGGCAAAGGGAGATATGGCTGCCTACCTAAAGCTAGCTCAGCTGCTAAAAAGTAAATTTAAGGGGCTCAAGATCGATCAGGTGCCTCGACACCAAAACCATCGCGCAGATGTTCTGGCTAAAATAGCGGCGAACGGAGGCCAATCCCTACCACGGGGAATTCCCCTCCAAGTGATCACCCAACCAAGCACAGCCACAAATGGAGAAATCTGCTCCCTGGATCGCCTGCCTTGCTGGATGGACCCAATTGTTGCCTACCTCTTTGAAGGAGAGCTTCCTGAAGGGCCCGACCAAGCCCAAAGAATTAAAAGGCTCTCAGTCCGATACTGTATGGTGGACAGGTACCTCTACATAAGGGGCAAATCCCTCCTCTTACTTAGGTGCTTGCATCCCGATGATGCTAAATGGGCATTGAGAGAGGTCCACTCTGGGGACTGTGGGAACCACATAGGTGGGGAAGCTCTAGCCTATCAGGTGCTTCGTATGGGGTACTATTGGCCGACCATCCACCAAGACATAAAGAGTTTTGTGCAATCTTGCGAGCCTTGTCAAAGAACTTCAAACTTGAACCACCAGCCACCCGAGCGACTGTCGTCCCTCAGTTCACCTTACCCCTTTGCCATGTGAGGAATCGACCTAATTGGGCCACTCCCGACCGCTCCCGGACAGATGAAACATGCTATCGTGGCTATCGACTACTTCACAAGATGGGTCGAGGCAGGGCCTCTTTCTCGGATATCAGAAAAGAATACGACCAAGTTCATCAAGACCAACGTGGTATGCAGATTTGGGACCCCTCTCATCATTATAGCTGACCTAGGGAAGCAGTTCGACAATGCCCGGTTCAAAGACTTCTGCAAGGGATTGGGGATCGACCTCAGGCTCGCTTCAGTGGCTCATCCCAAGACTAACGGGCTGGTAGAATCCACCAACAAGACTATCAAGAAACTCCTAAAGAAGAAGCTACAGTAGAGGAAAGGTAAATGGGCCGAAGAGCTACCAGAAGTCCTCTGGGAATACCGGACTACAAAGAGAACTGCTACCGGGGAGACACCTTACTCCCTGGCTTTCGGGGTTGAAGCAGTCCTCCCCATCGAGCATAAATTGACCTCATTCAGGGTACAACACTTTGAGCCTGAAAGTAATGAAGTCAAGCTCTGGGCTAATCTAGACCTCTTAGAAGAAAAACAAGACCGGGTAGCAGAGAAAGTAGCGATCTACTAGAGCAAGATCGCTAGATAATTCAACCAAAAGGACAGAGCCCGGAATTTCAAAGAAGGGGATCTGATACTTAGGAAAGTGACCCTAAACACTCAAAAAAGGTCGGATGGAGTCTTAAGTTCCAATTTGGAAGGGCCATATTTGATAAAGCTAGTTTTTCTCAATGGAGCTTATAAACTGGAAGACATGGACGGACGATCCATCGACCACACTTGGAATGCAGATCATTTGAGGAAATTCTACCATTGAGAAGAGAATTCTCAAGCAGACTACCCCTATTTAGTTTTCATTACGGACCCTAATAAAGATGTACTACATCTCGATCATCAATAAAGTCATTTTCTTTTTCTCTTCCGTCTTTATATCCAACTATGTTCAACATTAGTGACTACACCCTTGTGTGGGAAACTCAACATAAACACTCCGAGGCCAGGAAATAGCTCAATAGCCCTCATGATGCCTTGGTCGGGCTACCACCCCCAAGAAGGGTCTGAGTGTAAGAGCATAGTTGCCTTCCAGATCTCAAGACCAGGAAATAGCTCAGTAGCCCTTCTGATGCCTTGGTCGGGCTACCACCCCCAAGAAGGGTCTGAGTGTAAGAGCATAGTTGCCTTCCAGATCTCGAGACCAGGAAATAGCTAAATAGCCCTCCTGATGCCTTGGTCGGGCTACCACCCCCAAGAAGGGTGTAAGAACCTCATTTCTATGATTGGCTTATTTCATGACAAATCACATTGGGATTATTTGTAATGGGTAGCTTAGGTATTATTGTGGTTCTTCATCAACAAGCTTCCAAGATCCCATAGTGCTTCAAGAGAGGTAGTTTACTTGACTTGACTCTTTTGAAGAGATTTTAGTTGCACACACTCACTTGCATGCATTATATTCTTGATTACATGCTATTGAATGATGCATTGTATGCCATTCATCACACTCCACACTTGCACATTTTTGCATATTAGATTAGTGTGTTGAGTCTGCTTGGAAAAGAGGATTTTCCTCTTTACCGCGGTGCAGGTCGCTTGCTGGGCACCTGCCACCTTCGCGGTCCCAACAGCGGTTGGTTCCAGAAGGTGCATGCGTTAAAGACCGCGGTCTGTGCACTTGTATGCGCAGCGGTCCATACCGCGGTATACTTCAGTACGCCCCTGCTGCCTAGACCGCGGCCTGTGCTCTGCATGCAAAGCGGTCCCCGCCGCGATGATGTCCAGATGGTGCATCGCTGCATGTACCACGGTATGGGCACTTACCCGAGCCGCGGTCAAGCGAGCGGTATTGACGGGATTTTGTTTCTCAAACCCAAAACGACCCAGTTTTGTCTAGGGTTTCTATATATATGTTCTCTTCTTTCCATCTCGTTTTAGAGCTTCAATAACTCATTTTTAAGAGAGAGAACAACCCTTAGAGAGAGAAAGCTTCAAGCTTTGTTCCTTGACTCTCCAAACCCAAAACCCATCATCTTCATGCATTTCTAAGCATCTTTAAGGCATGGGTCTTCAACATTAGTTGACTTGGTAAGTTGAACAAAAACCCCATCTTTATCATTTGTTCATACTTTCCAAGATTGTGTTTTTATTGCGTTTATTAGTTGGTTAAATGCTAGGACTCTTTTTAATGCATCTATTTATGAGTTCCTTTGTATGATTGGGTTTGTATTGTGATAGCTTGCATATAGGACATATTTGCCCTCTAGCTAATTAGGACTCATTGATTGCATTTGTTAATTGCATTTATTGTCCTTGCCATGATTAATGACAACATATGTTGATATGGCTTTGTTTGATGACTAGAGTTTAGACTTGCACATCTATATCTAGTTAGGTCTTTATGAGCATTCATATAGACATTGATATCTAGGATTTGTACTTAGTGTCATATTTAATCCCTAGATAAGCATTTAGTGTTGCATAGCATTATTTGCATTTTGAGTATTCATATATTCACTTGGGTTGTTAATCTCTTCTTGAGAGTTAAGTCTTGTGACTACAATGTGTAGTGCACAAGCAAGTGAAGTCTTGCAACCAAGGTGTGGTTGGCAAGCAAAGTGATCAAGGATTCACTATAAAGGCCCGTTGGGTAGTAGTGGTGGGTTAGTGACCGAGAATGGTGTGACTAGAGGTCAACCTAGGTTGTAAACATCATTACAATAGTGGATTTGAGGATTGTGTGTGGCTAGAAGGATAGCCCGTGGTTTTTCCCTTGTTGAAGGGTTTCCACGTAAAAATCAAGTGTTATTTATATTCCGCACTTTTACTTGATTTTGTATGTTTGTTTATGTTGGGTTATATTATTAATATTGACTAATCGAAAAATTAGTAATAATCGATTAACAACCCATTCACCCCCCTCTAGGTTGTTAGACACACGCTTAGAGTGTATTTTCAAAGGGTCTGAGTGTAAGAGCATAGTTGCCTTCCAGATCCCGAGACAAGGAAATATCTCAATAGCCCTCCTAATGCCTTGGTCGGGCTACCACCCCCATGAAGGGTCTGAGTGTAAGAGCATAGTTGCCTTCCAGATCTCGAGACCAGGAAATAGCTCAATAGCTCTCCTGATGCCTTGGTCGGGCTACCACCCCCAAGAAGGGTCTGAGTGTAAGAGCATAGTTGCCTTCCAGATCTCGAGACCAGGAAATAGCTAAATAGCCCTCCCGATGCCTTGGTCAGGCTACCACCCCTAAGAAGGGTCTGAGTGTAAGAGCATAGTTGCCTTCGAGATCCCGAGACCAGGAAATAGCTCAATAGCTCAATAGCCCTCCTGATGCCTTGGTCGGGCTACCACCCCCAAGAAGGGTCTGAGTGTAAGAGCATAGTTGCCTTCCAGATCTCGAGACCAGGAAATAGCTCAATAGCCCCCCCTGATGCCTTGGTTGGGCTACCACCCCCAATAAGGGTCTGAGTGTAAGAGCATAGTTGCCTTCCAGATCTCAAGACCAGGAAATAGCTAAATAGCCCTCTTGATGCCTTGGTCGGGCTACCACCCCCAAGAAGGGTCTGAGTGTAAGAGCATAGTTGCCTTCCAGATCTCGAGACCAGGAAATAGCTCAATAGCCCTCATGATGCCTTGGTCTGGCTATCACCCCCAAGAAGGGTTTGAGTGTAAGAGCATAGTTGCCCTCGAGATCTTGAGATCAGGAAATAACTAAGTAGCCCTCCTGATGCCTTGGTCTGGATACTGTCCCCAAGATAAAAAAAAAAAGAAAATAAATAAATAAATAAAATGTTTGTTTTCGTGTGCAGGATCAAGATCATCATAATTCCCTACCCAAGTTTTAATTGCCACTACGGATGCAACTCTGGTTCCTATTCAAGACCAGAAATGAAACAAGAATTCTCAAAAGCGATTCAATTTCTCATTAAAGATAAAGGGAGCCTATCCCCCGGTAAGGCTACATCCATCCAACGGGGAGCCCAACCCCCGAGCTCGGGCTACAAAAAAAAAGGTGAAGAAAGCTAATAAGGGCAAAATGAGGTGACCACCCCCTTTTTCCGGGCAATCAAAAACAAGCCATGAACGAACTGCTTCAAGCTTTGGGACTCTCTTGGTTCTCCTTCTCTCCGGTCCTCCTCCTTCTTGCTGATCTTCGCCATCGACCCCCTCTTCAGGTAGCTGTCCATCTTGGTTATCCTCACCGACCGCCCCTCCATTTAGAGGCTCCATCTGTTGATCAGCAGGATCTTCCTCCAGGACTTCATTAATCACGTCCATAACCTCAGACGGGATAGCCGCATCAAGAAGGGCAGCCATGGACCCCGTCTGGCTCCTGTCGACCTTCATCTCTATTAAGGGAGGCTCCTCAGACGGGCTCCTAACCTCTTCACCAACTCCCGACTGGTCCTCCTCGGATCGAGAGGACAAAACTTTACTGGAAGACTCCCTGGGACCTAAGGTAGTAAGGGTAGGAGGAGGGAATGGAGGATTTATCTGGGCGGGCTGTTTTCCAGCTCCTGCTTGGCTCGAAGGAACCACCTCGTCGCCTTCAAGGCGAGATAGCTCAGCAGCCTTAAGCATTATTTCCTGTCTATCCCAGCCGGCAATAGATGACAAATCAAAGGGAGGAGGAAGAGCTTCTGCAGCCTGAAAGAAAGCGTAGAAATATCCATCGCTGACGAAGGTCTCCGCGTCAGCTTGCAGCTTGGTCACCTGAGTAATCATAGACTGATTCTCGAGGTCCAACTTTTTAGCCTCAGACCTCCAGGAATCCCTCTGTCTAGCCTGCCGGAGAGATTGAAGACTCTCCTGATCATAAGATTGCTTCATCCTCTCATGGTCACAGCGAAGCTCAGCCATATCGACCTCGACCTTTCCCTGGTTGGAAGTCATCTCTTCCACTAAAGACTGAGCCTGCTTGAGCAATTCCCTGGCTTTCTCGGCTTTGGCTTTTGCTAGCCCGGTTGTGGCAGGAGGGCTACCTGCTGGCCCATCGCTATATTAAACTTGAAGGCCTACAAAGTACATAACCCAAGTTAGAAACTGAACAAATTAACAAGAGTAGCACGAAGGAAATACAATTACCTCAGCTAAAATAGCAGACCTTTTGGTAATCAGGCGTCCACAGGCATGGAAGCCGTCCTAGAGATCCCACCACCCGAACAAGACCCGATGAATTGTTCCAGGACTTCATCCTGCCCTGCCGAGCTCGACTGAGGCCGGGAACGGCTGGAAGGAACCCTTGCGACACCCTTCCTAGAAACCTCCGAAGCTTTGGTTGTTGGAAGCGCAGCGGAATCAGGAGGTTGAGTCGAGGGGGTAGCAACTTTAGCGACCACAGCTGAAGGGACAGAAGCAGTCGAACCGATAACCTGGGGAGCTTTACCCAAAGCCCGGAAAGCCCGCGAAGCAAGAGTGGCCATCTTGGACCCAGCTTGAGAGATAGATAAAGCAAGAGCAGTTTCGACCTCAGTGGAGGGAAGAGAAACTCTACCTTGAGGAGAGCGTGAGACGTGGCGGGTAGCAAGTTCAACGACAGAAACTGTGAATAAGCAAATTAAAAAGGAAAATGTTAGAACCAAGCTGAATAATAAGGCAAGGCAAGGCAACTCAATGACACTTACGAGGAGTAACGTCTGAGATCCACAAGTATTGGTTCACCCTATGAGGATCGAAGGCTTCAGCAGTAGGGAACTTCGGGTTCAAATAATTCTGGGCTAAAATAGCCTTCAAGATGGCTTCGGACTCAAAAGGCAGGGAGTCCCGGTCCCATGAGGGTTTGTCACTGAAAGCCGTGGGAACCTCGAATTCATGCCCTCTAATGAAAATCGAGCTCCCCCAGTCCTTCCCCGTAAGGATCCATTCTTCTTTCCAAGCGGGGTGCTTCTTCGAAGCACCAGGAATGATGAAATTGAGCTTGTTCTTGGCCTTAGCATAGAACTGGCCTCGAGGAGCGCCGGACAGGCTCCCAATCTGGAAAAGATAGGCCAGCTCCTCTGCACTCGGCTCCCTCGTCACCTTACTCAGCTGACATTGTTCCCTCCATAGTACGAGGAAACCAATCAGATGCCTCCAGAAGCCAGACGCCAACTGGAGCGGAGCGAGCTAGATGGCGTTAAGAGCCCGCCGAAGAGGGGAAGCCTGACCCCGTTCTCGAGAGCTGCCACATGAATCAGAAGCACGCCTTGGGGGGGGGGGGGGTTGAAGAACTCATAATTTTTAGGAGGCACCGAGATGGATACGCTGTCAGGGATGCAAAACTTCGACCTCAAGCGGTCAATCGAGACCGGATCGACGATGGAATCTGGGACAACCCGAAAATCATAAGGAGGGAGCCTCTCCAAAAGGAGGCCAGAAGCCGAGACCCGATGTTCTCCCGCGGCGTCACCGCCCACTTCTTTGTCAGAATCCTCGTCGGCGATATCCAAAGGATGGTCAGGATGGTGGGAGAACCCAGTCCCAATGGATACATTCCTACTTGACCGCCGATGTTGCGGGTTAGGCGGGGAATCATCGCCGTCTGAACTCCTCCTAGCCCATTTCCCCAGAGCAAGATTGGCGACCTCTTTGCCGTCAACTATGGAGTCAACTGAATCGCGACTGGTTTTCGACATAGTAAAAGTCAATGAGGATGAAGAATGAAGAAAAAGGCAAGCTTGGAAGAAAGGCTATGAGAGAAAATATTTCCTAGCAAAAATTTTAGTTCGAGAGATGTGAGGAAGACGGGGAGATAAATAGATATATATAGGCAAGAGGGCAACAACGCGAGCTATCGAGATCCTTGGTTGGTAACGATAAAGAATCTCAGGGGACTACCGTAACGTAACCGGATTAACTCAAAAACAGGCTAATCAGCTCACACCACGTCACTTACGCAGTTAAGAGGGAGATCTCCCTAAGATTCTGGTAACGGTAAAAAATCTCGGGGAGTGCTGTAATGCAATCAGATTAATTCGGAGATAAATTAGTCAGTTCGCATCGCGTCGCTTTAATGAGGAGATTTCCCCTATATTCCGGTAACGGTAAAAAAGGGAATATTTTGGGAAAAAGGGAAGATTTCCCAAATAAAGTAAAAATCTGACCCCAACCCCAAGCTCGACGTCTGGTGTTCAAGTCAGAGGGGACTTCTGTTAATAGCCAAAACTGGCTAAGGATCAAAGGAAAATTTTCCACCTTCCAGACCTGGCTCTATTCCTGAAAGTTTCCACCAGGAGACCATTCTACCCAAAGCCGAGCTACGATACCACCCCGCAGGAACAAGGACGGGCTCCGGAAACATCCGGGATAGAGCCCGGAATGATCAAATCTAGCCCGCATCACCAAAACTGAAAACAAGAAATTCCCCGAAGTCGAGGTCACCTCGCAATTTCTCCAGAAACTCACATATACCTCGCTGATATAGGGGGATGTCCCTAGGAAGCCGCACCTAGTTCCAAAAGGTCAGGGGAAGCTGCACCTAGCTTCGAAAGGTCAAGGGAAGCCAGATCTGGCTCCTAGCTGGATGAAACTTCTCAGATATCGGGGTCGAAACACTGATCGACCTCATTAGTTGATGCACCACACCATGATACATTCAATGACCCCTATGGAAATCATGCTAGACCCGAAGATACACAGTATCACATCCACATATATTATACACGTGCAGAACAAGTAATAGAGTTTGAATCGGAAACAAATTGATTTCCAAGATATCCTCAATGGAGCAATTAACTCAAAGCCAACTACATTGAAAGGTAAAAATCCCGTCCGATAAGAGGGGGATGAGAAAATCAAGGGGAAATCAATGAGTTCAAACCTATGAAGACATTGTATAAAGGAGGGACTTCTTCCTTCAGAAAGAAGAGACTACTATTCGACAGGCATACGACAAATACCCGACCATACCCTAGAGAGAATTGAGAGCAATTTGAGAGAAATTTGTATACCATACACGTTCAATAAAGAAAATATTTTTGCTTTCTTTTGGGTGATAAATTGTATCATTATTCCTTGCCATTTTATAAAACATCATTACATAAATGATCAATCTTGGCCACCACCTACGTGGTAGTGGTCTCGTGGGTGTTAACTGAGACTTCTCGTCTTGAGCAAAATTTCTGTTAACAGAAGTTTTCTTGGAAAATGATTGATCTAGACATGATCACTTGTCTTTGCAACTCAATGAGGAGAATTACAAGTCAATGAGGACCAGCTTCAACTTGATGGCAATAGTTCAAACTTTTGACAAGGAAAGGGATAAAGTGTTAAAGGAAGTTGAACGAAGAATGAATTGATCAAATGTCTAGAAAAGAAGATGGTTGAAGACGCTCTTGTGTTAGATAGTTTAATGAGTGATTTTGCTAATAATTTGTTTTTCTTGAAGGAAACTATCAAAGGCAAGGAAGAGAAGTTGGCAATCATGAAGGCCAAAGAGCTTGGTAAACATCATGGAGATTCAAGTGACTTAGGCTTTGTAGATGAGCAAGTGGAGTCTCCTACAACTAAAGGCAAGTCACTAAGGAACAAAAGGATTTTAAAGGCCAAGTTTTTCAAGGTCAAATACAAAATCAATAAGAGTAAGGAGTCTTTACCATCGACACACTCTCACCTGAATAGTAACATCTCAAAATTTATTCCGGTTTGCCATTTTTGCAATGTTGCCATGAGTATATTAGACAATGCAAACTAGGGAATGAGATGCATGCTAGTGGGATGAGAAATTCTTCTATGAATGTTTCTTGCATGATAAAAATTTAAATTTTGTGCGTGATAATGATAATCATGGGATGAAAATTATCAAGAAGATTTGGGTGAAAATGAGTGTTTCACAAGATCTTATGTATATATGGATGATTGGAAATTGATATGTGCTTATGGATGGGATTATGAGATGATTAACTTAAGTGTAGGAGTAGTTATAATTCAATATCCCATTTGTGTGCGTATATCTTTGGAAGGTTAAAATGCCATGTTAGGATCGATTTAAGTGTTTGTGGGTTTTGGTTGTACCTCGAAGGATGACCAATCCGGGTACGACCGTAATCACTTAGCTCCTAAGAATAGATGAAATGTGTTTTATGCATGATCGTACTAGGATAGGTTTTGGCTTTATGTGCATATGCTTAACGGTAGGGACTAGAGGCACATTGCTCTTCCATGACCCTTTTGGGGAGTGATTAGTGTTTCGAATCCCTTACTAGAGACTAGAGACACATTGCTCTTCCTTGACCCTTTTGGGGAGTGATTAGTGTTTCAAATCTCTTAATTGAGAGAACAAGCCCTCAACTTGATTTGAATGTTCTTAATGCCTAACATTCGCTCATATGCACTTATGTATGGTGGACTTGTAAACCCTTGTGTAACAATTATCCTACATCTCTCCAAACCACTCTTTTATTTGTCACATTAAACACCATCCTCACCTTTCCATATTCTTTTGTTTGTTTTCTATTTTCTTTCTTTCATTTTCTTTGCACACCGCATTATGCACACACCTCACACACACCATTCTCACCTATATGAATCTTATTTACATTGCTTTCTATAAACACTAGAACTAGATCTGGTTGACGGATACCACCTCCCCGTGGAACGATACCCTCGCTTACCGCTTTACTAGTCTTTTGCTAGTTTAGAGCACATTGCATAGGAACTTTTAGTATAAATATCATTTGATAATCTCAATTTGGTAATGACATAAAAAGCGAGTATCAATTTTGGTGCCGCAGCCGGGGAAGTGCCTATTCGTTGGTTGTTTCTTGTTTTAGCTTAGGTTCTGTAAATGCTTAGATATAATTGCTTTACGGATATTTATGTATGCGGGTAGGATTTTTCTTTATTATTGTTCTTTTTTGTTTATAGCATATGCATTTGATGTTTTTGAGTTGTGCTTGTACAAGGAACAAAAATTTTCAGGTTTTATGAACCGCACAACTCATGAGAACAGTAAGTGTGCACCGATGCACAACAACAACTCCCTAGTGAAACAGCAGCGCCACAACTAACGCGTTGGTCACAGCCACAAGAGGTATCCTCTACATTTGAGCTTAATATTGAGTGCTTGTGGAGTGGTTGTCGACTTGGGTGGAAACCGTCCATGCGCTTAATGATAGGAATGCTATGTTTGTTGTTTTTGTGATTTTTATTTTTGTTTAGATCTAAGAGTGGTTTTGTATTGTTCTTAGATCTTAGGAATTGTTGTGTTTTTGTGTTTAGCCTTTTGTGATGTTTATGTTCTATCTCCCGAATCTTGCTAAACGTTGTCCATATTTTATGAGTTGAGCAACATTGAGGACCATGTTGAGTTTAGGTTTGGGGGTGTGGACTTCCAATTTTTTATGCTTGTTTTTGTTATGTTTTAGAAAATTTTCAAATCTTTGCAAAATGTGCCCTGTTTTGAATATTTTTGAGGCAAACGTTTCTTCAAAACTGTACCAAATGGTGAGGAAATTAATTTTTCTACCTACATTGCATTATTTGACTTTTTGTTACGATTTTGAATATATAAAGAATGTAAAATTCTGGGTAGCGGTTCAAAAGTTATGACCATTTCTTCGACCAAAGGTCATGGGCGATGCCTTGTTTTTGCGAAACTGCACATACACTGTTTTCATCGTCCGTTTTCACACTTTTCCAATTCGAATTTTGAAATATGTTTTAAATGAAAAGTGTGTATTTATATGTCTGCTTTATGGTGTCAAACTTTTGTCAAATTATTTTGAGTTATTTCAAAGATATGCACCAGAGAGCAGACATTGGACAGATTTAAATTTCGACAGTTTTTGGAAATTTCGGCCTCCATGTTGAGTTGTTTTCTTTCGGGTGCCGGTAGAGACATATTCTGTATGCTTTTAGCTCCGTGCATCACTTTAAATATGCTTGTACAGTGCCAATCTTTTGATGTTGAGGTGGATGAGACCTCTATTCTTGTTTAGCTTGAGAAAATAGTGGAGACTACCCGTGAGTTACACTATGCCTAAATTGAGAAAATTTGAGGATATATTTTGCTTCTACTCTTAAACACTCTTCAAATTTGTACTTAATTTTTAGTGATCTCATTGCACATCAAATTTCTTTCATTGATTGCTATAGAACATTATCATGTGGATTGCTTGTTTGAGATTTGTATTCCCTTGGTAGATGGATCTTTTAGAAATGATTTTTGGCTTGAGTGTGTGCGTAACTACTAAATAGCCTAAACACTTGTCCCTTAATATGTGCTTTCATTGGAAAAATTTGAGGACAAACACTAAACCTCCACCACATACATAACCCAAACACTTCACATACACTAGTTATTGATCATGTTAAGGTGTATAGCTTAGGAGAAGCAATGTGTAGCTCTAAAATGTGTAAAGCGTGTACTTAGGCAAATGTATGTAAATTGTACAAAGACAAAGGCTTTAAAAAGAAATAGCTTGAATTATAAACACTTAAGCCTCTAATTCTTCAAATGTAAGGTTACTAAAAAGTACGAGTACAAATGTAGCACAATAGTTCAATGTAAAGTTTATAGCCTAGACGCTTGTAATGTAATGTGTAAAGAGCTCAAGTGATGTAATTGTAATGTGTAAACACATTGGCATGGCTAGTGGCTTTATCCTTTTCACTCCTGCCATATCCTCCATCCCATACACCACCAAAACCATCTTGGCCACAAATACAAGTGAGGGAAAGCCTATTTGATCTCTTAGAAAGTCCATCTTGGGAATATGAGTCGATGCATGCTCTTTCCACGTTCATAGCATTTCAATTCCTTCCATGAGATCCATTTTCAGAAATTGTGTGTTATTGAAAAATACTCATATGCAATTATATTTGATTCCATGTACCTAAATTCATTCGCATATGTTTGTTAGAGAGTGATCGCCTAGGTTCGGAGTGAAAATACATGACTGAAATCCGGTGAGGATTAGAGTTACGGCGAATTTCATCTTGAGCATTCGAGGTAGTTGTTTTGTAAACCGAAAACATCCTAAGAATTGGCATACTTGCATTGTGTAGTGTGATACATTGTTATTGATTGGTATATTTGAGATTCTAGCATGCACGTGTTGTCTTTGCTTGGTATGTACGGATTGCAACTCAACCATTTTCTTGCAGAGTATACGTTTGTGGGGTCGTAGCTGTAAACCCTCAGAAGACAAAAATTCTCTATCTAGGGATTGCCTAGTAGTTGAAAGGCTTGTGACACGTTCTAAGTGCCATCGTGTTTCCTACGAAAGTGGACTAGCCTAGTATATATATTTTTATGTTTTTATGTGTTTTTATGTGTTTTATTGTTGTTTTATTTTTATTTGTTTGTTGTTTGATTTTCGTTTTTAGTTATGCTCGAGGACGAGCAAAAGATAGGTTTGGGGATATGTGATCGGACGATAAATGTACCTAATTGAGGTCCCCATTTCCTAGCTTTTGTTCTCATTTTCGAGCGTATTTTTGTATATAAGTGTTTGTTGAGCCTTGTGTAGGTATATATTCCCTATTTCAAGGTTTTGAGCTTAAAAGATTAGTTGGGAAGCAAAATGAGCAAAAAAGTGAATATATCGGAAATATTCAGAGTTGTCACGGCCTCGCCGTCGACCCAAACCGCTGTGTGATTCATGGTCAACAATGGCAAGTTTCCATTGTGGATCCACCGTTGAGCTAGAACGCGACATATAGACCGCGGCACAGATCAACTAGGTTTTCCAAAGGTTAGTAGGCTGAAATTTTAAAGCGCCCATGCAGAACACCTACATTTCGAGGTACATAACTCCCTCCTCAGATTGAATTAGGTTTTGTACCACCTATTTTTAGAAAGCCCCAGAAATCTAATTTCTAGCGGGTTTTACAGATTGCAATTCTGGATTTTCTAGAGGGAGTTATGATTGTTTCCGTAATGGTCCGTGAGGCTGGAAACCAGACCGTGGCAGAGAGCTTCGTGCATAACACTCAACTTTCGGGGAGCATATCTCCCTCCTCTGATCAAACAATGATGAGTTCTTTATATATTTGGAAAGCCCCAAAAGTCTACTTTCCAGTGGCTTTTACAGATTGCAGTTCTGGGTTTTCTAGAGAGAGATATGTGTATTTTCGTAACAGTGCGTGGAGCTGAAATTTCTTCACAGCAGGCAAGGCTACTTGCGAGGCGACTATTCTGCTCGCCTCCGAGGCTAGAAAGGCCAAAATGGTACTTTCGCACCTAAATTCATCCCCAAACTTTCCCTAACTATAAATACATCTCTTTCCTCTCTTCTCTTCAATCCAGAACACAAAAACAGAGCAACAACACTTCATCTTCTTCATCTTCTTCAATCCATAAGAGAGAGAAGCTTTCAAGCTTCCATGGAGGTTTTCCTCCATGATAAGCTTCCCACACCATTTCTACCCATCACCCACCACATTTGAGAGTTGATTGCAGAGATTAGGAGTGGTCTTTGGACAAAATTTGAGCCAATCAAAGGATGGAGCTTTTAGAGGATTCTTCAAGGGTTTCGTTTCTTTTATCTCATCTTTGTATTTCATATTTTCCTTATGTGTAATCCCCATTTGGTAATATTTGTAAACCTATATTTGTGCTTATATATAAGTTATTGTTCTTAAATTCGAGTTGGGTTTTGATTTGTTCTTGATATTCATTAATAATCTCTTGTTGTGAATGGCATGTGTATGGATGATTGGAAATTGATATGTGTATATGGATGGGATTAGGAGTAGATTAACTTAAGTGTAGAAGTAGTTATAATTAAATATCCTATTTGTGTATATATGTCTTTGGAAGGTCGAAATGTCATGTTAGGATCGATTTGAGTGTTTGTGGGTTTTGGTTGTACCTCGAAGGATGACCAATCCAGGTATGACCACAATCACTTAGCTTCTAAGAATAGATGAAACATGTTTTATGCATGATCGTGCTAGGATAGGTTTTGGATTTATGTTCATATGCTTAATGGTAGGGACTAGAGGCACATTGATCTTCCATGACCCTTTTGGGGAGTGATTAGTGTTTCGAATCCCTTACTAGAGACTAGAGACACATTGCTCTTCCTTGACCCTTTTGGGGGGTGATTAGTGTTTCAAATCTCTTAATTGAGAGAACAAGCCCTCAACTTGATTTGAATGTTCTTAATGCTTAACATTCGCTTATATGCACTTATGTATGGTGGACTTGTAAACCCTTGTGTAACCATTATCCTACATCTCTCCAAACCACCCTTTTATTTGTCACATTAAACACCATCCTCACCTTTCCATATTCTTTTGTTTGTTTTCTATTTTCTTTCTTTCATTTTCTTTGCACACCGCATTATGCTCACACCTCACACACACCATTCTCACCTATTTGCATCTTATTTACATTGCTTTCTATAAACACTAGAACTAGATCCGGTTGACGGATACCACCTCCCTGCGGAATGATACCATCGCTTACCGCTTTACTAGTCTTTTGCTAGTTTAGAGCACATTGCATAGGAACTTTTAGTATAAATATCATTTGATAATCGTAATTTGGTAACGACACTAAAAATAGAGTATCAGTGAGACTTCTACCGGGGGAGCTGGAGAGGAGGTGGCCAATCAGGAACAAGGGAATGCCTGATCCAGCTTGACTAATTAACAATTATTTTTCTGCTCATTTAATATATTCTTCTTATATTTTTTTTATGTAGCCCGTGATAGGGGGATGGGCTCTCTGGTTTAGTCAATAAATGGAATTCTTACATTTACACTTGTCTGCTTGGATACCTGCTTGTTCACTATTTTACCCCGATTATGAATCTATTCTTAGGAGTAGTCCCTAGTATGAACCTGACTTAACTGATGCCTGGTAACAGAAGAATCTTTGAAACTCGTTGAGATTATAAGGCATAGCACGACTCACTGTCGGAATGAGAATCTTCGGATACTTAGTCTAAGAGCTGGGATGCTCGTTCCTTGTGGAATCTTTGTATTCATGTATCATGATCGGGGTACTTAGGGTCCCTGTATCAGTCACCTGATACATCGGAGAATGATCTGCAGGCGAATCTGGGTAGCTACGGTTCCTGTTCTAGGAATCTCGGTACTTCGGTGGTAACACTGGCGAAATGCGGTACCTAGCCTTCCTGTTTTCAGGAATCTTAGTACATAGGCGAAAAGTCTGGCGAATCGTGGTACCTAACCTTCCATTTCTCAGGAACCTAAGCACATTGGTGAATACAAGGCGAATATATTGGTGACAAGATCCTGGTAGGCAACTAAGGCGCAATAAAGTGTTAACGGGAAAATCCACCCAGGGACCGAAATTCCAGTTAGCACCCTCGTCCACTACTGGTAAGTGGTAGCAGGGTAGGTTCTTCGTACCATGGACGTATTTTTAGGTAGGAGATTGATAAAAGAGAATGCAAGAGATTGAGAGACAAGAATGCAAAAGATAAAATGAGTAAGATGGACACTATTTTATTGAATATTTATTGTATAGAAATTACAATGCACTATTTTCTCTCTCTTTTACAAAGGATGGAGATGGTGAAATAGTATGTGTCAATAAGTGGCTATGATCCTCCTGGTGATTGTCTTAAAACTCTCATTGGCCTTAGAGAACTCAAGAGGAGTTTCTCTGGGATAAAAAGGTCTCTTTTCTCTTTTTTTTTTCCTTCCCCCCTCCACTCTTCGTCTTTCATGGCCGTATATATAGATATTCAATATCCCTCAGAATCCGGCTCCATTAATGAGCATTATTTGGACTCTCTTTCAGGCGTTTAAAGACGTTGAGTGAGGCTAAAGGCGCATGATTTGATCCCGTTAATTACTGTCGTATTTAAACTCTAATTTGGCCAACTATTTGGTCTCATTTATGGTGCTTTAAATGGTGAAGGGGTACTTTTCCTGCTTGTGTTGTTTGGAGGATAATACTGATACTATGTCCCGGTTGCGCAGTATACCGATATACTGATCTAGCTTATTGACGTGGTGTTGGTTCTATCATGTTGGTGACTTTATGATGATATTCATCCTACTGGACAGGTATGATGCCTGTCTTGGTTGCATTCTAGGCTGATGTCAAGGTACTCGGGTACCAGGCAGATATCCGTGGCACCTAGGTGTCAGATAGAAGGTGCTGGATACCTGTGGGGTACTGGAGATGTGATATCGCAGTACCGGTCTTCACTTGGTATCAGGGAGAAGCATAGCGCGGTACCTAGTTTTCCAGGTTTATAGTTTTGGAGTCTCATCAAGGTAGATAGGTAATCGTGGTTTTGGCCCTACCAGGTATCGATTCTTCCAAGGTCATGATATCAATCCTGCTGGATATCTGGGAATGGTTCTTACCAGATAGCAACTTTTTGGAAAATTCTCCTTTGGACCCTTGCCAAAAAAGCCTGTTAATAGAAGTCCCTCTTGACTTGAATACCGGTGCCAGGTCAGGGTTGGAGTAAGGTTTTGTCATTACTTGGAGAATTTGTTGTAACCAATTCATAGAATAAATCCTCCCCTTGCACACTGTAGTTAATGTACCTTCCACGTGGCTGGCTGGAGTAGGCCAAATTCAAAAAGGAAACATTTGGAGGCGCGTGTTTCTCCAAACCGTCTCTCTTATGTTTTCGATTATCCCGCAGTATTGATTACCTTCTCTTACCATTGCAAGTAACTGTTCCTTGTTCTATTTAAACCTCGACCCCTTTTTCCTTCTTCACCGTGCTTTCAAACTGTCTCTTATGTTCTTGCTTACTTCTCAAGCTTCTTTTCTTCTCTATTTGTCAGTTTTCAACCTTCAAAAAATCTTTCAATTTAGTCAACATGTCTTCCTCCGGTAGTCTAGACAAGATTTTTGGTGACGTTTCTACGAGCCTTGTTCATGGCAAGATGGCTTGTCGAACTGACGACGGTGGTAAAGACGCTCTGACTTCCCAGCGGCGAAGACGCTTCAGCTTCCCAGCGACGTCAATCGAGTTGGACTGTCGCCATTGGGTCAAGTTTCTCGAATGACCCGGATGTCCCGGTTGATGTTGACAAGGAGTCAAGTAGGAATTCAAACTATGCTGGGGTTGGTGGAGACCATGTTGGCGAAGTTACTTACTCGATAGGGAGGGTGCTTGCCCTTCCTTATGAATGTCGGTGCATTCCCGACTCCTCTTGCACCGCCGACACCATTCTAGATATGAGGAATAATTTTATGATCCCTTCTAACATTGAGATCACCATACCCCCTATGGGGTATGACATGTACTCCTATCCTCTCGGTAATTCACATGGCGGCCTTCGATAGTGGAGTCAAGCTGCCACTCTATCCTACACCGAGCAGGGCACTACATGTGTTACAGCTTGCCCCCCTTTAGCTTACACCCGGGTTGTGGAGGCATCTGGTCTGGTTCCTCGTGTTGTGGAAGGAATAATGTGAGAAAAACAAGGTCGATCTGGAATCGAGACCAGAGGAACTGGGGTTTGTCTTCCAAATCGATGTTAACTCCCCAGGTCCTAAAGGGCAGTTCTACGCTCATGCCAAGAACAACTTGAAGTTTGTGGTGCCGGGGGCCACGAAGAAGGATTCTTCTTAGAAGGAGGACCGGGTAGTCATTAGAGGTGAATGGGGCAGTTCGGTCCATATTACAGGGTCCGAGTTCAAAGTCCCCAAATGCTTTAGCGGTAAGCCCGTATTGGAGAAAAGCCATCTCTCCGTTGAATCGGAGAAGATTTTGAGAGCTATCATGGCTTAAAATTATGTCAACATGGGGTTCCCTACCTCGGAGGCCTTCGAAGCAAGGAGGGTAAACCGCTATCTTCACATTTCTAATGCTTCCCCAGGTAGAAAATATCCCTGACTTTGCTTCTCTTATACTGCTTCATTCATTATGTAGATATTAACTCTAGCTATCTCGGTAGTCTCTGCAGTGCCTCTGCCAAAGGAGGGGTTCCTCCTGTCTGGTGGCCAGCATGATTCCTCGCCTGCCTCTCCTACCGGGCTTCTATCTGGCCCCGATCCCGTGGTAGGAACTAGTACCTCCTCTGGGTCTAGCAGGGGTGCATTGAGCCTGGTCGAAGCACTATGGACATCTACTCCACCTCCTCCTGCCTTAATCAGATCTTCTCTGGTAGCCCTCACAACTAGAATGGCTAGAGTCAGAGGTACCTCTAGCCAAGTGCGAGGTCAGGCTCCTATCGTCCCTGCTACAGTTGTTGCTGCTGCTGCTCAATCAATCCTCCCTCATTTCCCCATCTTGGTGGCCGACCGATCTACCCGGACCGAAATGGGTAAAGATCCCATCAGTGCTGCTCAAACTGCTCCTCTCGATCGGCCTCGATCGCGGTCAGGGGATAACAGCCAGGATGAGTTACTGGCTAGGTACTTTTCCTCTTGTCCAGGTGGGTGCTTGGATGCCATGACCTCCATGCCCACTGATCTTTTACTCTTTAAAGAGTCTGCTCTCTTAGTTGAGGTATGTCGCTTCGTTTGATCTTCTATCTCAACTGATTATTTGGTGACAAATTTATCAAGGCGGGTTTTATCAGAGAAGTGCGCTACCCCGAGTGGATCGCCAATGTGGCCATGGTTATGAAGGCGAATGGGAAATGGCGTATGTGTGTCGACTACACCTACCTCAACCGGGCACGTCCAAAAGACAGCTTTCCTCTATCAAAGATCGATCAACTGGTCGACTCCACGTCCAGAAATAAACTTCTTAGTTTCATGGACTTGTTCTCAGGGTATAACCAGATTAAAATGCACCCAGCTGACCAAGATAAGACCAGCTTCATTACTAGGCAGGGCCTGTACTGCTACAAGGTGATGCCGTTTGGCTTGAAGAATGCGGGGGCTACATACCAGCGACTGGTTAACAAGCTGTTCAGGCCCGAGATCGGAAGGACGATGGAGGTATACATCGACGACATGATTACAAAATCACCAACCGCAGAAAGACATCAAGAAGACCTTCGCAAGACCTTTCTAATCCTAAGAGAAAACCAGATGCGGTTGAACCTCTCCAAATGCGTTTTTGGGGTAACAGCGGGGAAGTTTCTAGGTTTCATGGTTCATGAGAGAGGCATAGAGGCCAACCCAGAAGCAATCAAGGATATCTTGGAACTGGAGTCCCCCACATCACTCAAACAGGTACAAATTTTGACTGGGCGAGTAGCAGCGCTCAACAGGTTTATCTCTCGCTCCACCGATAAATGCCTCCAGTTCTTCAAAGCCATCAAGCAAGGGAGAAACATGAAATGGAGCTCAGAGAGAGAGCAAGCTTTTCAAGCCTTAAAGAAATACCTAACAAGCCCACCACTGTTAGTCAAGCCGGTTCCCGGAGAGGAGCTGTAAATTTACCTGGCCATCTAAGAAACTATAGTAAGCGGAGATTTGGCCAAGGAGTGTGGCAACGAGATTCAAAGGCCCATTTATTATGTGAGTCACGCTTTAACCAAGTTAGAAAAAAATTATGTTAATTGAAATTTTACTCAGGGTGAGAAATCTCAAATAACACCCTCAAAACTACTACCACGGAGGTGGTGGTCAAGGTAGAATGTATTCTAGTCAGTGCTACTTAAAAATGACAAAAAAAATACTATTATCAGTACCATCAAAAGAGAATGAACAATGAAGAACGAGAATGTTTTCTTTATTCTTATCAATGGTGTATCGTTTACAAATATCTCTCAATCTCTCTCAATCTCTCTAGGGTGTAGTAGGGTTGTTGTCGTATGCCTGTCGAAAAGTAGTCCATTCTTCTCTTTTCCTTTCTTTCTATTTATACATAGTTTTGTAGGTTAAATCAACTGATTCTCCCTTTGATTTTCTCAGTCTCTCCCCTCCTTATTGGGCAGGATTTCACGTTTAAATGTCATTGACTTTAAGTTAATAGCCGAATTGAGAATATCTTGGTGGAGATCAGTTTGTTTCCTCTTTGGACACTATTACTTGTTCTGCACGTACGTAATGTTTTCAGATATGATCTAGTGTATCTTCGTATCTTCACAGCATGATCCTTCATAGAGGTCGTTGAATATGGCATGTATGGCGAGTTAGATCAGATAGCGAGGTAGATCAGTGTCTTGGTTCCAGTATTCAGGTGCTTAAACTAGCTAGGAGCTTGGTCTGACCTCCCTTGATTTCTTGGAGCTTGATGTGGCCCCCTGCGGACACTCCTCTATGACAGCTGGGTTTAGGCGAGCTTCTGGAGAGGTTGGGAGGTAATCTCGATCCCTAGGGAGCTCCCTAATTTCAGGTTCGGTGACGCGGGGTCGATCTGATCGTGTCAGGCTCTACTCTGGGTGTTTCTAGAGCTCGCCTTTATTTCTGTGGGTTGGTATCGTAGCTGGCCTTTGGGAAGCGTGATCTCCTGGTGGATGACCTCGGGCCTGGAGTCAGACTAGGAGGGTGAAATTTTTCCCTTTGGTCCCTAGCCAAATTTGGCTATTAACAGAAGTCCCCTCTGACTTGAATGCCGGTGATTGAGTTTGAGGTTGGAGTCAGATTTTCTATTTTATTTAGGGAATTTTTCCTTCTTTACCGTTACAAGAATCTTAGGGGGAATCTTCCCATTAATTGCACGAGTGACGTGGAGACAGCTGACCGGTTTATTCCCAAGTTAATCCGGCTGCGTTACGGCAGTTCCCGTGATTCGAGGTGATCTTAACTGAAAATTTCGACAGCCCATGCTGTTGCTCTATTGCCTATTTATACTTGGTTATTCCAACGCCTTCCGCATACCTTTCAAATTTCAAATTTTCCCAAGAAAAGCCTTCTCTCAGGCATATCTCTTTTCTCGTTCTTCATCCTCATCGACTTCATTCTAACATGTTGAAAGCCAGTCACGACTCCGTTGACTCCATTGTCGACGGTGATGAGGTCATCAGCCTCTCCCATGGAAAACGGGCACGAAGGAGCCTAGATAGCGATGACTCTCCACCGAATTTGCAACGTTGGCGGTTGAACAGGAACGTGTCAATTGGGACCGGGTTTTCTAATCATCCCAACCATCATCTGGATTTAGTTGATGAAGATTCTGATAGAGAGGTTAGTGGCAACGCTGTGGGGGAGTGTCAAGTCCCGGCTACTAGTCCCCTTTTGGAGAGGCTTGCCCCTTATGATTTCAGGGTTGTCCCTGATTCTATTGTTGATCCTAGCTCGATTGACTGTTTGAGGTCTAAGTACGGCATTCCTGACAGTGTTTCTATCTCGGTTCCTCCTAAAGGCTATGAGTTTTTCATTCCCACCAATGGCGAGCTTCCGATTCATGTGGCGGCTCTCGAGAACGGGGTCTGGCTTCCTCTTTATCCTACCCTTCGACGAGCTCTCAATGCCATCCAGCTCGCCCTTCTCTAGTTGATGCCTGGCTTCTGGAGGCATTTGATTGGCTTTCTCGTGCTATAGAGGGAACAATGCCAGCTGAGCAATGTGACGAGGGAGCCTGGAGCAGAGGAGTTGGACTACCTTTTTCAAATCAGGAGCCTCTCCGGGGCTCCCCGAGGTCAGTTCTATGTGAAAGCCAAGAACAAGCTCAACTTTATCATTCCCGGGGCTTCGAAGAAAGATCCTGCCTGGAAAGAATAGTGGATCTTGGCAGGGGGTGACTGGGGGACCTCGATTTTTATTGAGGGTCATGAGTTAGAGGTCCCCACAGTTTTCAGCGTCAAACCGTCGTGGGACTGAGATTCCCTGCCATCCGAGTCTGAAGCTTTTTTGAAGGCTATTCTGGCCAGGAACTATTTGAACCCGAAGTACCCAACCACAGAAGCCTTCGATCCCCGGAGGGTGAATCAATATCTGTGGATCTCCGATGCTATTCCTCGTAAGTAACACTGAATCGTCTTGCTTTGTCTTGTTGACCAGCTCTATTATGATGTTCCTCTTTTGTTTCGTTTACTTATAGTTTTTGTTGTTAAGCCAGCTTCTCGCGAAGCTCAACAGCTTCGGTAAGCTCGCAATCCTCCCCCATCCATCAGACTGACGCGGGGGGCTTCTCCTGCCACCTCGGAGAAGGAAGGGCTGATTATTTCGACCGGGATTATGCCTGCTCCTACTCCATCGCCCTCCCAGGCGAAATCCAAGATGGCTACCTTTGTATCATGGGATTCCAAAGCGATAAACAAAGGGGCTTCCGTTTCTCGGGCAGCTGGTGTTACTACTCATGCTTCTTCTGCTCCCTCTGCTGCTACTGTTGTCTCATCTGCTCATCTAGCTGATGCCGCTGCGATCCCAACCCCCCGAGCTTTAGAGGACTTTAAAGCGGGTGTCGCAAGGATTCCCCCTAGTCGCTCTCGCTCTCAGTCGAGCTCGACGGGGCAGGACGAGGTCTTGGAACAGTTTATCGCATCCTACCCGGGTGGCGGGCTCTCTGGGATAGCCTCGATGGCCATTGATGTCTTGCTCACCAAGGGGTCTGCTGTCTTAGCCGAGGTAATTTTTCTTTCTCTGTACTACTTCTGAGACTGCCAACTTAATCAGTTTCTAACCTTGGCTTTGTATCTCATAGGCCTTCAAGTTTAACGTGGCTATGGGCCACCAGGTAGCCCTCCTTCATGATCGGGCTGCCAAAGCTGAAGCTGAAGCTGAGAGAGCTGTGGGTTTACTCAAGCGAGATCAAACATTAGTGGAAGAGATGACCTCCAGCCAAGGAAAGATGGAGACTGAGCTGGCAGAGTTTCACTGTGATTATGAGAGGACGAAGCTGTCCTTTGATCAAGAAATTCTCCAGTGTACCCAGAGGGCCAAGCAGAGGGACTCTTGGAAACCCGAAGCTAAGAGGTTGGACCTCGAGAATCAAGATTCGATTGCTCAGGTGGCCAAGCTGTAGGCTGATGCGGAGACCTCCTTTAGTGATGGATATTTCTATGCTTCCTTTCAGGTTGCAGAAGCTCTCCCTCTTCCCTTTGATCTATCCTCCATCGTCGGTTGGGATAGAGAGGAGATAATAACCAAAGCTGCTGAACCATCTCACCCTGAAGATGGCGAAGCGGTTCCTCCTAGCCAGACAGGTACTGGAAAGTAGCCCGTCCAGGCAGACCCTCATCTTCCTTCTCCAGTCTTTATTACTTCAGGTCCTAGGGAGTCTTCAAGTAAGGTTATGCCCACGCAGTCCTAAGGAGATCACCCAAAAGCTGAGGAAGGAATAAGGAGCCTGCATAAGGGATCCTCTAGAACAGAATTGGAGGTTAACAGGAGTCAGACAGGGTCCATGGCTGCTATTCTTGATGCGGCTATCCCTTCTGAGGTCATGGCAGTGATTAACGAAGTCTTGGAGGAGGGTCCAGCTGATTAGCAGGAGGAACCTCTAGAGGGAGTGACAACTGGCGAGGGTAACCAGGATGGGCAACCACCTGAAGGAGGAGTCGATGGCGGGGATCGCCATGAGGGAGGAGGAGTAGCAAGGGGATATCAAGAGGGCACCCCGCTTTACTCATGATTAGTCTAGTCGATCTTTTTTTCTTTTTCATGTAGCCTGGAACTAGGGTTTGGGCTCCCTGTTTGATGACATGTAGCCTTTACCAGGGGATAGGCTCCCTTATGGTTAATAAAAGTTTAGTTATGATTTCCTTCGCATTTGTTTTGACTATTCCCGATAATGAGCTTCTATCTTGATGTAGAACTCCTTGTTTTATTTCTGATCCTGACCACGAGTCAAATCTGCATCTTTGATGATGATTTGTTCATACTTCAATCTGACTTCGTAGAGAACTCTTATTAAGATGATATTAATCCTGCAAATAAAAAAAGTATTTATATTTAAATCCATTTCAGGAGTGGTAGCCCGATCGAGGCATCATCGGGGCTGTCTAGCTATTTCCTGATCTCGAAGTCTGGATGGTAACTATGCTCTTACACTCAGATCCTTCTTGGGGGTGGTAGTCCGACTAAGGCATCAGGATGACTGTCTAGCTATTTCCTGGTCTCGAGGTCTGGATGGCAACTATGCTCTTACACTCAGACCCTTCTTGGGGGTGGTAGCCCGACTAAGGCTTCAGGAGGTCTTTTTAGCTATTTCCCGGTCTCGAGGTCTCGATGGTAACTATGGTCTTACACTCAGACCCTTCTTGGGGGTGGTAGCCCGAACAAGGCATTAGGGGTAACGAGGGGGCTTCCCCAGTTATTCCTTGGTCTCGAGGTCCTGCTGGCAACTGTGCTTTTACGCTTGGACCCTTCTTGGTGGGGGGGTGGTGCCCGGCCAAGGCATCAGAGGCAACGAGGGGGTTTCCCCGGCTCACCTCTGGTCTTGAGGTGATGATGTCGAATTTTCCAGTCGAATATGTAGATACTAAGGTTGAACATAATCGGAGATAAAGAAAAAATGCAGACTTTATTGATGATCTAGGTGTAGTACATCATTATTAGAGATTTTATTGAAACCTAAATAGGGGCATAGGGGTAGAATTTCCTCAAATGATCTGCGTTCCAGGTGTGGTTGATGGGTCGTCCATCCATGTCTTCGAGCTTGTAGGCTCCATTGAGAGCAACTACCTTTATCAAGTATGGCCCTTCCCAATTGGGGCTTAGGACTCCATTCGACCTATTCCGAGTATTCGAGGTCACTTTCCTTAGCACCAGACCCCCTTCTTTGAAATTTCTGGCTCCGACCTTTTGGTTGAAATACCTAGCGATCTTGCTTTGGTAGATCGCTACTTTTTCAGCTACCCGGTCTTGTTTCTCTTCTAGGAGGTCTAGGTTAGCTCGGAGCTTGACTTCGTTGCTTTCAGGTTCAAAATACTGCACCCTAAATGAGGTCAATTCATGCTCGATGGGGAGGACCGCTTCAACTCCTGAAAGCCAAGAAGTAAAGTGTCTCCCCGGTAGCTATCCTTTTTGTAGTTCGATATGCCTAGAGGACCTCGGGCAGTTCTTCGACCCATTTGCCATTTTTCTGCTGTAGTTTCTTCTTTAGAAGTTTCCTGATAGTCTTGTTGGTGGATTCCACCAGCCCGTTTGTCTGAGGATGGGCTACTAAAGAGAGTCTAAGGTCGATTTCCAATCCTTTGCAGAAGTCTTTGAATCGGGCATTGTCAAATTGCTTGCCCAGGTCGGACACAATGATGAGAAGGGTCCCGAATCTACATACCACGTTATTTTTGATGAACTTGGTCGTATTCTTTTCTGATATTCTAGAAAGAGGCCCGGCCTCGACCCATCTTGTGAAATAATCGATAGCCACTATAGCATATTTAACTTGTCTATGAGCGGTGGGAAGTGGTCCAATTAGGTCGATCCCTCACATGGCAAAGGGGTAGGGTGAACTGAGAGAGGACAATCACTCTGGTGGCTAGTGGTTCAAGTTCGAAGTCCTTTGACATGGCTCGTAAAATCGTACAAAGCTTCTTGCGTCTTGGTGGATTGTCGGCCAGTAGTATCCTATACGGAGCACTTGATACGCTAAAGCTTCTCCACCAATGTGGTTCCCGTAATCCCCAGAATGAACCTCTCTTAGCGCCCATTTATCATCATCAGGATGTAAACACTGAAGTAGGGGGAGGGATCTACCCCTCCTGTAGAGGTACCCATCTACAAGGCAATATCGGACAGAGAGCCTGTTAATAGCCAAAATAGGCTAAGGACCAAAGGGAAATTTTCCACTGTCCAAACTTGGCTCCATGCCCGAGATTTTCCACCAGGAGACCATGTTACCCAAAGCTGAGCTACGATACCGCCCCGCAAGAATAAAGGCAGGCTCCAAAAACATCCAGAATAGAGCCCGGAATGGTCAGATCAAGCCCGCATCACCGAACCTTAAAACAGGAAATCCCCCCGAAGTCAAGGTTACCTCATAATTTCTCTAGAAGCTCACCTATACCTCGCTGATACAGGGGGGGTGTCCATAGGGGGCCGCACCTAGCTTCGAAAGGTCAAGGGAGGCCAGACCTAGCTCCTAGCTGGACGAAACTTCTCAATATCGGGGCCCGAACACTGATCGACCTCACTAAACTGATGTACCACACCGTGATACATTCAACGACCCCTATGGAATCATGCAAGACCCGAAGATACACAGTATCACATCTAAAGACGTTACATATGTACAGAACAAGTAATAGAGTCTAAGTAGGAAACAAATTGATTTCCACCAAGATATCCTCAACTGAGCAATTAACTCAAACTCAATGACATTTAAAGGTAAAAATTCCCGTCCGATAAGGAGGGAGGAGAAAATCAAGGGGGAATCAATGAGATTAAACCTATGAAGACATTGTATAAAGGAGGGAATTCCTCCTTCTGAAAAGAGGAGACTACTATTCGACGGGCACACAACAAGTACCCAACTATCCCCAGAGAAAAGTGAGAGCAATTTGAAAGAGAGAGAGAGAGATGTATACCATATGTTATCAATAAAGGAAGACTTTTATTTCTTTCGAGTAGCTAACAATATCATTGTCTCCTTGTCATTTCATTAGGCACTGTTATATACATATACATTCTACCTTGGTCATTACCTAAGTGGTAATGATCTTGAGGGTGCTAACTGAGATTTATTGCCCCGAGTAAAATTTCTGTTAACAGAGCCTTTTAATTCTTCAGGCTTGATCAGGCTCCTTAGGAAGCTTTCCCTCTTGGAGGTAGACAAAGATCAGGTCCATCCAGCAAGGCTGACGATCCAGGGAACATATTTCCTTACTTGCGGCTATGCTTGGTTGGGAGATCACTTGGAGGGGAACTCCTCGCGGTAAGGATTGACCTCCATTTGCGGCTATCTTGGCTAGAACATCCGCGTGGTGGTTTTGGTGTTGAGGCACCTGATCGATCTTGAATCCCTAGAATTTATTTTTAAGCGACTGAGCTAGCTTTGGGTAAGCGCCCATGCTATCTCCCTTTGCCTGGTATACCCCAGACACTTGGTTAACTACAAGTAATGAATCGCTTTTGATCTGCAGGTAGTCGGCCTTCAGTTCGATGGCTGTTTTCATTCCAGCTAGGAGGGCTTCGTATTCCGTTTCATTATTGGTGGCTTTGAATTCGAATCTGAAGCAGTGACAAAATTAAGTCCCCTATGGGTCTATTAAGACCACACCAGCTCCTCCCCCAGCTTGCCCAAATGCTCCATCTGTATAGAGGGTCCAAGGCTTGCAATCTTCTGGCCAATTATCGATCTCGGAAAATTTCTCAGGGACCATATTCGATGCTGCGGGGTTTACTTGGCCGGGGAGTGCTGAAAATTCAGCAACGAAGTCTGCCAAAGCCTACGCTTTAATCGTGGTCCTAGGCTTGTACTTTAAGTTGAATTAAGTGAGCTCTAGGGCCCATAAGACTAGCCTCCCAAATACGTCCGGTCTTTGTAGGAATTGGCTGAGAGGCTGGTCCGTCACCACTGCTATTGAATGAGCTTGAAAATAGGGACGAAGCTTCCTCGCCGAGGTCACCAGAGCATAGGTTAGCTTTTCCAGGAGAATATAATTTTTTCTGACTTGGTTAAAGCATGACTCACATAGTATATGGGTCTTTGAATCCCGTCACCACACTCCTTGGCCAAAGCTCCACTTACTGCAGTTTCAGAGACGGTCAGGTAGATTTGCAGTTCCTCTCCGGGATCCGGCTTGACTAACAGTGGTGGGCTTGTTAGGTATTTCTTTAAGGCTTGGAAAGCTTGCTAGCTTTCCAGGCTCCATTTCATGTTTCTCCCTTGCTTGATGGCTTTGAAGAACGGGAGGCAATTATAGGTGGAGCGAGAGATGAACCTGTTGAGTGCTTCTACACGCCCAGTCAAGATTTGCACCTGTTTGAGTGATGTGGGGGATTCCAATTCTAAGATAGCTTTGATTTTTTCTGGGTTGGCCTCTATGCCTCTTTCATGAACCATGAAACCTAGAAACTTCCCCGCTGTTACTCTGAAAGCGCACTTAGAGGGGTTCAACCGCATCTGGTTTTCTCTTAGGATTAGAAAGGTCTTGCGAAGGTCTTCCTGATGTCCTTCTGCAGTTGGTGATTTCGTGATCATGTCATCGATGTAGACCTCCATCGTCCTTCCGATCTCGGGCTTGAACAACTTATTAACCAGCCGCAGGTATGTAGTCCCTGCATTCTTCAAGCCAAACGACATTACCTTATAGCAATACAAACCCTGCCCAGTAATGAAGCTGGTCTTATCTTGGTCAGCTGGGTGCATCTTAATCTGGTTATACCCCGAGAACGCGTCCATGAAACTAAGAAGTTTATTTCCGGACATGGAGTCGACTAGCTGATCGATCTTTGGTAAAGGAAAGCTATCTTTTGGACATGCCCGGTTGAGGTCGGTGTAATCGACACACATACACCATTTTCCATTCGCCTTCGTAACCATGACCACGTTGGCGATCCATTTGGGGTAGTGCACTTCTCTGATAAACCCTGCCTTGTTCAATTTGTCTACTTCTTCCTGCACCACATCGTTCCTCTCAGCGTTAAAGTGCCGCCTATTCTGTTTGACCGGCTTGACTGTTGGATCTACCGCTAATCTATGGGCGGCCAATGATACCGGGATCTCGGCATTTCATAGTGGCTCCAAGCGAAGATGTCACTGAATTCTCTGAGAAGCCCAATCAAGCCTTCTTTCACTTCTGCTTTGAGGGTAGCTCCGACCTTGACGACCTTGGAGGGATCGTCACTTCTGATGGGTATCCCCTCTAGTCTATCTACGGGCTGCCCGCTGGCCCATTCCTTGCTCTATTCTTCCTCATAAGGCATAATGGGTTCGCTCTCTGGATGCTCCGTGGGCTCCATATCATCCTGGATTATCCGGGATGCCTCCATATCTTCCTAGATTATCCCAGATGCCTCTATGTCCTGGATTGTTGCAATCTGTACGAACTGTTTTGCTAAAGCTGTAGGATTGGCGGACACTACGTAGCACTTCCTAGCTGCTTGTTGATCTCTGCGTACCTCTCCGACCTTGGTGTTAGGATTATGCTCAATAGCAAGAGTGTAATATTGTAATTGACAATCTTTTCATATAAATAAAGTGATTTCTGATTCTGCAAAATCTTATAGCATTTATAAATATAATTGTCAAGGTAAATAATCATAAGGTCAAAAGACTATGGGATATGAAGAATTGTTTGTACATCAGGATATGTATGAGGTAGACACAATTCTTTAGTTAGTCTTGAATAACGTTCACAACTTAAGTTAAAGGTTGGACACCTCTATCTTGATAAAGTTGTAGAATTCTTTTACTAGCATTTGAGTGGGATCAAATGAGTTATAATGAGTCTAAAATCATCGAAAGGTTTTCGAGTAAAAGAATCTAGTGCACTGGGTGCATTGAACTGGATCACAATGAAATACTTTATCTAGAACAGTCACTAGATATAAGTCTTTTCATTATCAGGACAATCGGAGAGTCTATCTAAATCCTGAGATAAATGATGGACTTATGGTTGCAAGTGTTATCATTTGAGCTATCAATGAGTACGATTATATAGCATAGTCTATCCTCGATAGTTTGGTGGTATTCATTTGTTAATCGATAGAGGACTTCATTTATAGATATGGACATCGTGGCTCCATTTATTAAATGAGAGTATAATATCATCATATGGATGTTTTGAGGTATTGGATACTAAATCTCAACGTTGAGTTTTCAATGATGATTATTGAAGACATGGCTTCTGGACAAGTCAAAATATCCAAGTTCAAAATGTGGTCATATGAGGAAATATGGTAACTTGGAGAGCTATAGGCGGTCTATGAGCTCTTGGCGATTACTGATATTATTCACGAGGATACACCATCTCCTATAAGATTGTCTAGGGTATGAATGAGAAACATTTCCTTATTCTATCTTTATTTAAGAGTTCAATTTTAGCTCTTTAGTGGAATGAGTTAAAATTAATAGATCGGACCTAAGTGAATCATTTGTTGATTGTGATTAGGTCATGTCTATTGAAGCTTAAATTTAGATAGCCCGCCAAGATCCACAATCCACACGCATTTGCATGGATCACTTGATATATTCTACCGGACCAATTTATGGGTCCATCTAGAATTGCATTTAATATATTAAGAATATAATATGTCTATTATTTATTTAATGGGCTGCACTATTATATTAATATATTAAAAGGAGACATGTAGGCTTGTTTCTTTTAGTAAGAATAAGTCTGGTTCACATGTGGGTTTTTATTTAAAGTCTAATGGATTAAATAAAATAAGAAAAATAATATTGGGCCCATATATACATGGTGTGGGCGGCAAGGCTAAATAAAATAGCCCAAGATATTATTTTATTTTATTGTTTTGATTAAATGGGAATTAATTAATTATTTAATTAATTAATAATTTAAATCAAAATCTTTTCCTGATCAGTAAATTAAATACTATGTGTTGGATTAGGGTTGGAATTCCTTTAAGTGATAGGAGTCCTAATGTGGTAAGGATTAAGTTCACTTACACTCCTTATTATACAAAGAATTCGGCCACCACTAGTCCTACAAGGGTTAGGATTCTTGAATTGATAGGAATTAGGGAAAAGGATAATTCCTTTTCAAGTAAGGAAATTAACCAACCGTAGATTTCCTATTCAATGAATTCGGCCAACCCTACTTGGTGAAGAAAATTCGGCCAACCTATAAATATAAGGTTATGAATTTTCGGCCACCAAGAAGCAAAATAGAGAGAGATTTTTGTTTGTTTTGAAAATAAAAAATCCTACTCTATACACATAGATTTTCGGCCAAGAGAGAAAAAGAAAATAAGTTCTCATTCGATAGTGCACTTACAAGCCTTTAACATCAAAAGGTTTTGTGCACACTTTCGATTTAGGGTTAAGCGAGTTTCAATCATATTGATTGTGAATTCAAAAGTGACCGGAACTATTTTTTTAGGCTCTTGGTGTTTTACTATTGAAGATCAAGATCAGAAATTCTATACATCCATTCTAAGGTAAGCAATTCAAAGAAAAAGGGAGACCACGCTCCTAGGTGATTCACGTACGTGCTAGGATTGAAGATCTTGCGGATTACCATCGACGTAAGTCAATCGGATCACGCGACAAGAGGTATTTAACTCTAACCATATATTTGAGTTTAATTAATTAAAGGGTTAATGTTCAAATCTTTAGAAAAATTTTAAACTATACGAAAATTATTTTTTCGCCTTCCGCTGCGGTTTTAAGCAATTTTTCCCTACAATTGGTATCAGAGCCTTGGTTGTACCCTTTAATTAATTAACATATATATACGTGAATCTATTTATTTTTATTGTGATTATGCATGTTTTAGAAAGAGATGGGACTCTAGGTATTCGCATATATAATTACATGTCGAATGTATGGATTTATATATGTTGTTATAAGTGAATTGTTATTGCTCAATTTTGGTCCTAGATTTTCCATGTAATTTTGTTTCGGAATTGTAATAAGAAGAGTGGCCTATTATCATCACAAGTTCCTTCTTGATAGTTGCTTAATTTTTTTTTTGTTATATAAAATAGTGCAGTTTTTTTTAATGTATTAAAAATACTGCAGTTTTTTTGTGTGCAGTTTTTTATTTGTAAATAAAAAAAAATATTTCTGCAGTATTTTATTGTATAAAATAAGTTGTAATATATTCAAGATTCGAAGACTCGAAGATTTGAAGAAACTGGAGTATCCGGAACCGAGCTTGGCACCCGCGCGCGCCGAGACAACAAACGCGCACGCAACCAAGCGTGCAGCTGCGCTTGTTGCGGTGCAGCAGCGCGTGCAACCCATGCATGGGCTGGCCATGTGGCAGCTCATGCCCTTGCATGGGCTAGGCGTGCGCATGGGCTGCTTGGTGATCTTCGGGCGCGCGAGTTACGTGCGCGAGATGGTCGCTTGAAGTCTTGTTCGCCAAGAAAGAAGTTTTTTGTATTCCGTACAATTGTAATTTACATGCTTTTCTAGGACAGACCAAAATTGTGGCTATTTATTTTTATGTATAAATATTACAATATTTGTTATTGTATGATAACATGTCATATAGAATAGGAGTGCCACTCATATATCTCTTTTGGTATGAACATGCATTGAATGATTTAGGTATCTAATTGGCATCTAGATAACTTGGTAAAATCATTCTTTGGAATTTAATCGCACACCTTAAATAATTGAGTGGGAGAAGGTGTGTTAGAACACCTATGGCCTCCAAGGTTAGTTGAGCTTTATTATTTATTGGTAATCCCCCCGAGGGGCATCCATAAATGGAATTTAGCAAAATACTTCCTAACAAGGATAGACTAGACAATTGACTCAAACGAGATCTACTCCCAGAGGAGGGATTTTCGTGAGAGAAAATTGAGGGTCGATATCTGGGTAACACACTCAATGTAATTTTATTAATATCCTCCCGAGAGTTCTTGTTAATAAAATTGCAAGGCTAAAATTGAAAACGCTGGTTGTTATGTTAACAATTATGTGGGACCTAGTCCAACTAGTAAATGGTGCGAACTCCCGAAGGAGGGGTAACATTTATGGGTGTTGGATCACCGTTGAATTTTTAACGATTGAGTTATTTAATTAATTCAAGATAAATATTCGAAAGTGCTTTATCATGATTATTTACTTATATATGCTTTTTGTTTTATTCAGAAATCATGACCCCATCACTTATGAACATCCTGAAAGATAACACTTTAACTGGAGATAATTATGTCACATGGAAAAGGAAAATTGGGTTGTTGCTGCAAAGTGAAAAATATAAGTTTGTTCTAACTACTCCTAAACCACCTGCTCCTAATAATGAATCAAGTATTTTGCAAAGAGATGAGTATGAGCAGTGGAAGACCTCAGATGATATGGCAAAATGTTACATTATGGCTACTATCTCCGACGTGTTGCAACAGCAGCATGAAGGAATGGGGTCTGCTGCTGATATTATGATGTCTCTGGAAGAGATGTTTGCTATGAGGTCTAGGACGACTAAGAGAGAGGCAGTGACTGCTTTTATGAATCTTAGGATGAAACCTGGACAGGCTGTGAAAGATCACATGATGAAAGTCATAGCACATCTAAAATTGCAGAATTAAATGGCGCTGAGATAGATGGTGAGACCAAAATTGACATGGTTGTCAACTCACTATCAGATTCCATTGATCAGTTCAAGTTGGACTACACCTTGAACGAAAAGGAATACACCTTGCAGGGCCTGATGCAAGATGTTCAAAGCGTTGAAAAGATCCTTGTGAAAAGTAAAGGTCAAGAGATTCATGTGGTTGGTAAAGTTGCTACTGTTAAGACCCGTCAGAAGGTCAAGAAACAACAGAAGAAAAAGAAACTTGGGCCTACCAAGAAGGAGACCAAGATCAAAGGGAAATGCTTCCTCTGTGGTGAAAAGGGACTTTGGAAAAGAAATTGCCCAAAGTCCCAGAACAAGAAGGAAGAAGGTAATATTAATTATCTTGAAACATGTTTTCTGGCAGATTCTATAGATTCTTGGATCATAGACTCTGAAGCCACTAATCATGTTTGTTATTCCTTACAGGGGTTCCAAGAAAGGAGAAGGCTGAATAAGAACGAAATCAATTTACGCTTGGGCAACGGATCGTTAGTGTCTGCAAGTACAGTGGGAGATATTAGAGTTATAACAGATTCTAGTAGGCATTTAGATTTAATAGACGTTTATTATGTACCTCAATTCAAGAGGAATTTAATTTCAGTTTCTTGTTTAAATAAATTTGGATATTCAGTTACTTTTAATAAAGCTTTTATTATTAGTAAGAATGACAAAATTGTTTGCAAAGGTACATTGGAAAACGGTATATTCTTTTTGTATAGGAATATCTCTCACTCGTTAGACACAGAAATAACAGAACCTAATCATAAAAGAGTAAAATTATCAAAAGATGAAACCTACCTTTGGCATTTACGCCTAGGTCACATTGACCTTAATAGGATTAAAAGATTGGTATGTGACGGACCTTTAAGTGACTTAAAGGTTGATGATCTACCAACTTGTGAATCTTGTTTGGAAGGTAAAATGACCAAAAGGCCATTCAATACCAAAGGTGCAAGAGCCACTGAATGTTTAGGACTAATACACACTGATGTATGTGGTCCTATGAGCATTCAAGCTAAAGGTGGATATGAGTACTTCATCACCTTCACAGATGATTACTCAAGATTTGGTTATGTGTATCTCATGAGACATAAGTCGGATGCTTCTGACATGTTCAAAGCATTCAAAGCTGAAGTAGAAAATCAGCTTGAGAAACGCATAAAAATCTTGAGATTTGATCGTGGTGGAGAATATCTATCTGGCGAGTTTCAGCAATATCTTATTGATAATGGGATAGTTTCTCAGTTTTCTACACCAGGTACACCTCAACAAAATGGGGTAGCAGAAAGGAGAAATAGAACTCTTTTGAACATGGTTAGGTCTATGTTGAGTTATTCAACACTTCCTATTTCTTTTTGGGGATATGCTCTACAAACTGCAATATATATTCTAAACGTGGTACCATCGAAGTTGGTTCCTGGAGCACCATTGAGTTGTGGACTAGGCGAAAGCCTAGTTTACAACACATAAGGATATTTGGTTGTCCTGCACATGTGTTAAAAGGAAAGATAGAAAAGATGGAGTCCCATTCGGAAACATGCATATTTGTGGGGTATCCAAAAGGAACTAAAGGATATTATTTCTATAGTCCTTCAGATCTAAAAGTGTTTGTTTCAACAAATGCTACATTTCTGGAAAAGGACTATATGAATGATTTTGTTCCCAAAAGTAGAATTGTCCTGAATGATATGTCAGGAGATACAATTCCACAAGAGGTTTCACAACCTAACCCAATTGTAATTTCCACTCAAACACAAAATCAACAACCTACCATTCTTTGTCGTAGTGGGAGGGTTAGAACCCAACCTGAAAGATACATCGGTCTAGGAGAATCTGTTGAGAATCTCCCCGACGACGATGATCCCTACACGTACAAGGAAGCAATGGAGGATGTTGATTGTCACCATTGGCAAAAGGCCATGCAATCTGAGATTGAATCTGTTAGGATTATGCTCAATGGCAAGAGTGTAATATTGTAATTGACAATCTTCTCATATTAATAAAGTGAATTCTGATTCTTACAATTACTTATAGCATTTATTATTATAATTGTCAAGGTAATTAATCATAAGGTCAAAAGACTATGAGACATGAAGAATTGTTCATACATCCTGATATGTATGAGGTAGACACAATTCTTTAGTTAGTCTTGAATAACGTTCACAACTTAAGTTAAAGGTTGGGCACCTCTATCTTGTTAAAGTTGTAGAATTCTTTTACTAGCATTTGAGTGGGATTAAATGAATATGATGAGTCTAAAATCATCGAAAGGTTTTCGAGTAAAAGAATCTAGTGCACTAGGTGCATTGAACTGGATCACAATGAAATACTTTATCTAGAACCGTCACTAGATATAAGTCTTTTCATTAAAGAGGACAATCGGAGAGTCTATCTTAATCCTGAGATAAATGATGGACTTATGGTTGCAAGTGTTATCATTAGAGCTATCAATGAGTACGATTATATAGCATAGTCTATCCTCGATAGTTTGTTGGTATACATTTGTTAATCGATAGAGGAATTCATTTATAGATATGGACATCGTGGCTCCATTTATTAAATGAGAGTCTAATATCATCATATGGATGTTTTGAGGTATTGGATATTAAATCTCAACGTTGAGTTTTCAATAATGATTATTGAAAACATGGCTTCTGGACAAGTCAAAGTATCCAAGTTCGAAATGTGGTCATATGAGGAAATATGGTAACTTGGAGAGCTATAGGCGGTCTATGAGCTCTTGGCGATTACTGATATTATTCACAAGGATACACCATCTTCTATAAGATTGTCTATGGTATGAATGAGAAACATCTCCTTATTCTATCTTTATTTAAGAGTTCGATTTTAGCTCTTTAGTGGAATGAGTTAAAATTAATAGATTGGACCTAAGTGAATCATTTGTTGATTGTGATTAGGTTGTGTCTATTGAAGCTTAAATTTAGATAGCCCGCCAAGATCCCCATTCCACACGTATTTGCATGGATCACTTGATATATTCTACCGGGCCGATTTAAGGGTCCATCTAGAATTGTTTTTAATATATCAAGAATATAATATGTCTATTATTTAATTAATGGGCTGCACTATTATATTAATATATTAAAAGGAGACATGTGGGCTTGTTTCTTTTAGTAAGAATGGGTCTGGTTCACATGTGGGCTTTTATTTAAAGTCCAATGGATTAAATGAAATAAGAAAATAATATATGGCCCATTTATATAAGTGGGGCGGCAAGGTGTATATATTAACCTAATATATTATTTTGTTTCATTGTTTTAATTAAATAAGAATTAGTTAATTTATTAATTAATTGTTTAATTAAGAAACAAATCTTTTTCTGATCAGGAAATATATTTCCTAAAGTTATACTATTGGTAGTAGTATATTAAAAGAAAAAGACTTGTTTGATAAGAAAATAAATAGTTAATTTTATTTATTTAATCAAATAAGAAGTCTTTTTATTTAGTCAATAAAAGAATAAAAATATCTATGAGTTGGATTAGGTTTTGAAGTCTAAAAATTGATGGAAATTAGGGTGCAACACAAACTCTTTTTGGTATGTGATTTGCGGCAACCCTAGTCTATTTAGAGGAAGATTTCGGCAATCCTAAATAGAAGAGGAAGTAAAATTTCGGACACCTATATAATACCACATATAGAATTCGGCCACCATAGTTGATTGAATGATTCAATTTTTCTTCTTCTTCTCAATTCATAAAAAAAGATAATTTTTATTCTACTAAACATAAAAGAGAGAAGAGATTATTCTTTGATAGTACACTGATTGCTTGTTCATCAATAAGCTTGTGTGTACAACATTGAATTAGGTTCACGCGAGTTTCGATCATTAGATTGAGAACTCAAAAGTGACCGGAATAATTTTTGTCTTCTTTTGATTGTTTTGTGACTAACAAAAGAAAAAGAAAACTTTGTTCATCCATTCTCAGGTTTGCAATTCAAAGAAAAAGGGAGACCACGCTCCTAGGTGATTCACGTACGTGTTCGGATTGGAAGATCTCGCGGTACTGTTCACGATCACTGTTCACGGCGGGGGTACTGTTCACGATCACTGTTCACGCGGGTACTGTTCACGGGCGTCGGAAAAGATTTTGCGGAATACCAATCAACGTAAGTCAATCGGATCACGCGTCAAGAGGTATTTAACTCTAACCGTATATATTTGAGTTTAATTAATTAAAAGGTTAAGGTTCAACTTTGAGAAAAATTTTAAAACCATACGAAATCTATTTTTCGTTTCTTCCGCTGCGTTTTATATCGATTTTTCCCTACAATTGGTATCAGAGCCTTGGTTGTACCTTTTAATTAATTAACGTATATATACGTGAATCTATTTCTTTTTTATTGTGATTATACATGTTTTAGAAAGAGATGGCACTCTAGGTATTCGCATATATAATTACATGTTGAATGTATGGATTTATATATGTTTTATAAAGTGAATTGTTATTGCTCGATTTTGGTCCTAGAATTTCAATGTAATTTTTGTTTCAGATTTTTTACAAGAAGGGTGGTCTATTATCGCCATAATTCCTTCCTTGTAGTTGCTAGGGTTTTATTTTTTTTTTGTATGTAAAATAAGTGCAGTATTTTTTTTGTAATCAGGTGCAGTATTTTTTTTTTTGTAAATCTTACTGCAGTAAAATAAAATAAAATAAAAATTTGCTACAGTAATTTATTTGTAATATGATGTAATGTATTCGGGTATTGAAAATTCGAAGACACGAAGAAAAACGAAGCAACCGGAACCGAGAACGAGCACCGTGCGCACCCTAGGACTGGATTGGGTTGTGCATGGCAAGCCCAATCCTTGGTGGGCTGCGCACGGCAGCCTTGTGTGGCCTTATGGGCTGCGCAAGGCAGCCCTTTTGTGGGGTTGTGGGCTGTGCACGTCCATGGGAGGAGGCCGAGGGATGAGCGTATGGTTGATGGCCACCTGAAGATCTTGTATTCCTAACAATTGTAATTTACTTGCTTTCCTAGGATGGGCCAAAATTGTTGCTATTTAATTTTTGCTTAAATATTACAATATTTGTTGTTGTATGATAACATGACATTTTAGAATAGGAGTGCCACTCATATATCTCTTTTGGTATGAACATGCATTGAATGATTTAGGTATTTAATTGGCATCTAGATAACTTGGTAAAAATCATTCTTTGGGATTTAATCACATGCCTTAAATAATTGAGTGGGAGAAGGTGTGCAAGAACGCCTATGGCCTCCAAGATTAGTTGAGTTTTATTATTTTTGGTAATCCCCCCAAGGGGCGTCCATAAATGGAATTTAACAATATACTTCCTTACAAGTATAGACTAGACAATTGACTTAAACGAAATCTACTCCCCAATGAGGGATTTTAGTGAGAGAAAATTGAGGGTCGATATCTTGGTAACACACTCAATGTAATTTTATTAATATCCTCCCAAGAGTTCTTGTTAATAAAAATTACAAGGCTAAAATTAAAAACGCTGGTTGTTATGTTAACAATTAGGTGGGACCTAGTCTAACTAGTAAATAGTGCGAACTCCCAAAGGAGGCGTAATATTTATGGGTGTTGGATCACCGTTGAATTTTAATGATTGAATTATTTATTTTAATTCAAGATAAATTTTTAAAAGTACTATTATCATGATTATTTACTTATATATGTTTTTGTTTTAATTAGAAATCATGACCCCATCACTTATGAACATCTTGAAAGATAACACCTTAACTGGAGATAACTCCGTAACATGGAAAAGGAAAATTGGGTTGTTGCTGCAAAGTGAAAAACATAAGTTTGTTCTGACCACTCTTAAACCACCCCTTCCTAATAATGAATCTAATGTGATGCAAAGAGATGAGTATGAGCAGTGGAAGACTTCTGATGATATGACAAAATGTTACATTATGGCCACTATCTCCGACGTGTTGCAACAACAACATGAATGAATGGAGTTCGCTGCTGATATAATGATGTCTCTAGAGAAAATGTTTGGTATGAGGTCTAGGACGACTAAGAGAGAGGCAGTGACTGCTTTTATGAATCTTAGGATGAAACCTGGACAATCTGTGAAAGATCACATGATGAAAGTCATAGCACATCCCAATATTGCTGAACTAAATGGTGCTGAGATTGATGGTGAGACCAAAATTGATATGGTAGTTAACTCACTATCAGATTCCTTTGATCAGTTCAAGTTGGACTACACCTTGAACAAAAAGGAATACACCTTGCAGGGCCTGATGCAAGATGTTTAAAGCGCTAAAAAGATCCTTGTGAAAAACAAAGGTCAAGAGATTCATTTGGTTGGTAAAGTTGCTACTGTTAAGACCCGTAAGAAGGTCAAGAAACAACAGAAGAAAAAGCAACTTGGGCCTACCAAGAAGGAAACCAAGAAAGTAACCAAGATCAAAGGGAAATGCTTCCTTTGTGGTGAAAAGGGACATTGGAAAAGAGATTGCCCAAAGTCCCAGACAAAGAAGGAAGAAGGTAATGTAAATTATCTTGAAACATGTTTTCTGGCAGATTCTACTGATTCTTGGATCATAGACTCTGGAGCCACTAATCATGTTTGTTATTCCTTGCAGGGGTTTCAGGAAGAGAGAAGGTTGAATGAAGATGAAGTCAATTTGCACTTGGGCAACAGAACGTTAGTTTCTGCAAGTGCAGTGGGAGATATTAGAGTTATTTTAGATTCTAGTAGGCATTTAGATTTAATAGACGTTTATTATGTACCTCAATTCAAGAAGAATTTAATTTCAGTTTCTTGTTTAAATAAGTTTGGATATTCGGTTACTTTTAATAAAAATTTATTATTAGTAAGAATGACAAAGTTGTTTGCAAAGGTACATTGGAAAATGGTTTATTCTTTTTGCATAGAAATATCTCTCACTCGTTAGACACAGAAATAACGGAACCTAATCATAAAAGAGTAAAATTATCAAAAGATGAAACCCATCTTTGGCATTTACGCCTAGGTCACATTAACCTTAATAGGATTAAAAGATTGGTATGTGACGGACCTTTAAGTGACTTAAAGGTTGATGATCTACCAACTTGTGAATCTTGTTTGGAAGGTAAAATGACCAAAAGGCCGTTCAATACCAAAGGTGCAAGAGCCACTGAATGTTTAGGACTAGTACACACTGATGTATGTGGTCCTATGAGCATTCAAGCTAGAGGTGGATATGAGTACTTCATCACCTTCACAGATGATTACTCAAGATTTGGTTATGTGTATCTCATGAGACATAAGTCGGATGCATTTGATATGTTCAAAGCATTCAAAGCTGAAGTAGAAAATCAGCTTGAGAAACATATAAAAATCTTGAGATCTGATCGTGGTGGAGAATATCTATCTGGAGAGTTTCAGCAATATCTTATTGATAATGGGATAGTTTCTCAGCTTTCTGCACTAGGTACACCTCAACAAAATGGGGTAGCAGAAAGGAGAAATAGGACTCTTTTAGAGATGGTTAGATCAATGTTGAGTTATTCAACACTTCCTATTTCTTTTTGGGGATATGCTCTACAAACAGCAATATATATTCTAAACGATGTACCATCTAAATCTGTCCCTAAAACCCCACATGAATTGTGGACTGGGCGAAAGCCTAGTTTACAACACATGAGGATATTTGGCTGTCCTGCACATGTGTTGAAAGGAAAGACAAAAAAGATGGAGTCCCGTTCGGAAACATATATATTTGTGGGGTATCCAAAAGGAACTAAAGGATATTATTTCTGTAGTCCTTCTGATATAAAAGTATTTGTTTCAACAAATGAATCATTTCTAGAAAAGGACTATATGAATAATTTTATGCCCAAAAGTAGAATTGTCCTGAATGAGATGTCAGGAGATACAATTCCACAAGAGGTTTCACAACCCAGCCCAATTGTAAGTTCCACTCCAACACAAGATCAATAACCTACCATTCCTCGTCGTAGTGGGAGGGTTAGAACACAACCCGAAAGATATATCGGTCTAGGAGAATCTGTTGAGAATCTCCCAGACGACGATGATCCCTACACGTACAAGGAAGCTATGGAGGATGTTGATTGTCGTCATTGGCAAAAGGCAATGCAATCCGAGATTGAATCGATGTTCAATAACAAAGTCTGGTCCCTTGTAGACTTGCCTAAAGGGATAAAACCCATTGGGTGGAAGTGGGTATACAAGAGGAAAAGAGGTATGGATGGTAAGGTGGAAACCTTTAAAGCAAGACTAGTAGCTAAAGGTTATACATAGAAAGAAGGTATCGATTACGAGGAAACCTTCTCACCTATGGCCATGCTTAAATCCATTAGGATACTCTTCTCCATTGCAGCATCTCTAGACCTACAGATTTGGCAAATGGACGTCAAGACAACTTTCCTTAATGGAAGTCTTGACGAGAGCATCTACATGATGCAACCAGAGGGATTTATTGAAAAAGGCCAAGAAGAAAGAGTATGAAAGTTGCAAAAGTCCATATATGGACTAAAGCAAGCATCCAGATCCTGAAACATAAGGTTCGATCAAGCTGTAAAGAGTTTTGGATTTATTCAAAACCCTAACGAACCTTGTGTATACAAGAGGATCAAAGGTGACAAGTTGGTTTTCCTCATTCTTTATGTTGATGATATACTACTCATTGGAAACGATGTAGGTGTATTGACATCAGTGAAAGAATGGTTAGCAAAACAATTTGATATGAAGGACTTAGGAGAAGCAAGTTATATTCTTGGTATCCAAGTAATAAGGGATAGAAAGAATAGAACGATTGCATTATCCCAAGCTTCATACATAGACAAAATCTTGTCTAGGTTTTCCATGCAAGATTCCAAGAAAGGTATGTTACCTTTTAGGCATGGAATCAAACTTTCTAAGGAAAAAGTTCCTAAGAATGAGCATGAAGAGCAATTCATGAGTAGAATTCCATATGCCTCGGCAGTTGGAAGTATCATGTATGCAATGCTCTGTACTAGACCAGATATTTGTTTTGCTGTTGGCATAGTTAGCAGGTTTCAATCGAAACCTGGTCCTGATCACTGGACGGCAGTCAAACATATTTTCAAGTATCTTAGGAGAACGAAAGATAATATGCTTGTATACTCTGGAGGGGATTTAATTCCCGTTGGGTATACAGATTCTGATTTCCAGTTGGATTCTGACTCCAGAAAATCCACATCAGGATCTGTGTTTACCATTCGAGGAGGAGCAGTCATATGGAGGAGTATCAAGCAATCTTGTATTGCTGATTCCACCATGGAAGCTGAGTATGTTGCTGCATGCGAAGCTACCAAAGAGGCTGTTTGGCTCCGCCAATTCTTGATTGACTTAGAAGTGGTTCCTAGTGCGAATAAGCAGATCACTATACACTGTGACAACAGTGGTGCAGTGGCTAATTCGAAAGAACCAAGAAGTCATAAGAGAGGTAAACACATTGAAAGGAAGTATCACCTTTTGAGGGAAATTGTTCATAGGGGAGACGTGACGATCACCAAATCGCGTCAGCAAAAAATCTAGTGGATCCTTTCACAAAGGCTCTACCTCAGAAGAGCTTTGATGGACATCTAGAGAACATGGGAATGAGAGATATGACACACTTGCTATAGAGCAAGTGCGAGATTGTTAGGATTATGCTCAATGGTAAGAGTGTAATATTGTAATTGACAATCTTCTCATATTAATAAAGTGAATTCGATTCTTACAATTACTTATAGCATTTATTATTATAATTGTCAAGGTAAATAATCATAAAGTCAAAAGACTATAAGACATGAAGAATTGTTCATACATCCGGATATGTATGAGGTAGACACAATTCTTTAGTTAGTCTTGAATAACGTTCACAACTTAAGTTAAAGGTTGGGCACCTCTATCTTGTTAAAGTTGTAGAATTCTTTTACTAGCATTTGAGTGGGATCAAATGAATATGATGAGTCTAAAATCATCGAAAGGTTTTCAAGTTAAAGAATCTAGTGCACTAGGTGCATTGAACTGGATCACAATGAAATACTTTATCTAGAACCGTCACTAGATATAAGTCTTTTCATTAAAGAGGACAATCAGAGAGTCTATCTTAATCCTGAGATAAATGATGGACTTATGGTTGCAAGTGTTATCATTAGAGATATCAATGAGTACGATTATACAGCATAGTTTATCATCGATAGTTTGGTGGTATACATTTGTTAATCGATAGAGGAATTCATTTATAGATATGGACATCGTGGCTCCATTTATTAAATGAGAGTATAATATCATCATATGGATGTTTTGAGGTATTGGATATTAAATCTCAACGTTGAGTTTTCAATAATGATTATTGAAAACATGGCTTCTGGACAAGTCAAAGTATCCAAGTTCGAAATGTGGTCATATGAGGAAATATGGTAACTTGGAGAGCTATAGGCGGTCTATGAGCTCTTGGCGATTACTGATATTATTCACGAGGATACACCATCTCCTATAAGCATTTAATTTCTCGTGCAACCCCACTTCCAAATACAATATGGCATCCAGGCATACAATTAGACTCTACGTGCAATCTTTAACTACTCATGTTACATTTGAGTAGCATTTACAATTTACACAAGGCCTTTGAAGCATATTTTTCTTTTGTTGTTTGCTTCTTTTCTTTTCTTTTCTTTTCATGCCTTTTTACTATGCACATATTCACAACTCATTACTCTTGCCTAGGTACACGCCATTTATCAAATTAAAGCACAACTCTACATTCCTAAGCCTCAACAAGATCAATTAAGAGAGGGTTGGCTAAGTGTTTAGGTTGCTTGGGTTATGGATAACGTGGGTGTAGAAAGGAAAAGTCTATATGTGTTTGGCTTCAAAATTGGCTTGGGAACACACATATTACGGGAATGGGAAGTATTTAGGCTTTCTTTTTGAGTGGCTAAAACACACATTGCCTAATATCACTTCAAAGGATCAATCTACCAAGGGAATAAAAGTTTCTGTCAAGCAGTCCACATATATGATGCATGTTCAATGACAAATGATGATTTTTGATGTGATGAGACTATGCATGGTGTTTGAATAGTGTTTACAGATTTGAAAACCATTTTCCCTCAAATATACACGCTTTTGGCTTGTGTTTGTGATCTAACAAGGGAAATCTCCACTATTAGAACAAGGTGCTTGAGCACCGAGTTCCCTAAACTTGGACACTAGAAGATGAGACTAGCCCATGAAATGCAAGTGAGACCCCTAAAGTGACTAAGAGTTATTGAATGAGCACACAAAGCATACACACATTCGCCACAAACACTATGCTCCAGGTATCTCACCAAGCTAAATAAGCTTAAAATTCTGGCTAAGCAGCAACTTTTTTGAAAATAAGACACAAAAATGACTCAAGATACAAAAGACGACTCAAAAAAGCGTCTACACCCCTAAACCAAAACCCAACATTGTCCTCAATGTTGAAGACAAGAGAATCTGGCCTAGCGGCACGCACCTAACATGACTCCAACAAACCTAGGCACTAATCAAACACAATCAATGCCCCAACAAAATAAAAATGACTCAAACAAGGCTCACTAAATAAAGGCAATTCATGCAATATATCATTGAAGCACAAGTCAAGCTTAATATCATGCATTTTATCAAAAATGACGGAATGGGGCATGAACAATCCCCAAACCGAATTAAACAATATAAAGCACATGCATTCATACTTGCACAAGAGCCTCCGACTCTTTCATCCACAAATATAATCAATAGATTCAATGTGCAAATATCCACAAAATATAACATTCTAACCAAACTATCCCAACAACACAATTTATTGAACAACATAAAACATAAAACATAAAACTAAGTACATGCATCAAAATTATTCAATGGGATGCATTCATGGAGAGGCTAGGGTCCTCTAAGGGTGGTTTAACCAAGTTAGGAAATTCTCTATTTTTCACTACCCAAATAAATTTAGGTGACTTCATTATCTTTTCATTTTTCATGTTTCTATATAAGTGCACTTGGTCTTTCCTTACCCATATTTGCTTGACCCTAGGTAGACTCCATCTATTCCTAGGACCTCTAGTTTTCCTATGTTGATTTGGCTTGTAATGTTTAGCCTTAAAGTGATCTATCTTAGAACATGCATAGCAAAAGATATGAGAGTTAGAGAAACTCCCCTTTGATGCGTGGTCTTGAGGATGTTTGATTTGTTTCACTTGTAACGCCTTGACCTCCGCCTCCTTTTTGCTTAGTGCTACCTTTGCTTCCTCTAAGGCATTGGCTTTTTGGTCAACCTCCATTTGCATCTTTATGGACTTGTGAGCTATCTCATCTTCAAAATCTTTTGATAGCCTCACTAAGTTCTCCAAATCCTTCGATGCGGTACTCTTTTCGGCTTCAAATCTCTCAATTCGTTCTTCCAATTCTTTGTTCTTGTCGGAGACTTCGCCATTTGTCTTCTTGAGAGTACCATTCTCAACCCTGAGCATCTTCACTTCAAATAATAGTTTATTGTTCAACTCTTGAAGATTACTCGCCTTTTCCATTCCCAAGGCGTCTCTCTCTTGAAGTGCTTCATTCTCTTCCTTCAACACACCCCTTTCCAACACTAGCTCTGTGGTCACACTCATAAGCTGCTGGTTCATCTTGATCATCCTGTCCATCTCGTCCATTCTCTTGCTTCGCTCCACTTCAAATTCTATTCGGAGCTTATACATGTCTTCTTTTGAGAAAGTGGAGGAATCCACCGGTTTGGCTGCTTTAACTTGGAAACAACTCTGATTTACCGGGGTGGACTGCTTGGCGGATTTGAACATTTGGGTGGTTTTCTCTTCTATGAAGGCTTGAGTCTCTTGTTGGGAAGCTATCATTTGCTCAGTCTCCCGCACATGATTCTTCATGAAATTTTGTAGTTGATCTTCAACGGAATTTGACTAGAATGACGAGCTATAGGCATTCTCGTTAGGCTCGTAGCTTGACCCTGAATTTGGCCAAAAGGAATCCATAGAGTCCTGAAACAAACAAAAACAAAAAACTACCAAAGAAATAAAAAGAAACTAACAAAACTAAAAACAACTAATAAACTAATAGTATTAAAACTAATCTAATCACTACTACACACACCGATCCCCGGCAGCAGCGCCATTTGATGGGAAGGTTTTTGCTGTCAGAAAACCGTCAGTCAAAACAATTTATAAAACCTATGCGATGCGTTCACAAGTAGAAATACAAGTAAAGCAGTAAGCACAGGTGTCGTCCACTGAGATTGGGGTAGCGGTGATAAGATTAGGATTAATATAACTAGTATGCATAAAAGTAAAATGATGGTGAATGGAAATACCATATAAACTAAACTATGAAAGCAAATGAAATAGGATGATAATGGAGTGATGAATGAATGATGATGGAACTACGGAGTTGATGTACTCGTAAGTGAATATTGGGGCAATTGCAACAGACTCTCAATTAAGCACGTTTTGACAAATGTAACCAACCTAGGGTGTATAGTGTTGGTATATATCTCTAGCAAGAGGTCAACCTAGGATGTATAGCGAAGACCTCCTACTAGCGATTAATCCTTCTTAAGCAACTAACAGTGGCTAGTTACTCAATTGGGACTTGTTCCATGAATGCTCATCTATCTAGCTATGGCTCAACCTATTGCTAATGTCGCAATCCTAGGATGTATAGTGATGGCTTCCAATTCCCTCACAAGTGGCCGACCTAGGATGTATAGTGAAGGCCACCCGTTTGAGATTGGTTGAGGCTTTAGGTTATCAACCGAATTCTACTCGAAGGTTAGTTCTCGTAGAATCACTAAAGTAGCCAACCTAGGGTGTATAGTGGAGGCTTCTAATTCTCTCATAAGTGGCTAACCTAGAATGTATAGTGAAAGCCACTAATTCAAGATTAGATTGAGGGCATGGTTTTAGAGCCAGATTTCCGGAAATCCTTCCATTCAATTGAGCATTAGACAACCTAATTGTCTACTCAAGTAATCCAAATCAACATGCAAAGAGGGTGTATCCAAGCAAATCAATAATGGAAATCAATACAAGTAATGGAATAAAACATAGAGATAGAATAAATATAACACATAGAATTTATTTACAAAGCCCAATATCCATCATACAAATAACATCAACCCCATAGTGGGGTATTTTAGCTACTCATGTTCTATTACAAACAAATAAACTAAGAGAGAGAGTAGAGATAACCCTTGAAGATTGATCTCTTTCCTTGAAGCTTGAATCCAAGTCTCCTAGTTGCCTTTGATTGAGTAGAGATGGTTTGGATGATATGGAGATGTGTTACTAGCTAAAGATACAAGTGTTGGGAGGTCTGGTTCTGGTTTTGGTTCGTTCCCATCCTTTTCTATTTATAGAGGATGGGAAAATAGGTCACTTAAGCTTGAAACCAGAAACTGTCGCGCGAATAGTGCGGGTGGAGTGCGGGTGAATTACCCGCACTGTACCCGCACTGTAAGAGTTTTCTTCATCTTCAGGTCTCTGATCTGGGCAATAGTGCGGGTGGAGTGCACTTTACTCGCACTGTAGTCGCACTTGAGTCGCACTGTACTGTCAGGTGTAAAATCCCTCCTCTGTTTTGAGCAATAGTGCGGGTGGAGTGCTGGTGGATTATCCGCACTGTACCCGCACTCTAATGTCAGGTGCAACTTCAACTTATCTGGTTTGGTAACAGTGTGGGTGGAGTGCGGTTGGATGACCCGCACTGTACCCGCACTTTAACGTCAGGTGCAACTCAGCTTCTCTGGCTTTGGCAACAGTGCGGGTGGAGTGCGGTTGGATGACCCGCACTTTACCCACATTGTAACTCTTCTCCTGTATCAAGTCCCGGCTATGATCATGAGTGTGGTTGGAGCGCGGTTGGAGTGCGGTTGCGACCCGCACTTGACCCGCACTTGACCCGCACTTGACCCGCACTTGACCCGCAATGTAGAGCTGCTTATGATCCTTTGTCTTTCCTTTTGCTCCTTTTCTACCAGAATCACTGTAACATGCTTCCAAACCCCAAATTACATCTATTGCCTGCAATTAGTACTAATGAGCCTATTAGACATAAAATATATAGAAAATACACACAAGAACGAGACAAAGGAATAGGAATGAGGGCCGAAATATACAACAATTTAGGCACGATCACCCGCTGGGTAGATTGGAGAATTTCTTGATCAAAGGACAGCTTCGTCCTCTCATAATCACAACGAAGCTCGGCCAGCTCCGTCTCCATTTTCCCTTGGTTGGAGGTCATCTCTTGTAATAATGTCTGAGCCAGCTTGAGCAATTCCATGGCTCTCTCAGCTTCGGCTTCAGCCTTAGTAGCCCGATCATGAATGAGGGTTACCTAGTGGCCCATAGCCACGTTAAACTAGAAAGACTACAAGATACAAAGCCGGGGTTAGGAATCAACCTAGTTGGCAGTCTTAGAAGCGGTACAGAGAAAAAACAATTACCTCAGCTAAGACAGCAGCCCCCTTGGTGGGCAAAACATCGACGGGCATCAAGGCCATCCTAGAGAGCCCACCACCCGGGGTAGGATGCGATGAATTGTTCCAAGACTTCATCCTGCCCCGTCGAGCTCGACTGAGGGCTAGAGCAGCTAGGAGGAATCCTTTTGACACCCGCTTCAAAGTCCTCCGAGGCTCGGGGGGTTGGAAGCGTAGGGGTGTCAGGTAGGTGAGTTATTTGAACAGCAGTAGCATTAGAAGGAGAAAAAGAGGCATAGGTAGTAATACCAGCTACCCGAGGAACGGAGACTCCTCTGTTTACCGCTTTGGAAGCCCACGACGTAAAGGCAGCCATCTTGGATATCGCCTGGGAAGGAGATGGAGTAGGAGCAGACGTGATCCCTACCGAGACAATCAGCCTTTCCTTCTCCAAGATGGTAGGGAAAGCCCAACGCGTCAATTTGATAGATGGGGAAGAAGTGCGAGCTTGCCGGAGCTGCTGAGCTTCGCGAGAAGCTGGCTCAACAACAAAAACTATAAGTGAATGAAACAAAAAGGGAAACGTCAGAACTGAGCTGGTCAACAAGATAAAGCAAGATGATTCAGTGATACTTACTAGGAATAACATCAGAGATCCATAGGTATTTGTTAACAGAAATTTCTCTCGGGATGTGAAATCTCAGTTAACGCCCTCGAGACCACTACCACGTAGGTGGTGGCCAAGATTTATTGTATGTGTAGCAATGATTTATAAAATGACAAGGAATGATGATACCATTCATCCAAAAGAAAGCAAGAATATTTTTATTGAACGTGCATGGTATACAAATAAAGAAATTCTCTTATCTTTGCTCTCAACTCTCTCTAAGAAGTGGTTGATTGTTTGTCGTATGCGTGTCGAATAGTAGTCTCCTCTTCTTTATTTTCTTTCTTTTCTATTTATACATAGTTTGTAGGTCACACAGACTGTTTTAATGCGGGATTTCTCAGTCTCTCCCTCCTTATCGGGGGGGATTTCTCGTTTTAATGCCATTGACTTTGCCGAATTGAGAGTATCGTGGTGGAGATCAGTTTGTTTCCTTTTTGGATTTTATTACTTGTTCTGCATATAGGTAACGTTTCCAGATGTGATTCAGTGTATCCCTCGTATTCTTTCAGCATGATCCTTTATAGAGGTCGTTGAATATGGCATGGTGTGGTGCACCAACCAGTGAGGTTGATTAGTGTTCTGACCTTGATATCTTAGAAGTTTCATCCAGCTTGGAGCCAGATCTGGCTTCTCTTGACCCTTTTGAAGCTAAGTGTAGCTTTCCCTGACCTTTCGAAGCTAGGTGCGGCCTTCTAGGGACATTCTTCTGTGTCAATCGAGGTACAGGCGAGTGTCTGGAGCATTTGCGAGGTAACCTCGACTTCGGGGAGCTTCTAGTTTTGGTGATGTAGGCTAGATCTGATTGTTCCGGGCTCTATCCCGGATGTTTCCGGAGCCCGTCCTTGTTCCTGGGGTGGTATTATAGTTCGGCTCCGGATAGAGAGGTCTCCTGGTGGAAACTCTAGGGTATGGAACCAGGCTCTGGGAGGTGGAAAATTTTCCTTTGGTCCTTAGCCAATTTTGGCTATTAACAGAAGTCCCCTCTGACTTGAACACTAGACGTCGAGCTCGGGGTTGGGGTTAGATTTTTACTTTAGTTGGGAAATCTTCCTCTTTTTACCGTTACCGAAATATTAGGGAAATTTCTTCATTTGAGTGACGTGATGCGAACCGACTAATTTATCTTCGAATTAATCTGATTGCGTTACGGCATTCCCCGAGATTTTTTTTCCGTTACTAGAATCTTGTGGCGTGAGATGATTTGCCCACTTTTGAGTTTAATCCGGTTACGTTACTGTAGTCCCCGAGATTTTTGACCGTTACCAAACGAGTATCTCGGTAGCTCGTGCTGTTGCCCTTCTGCTTATATACATGTCTATTTTCCTTCTCCTCTTCCTCACATCTCTTCGAGCTAAAATCTTTTTTTACTGAGAAATATTTCCATAGCTTTTCCTCCAAGCTTGCTTTTTTCTTCATTCTTCATCCTTTTTAGCTTTTACAATGTCGAAAAACAGTCGCGACTCAACTGATTCCATAATCGACAGCGAGGAGGTCGTTAGTTTTACTTTGGGGAAGCGGGCTAGGAGGAGTTCTGACGGCGATGATTCCCCGCCCACCTCGCAACATCGGCGGTCGAGTAGGAATGTATCCATCGGGACTGAGTTCTCCAACCATCCTGACCACCCTTTGGATATCGTCGATGAAGATTTCGACAAAGAAGCGGAATGTGGCACCGCGGGGGAGCGTCGGGTTTCGGCTCCTGGTCCCCTTGTAGAGAGGCTCCCTCCTTAAAATTTCCGGGTTATCCTAGATTCCACTGTTGACCCGGTGTCGATTGACCGCTTGAGGTCAAAGTTTGGCATCCCCGACAACGTATCCATCTCGGTGCCTCCCAAAAATTACGGGTTCTTCAACCCCCCTAGAGGCGTGCTTCCGATTCATGTTGCCGCTCTTGAGAACGGGGTCAGGCTTCCCCTCCATCCGACTCTTCGGTGAGCTCTCAATGTTATCCAGCTCGCTCCCCTCCAGCTGACGCCTGGCTTCTGGAGGCATCTGATTGGTTTCCTTATATTTTGGAGGGAACAATGCCAAATGAGTAAGGTGACGAGGGAGCCGGGTGCAGAGGAGCTGGCCTATCTCTTCCAGATTGGGAGCCTGTCTGGGCTCCTCAAGGCCAGTTCTATGCCAAGGCCAAGAACAAGCTCAACTTCATCGTTCCTGGTGCTTCCAAGAAGGACCCCGTTTGGAAAGAAGAATGGATCCTGGCGGGGGATGACTGGGGGAGCTCGATTTTCATCGGATGGCATGAATTCAAGGTTCCCACGGCTTTCAGTGACAAGCCCTCATGGGACATGGACTCCTTGCCTGCTGAGTCCGAAGCCGTTTTAAAGGCTATTCTAGCCCGTAATTATTTGAATCCGAAGTTCCCTACTGCTGAAGCTTTTGATCCTCGTAGGGTGAACAAATATTTGTGGATTTCAGACGCTATTCCTCTTAAGTGTCATTGAGTTGCTTCGCCTTATTACTCAGCTTGGTTCTAACATTTTCTTTTTTAATCTGCTTATTCACAGTTTTTGTCGTGGAACCGGCCACCCGTCACGTCTCACGCTCTCCTTAAGGTGGAGTTTCCCTTCCCTCCTGCTCTGGCTTCATCTATCTCTCAGGCTGGGTCTAAGATGGCCACTCTTGCCTCACGGGCTTTCCAGGCTTTGGGTAAAGCTCCCGAGGTGGTTGGCCCGGTTGCTCTTGTCCCTCCGGTTGTGGCCGCTAAAGTAGCTACCCCTTCGACTCAAACACCTGATTGCGCTGCGCTTCAAAAAATCAAAGATTTGGAGGTTTCTAGGAAAGGTGTTGCTTCTGGGAAAGGTGTCACGAGGGTTCTTTCCAGTCGCTCCGGGCCTCAGTCGAGCTCGATAGGGCGGGATGAGGTCCTGGAGCAATTCATAGCGTCCTGTCCGGGTGGCGGGACCTCCAAGATGGCTTCCATGCCTGTGGATGTCCTTATAACCAAGGGGTCTGCTATTTTAGCTGAGGTAATTGTATTTCCTTCGTGCTACTCTTGTTAATTCGTTCAGTTTCTAATTCAGGTTCTGTATTTTGTAGGCCTTCAAGTTCAATGTTGCGATGGGCCAACAGGTAGCCCTCCTCCGTGACCGGGCTGCAAAAGCCGAAGCTGAAGCCAAGAAAGCCAGGGAACTGCTCAAGCAGGCTCGGTCTTTAGTGGAAGAGGTGACTTCCAAACAAGGAAAGGTCGAGGTCGAGATGGTTGAGCTTCGCTGCGATCATGAGAGGATGAAGCAATATTATGATCAATAGCGTCTTCAATCTCTCCGGCGGGCTAGGCAGCGAGATTCCTAGAGATCTGAGGCTAAGAAGTTGGACTTCGAGAACCAGTCCATGATTACTCAGGTGACCAAGCTGCAAGCTGATGCGGAGACCTCCTTCAGCGACGGGTATTTCTACGCTTTCTTTTAGGCTGCAGAAGTTCTTCCTCCTCCCTTTGATTTGTCATCCATTGCTGGCTGGGATAGACAGGAAATAATGCTCAAGGCAGCCGAGCTATCTCGCCCAGAAGGTGACAAGGTGGTCCTCTCGAGACAAGCAAGAGCTGGGAAGCAGCCCGCTCAGACAGATCCTCAATTCTCTCTTCCTACCTTTACCACCTCAGGTCCTGGGGAGTCTTCAGCAAAGTGATGTCCTCTCGATCCGAGGAGGACCATTCGGGAGCTGGTGAAGAGGTTAGGAGCTCGTCTGAGGATCCCCCTTTAACAGAGATGAATGTCGATAGGAGCTAGACGGGGTCCATCGCTGCCCTTCTTGACGCGGCTATCCCGCCTAAGGTTATGGACATGATAAACGAGGTTTTGGAGGAAGATCCTGCTGATCAACCGATGGAGCCTCTAAATGGAGGAGCGGTCGGTGAGGATAACCCAGATGGACAGCTATCTGTAGAGAGGGTTGTTGGGGGAGGTCAGCAAGAAGGAGAAGGGCCAGCGGAGGGGAGCCAAGAGAGTCCCAAGGCTTGAAGCAGTTCATCATGACTTTTTTTGATTACCCGAAAAAGAGGGTAGGCGTCCTGTTTTGCCCTTATTAGCTTTTTTTTTTTGTAGCCCGAGTTCGGGGGTTGGGCTCCCAATTTGGTGGATGTAGCCTTATCGGGGGATAGGCTCCCCTTGTCCTTAATGAGAAATCGAATCGCTTTTGAGAACTTTTATTTTATTTCTGGTCTTGAATGGGATCCAGAGTAGCATCTGTAGCAACAATTAATATTCATGTAGGGAATTATGAAGATTTTGATCCTGCACACGAAAGCAAACATTATATATATATATATACATATTTTATATGGGGTGATAGCCCAACCAAGACATCAGGAGGGCTACTTAGCTATTTCCTAGTCTTTGAGAACTGGAGAGCAACTATGCTCTTACACTTAGATCCTTCTTGGGGGTGGTAGCCCGAGCAAGGCATCAGGAGGGCTATCGAGCTATATCCTGGTCTCGAGATCTGGAGGGCAACTATGCTCTTACACTCAGATCCTTCTTGGGGGTGGTAGCCCGACCAAGGCATTAAGAGGGCTATCGAGCTATATCCTGGTCTCGAGATCTGGAGGGCAACTATGCTCTTACACTTAGATCCTTCTTGTGGGTGGTAGCTCGACCAAGGCATCAGGAGGGCTATCGAGCTATTTCCTGGTCTCGAGATCTGGAGGGCAACTCTGCTCTTACACTCAGATCCTTCTTGGGGGTGGTAGCCCGACCAAGGCATTAGGAGGGCTGTTCAGCTATTTCCTGGTCTCGAGATCTGGAGGGCAACTATGCTCTTACACTTAGATCCTTCTTGGGGGTGGTAGCCCGACCAAGGCATTAGGAGGGCTATTCAGCTATTTCCTGGTCTCGAGATCTGGAGGGCAACTATGCTCTTACACTTAGATCCTTCTTGGGGGTGGTAGCCCGACCAAGGCATCAGGAGGGCTATTCAGCTATTTCCTGGTCTCGAAACGTTTACGTTGAGTTTCTCGTACAAGGGTGTAGTCACTAATGTTGAACATAGTTGGAGACAAAGATGGATGAGAAAAGGAAAATGACTTTATTGATGATCGCACATCTTTATTAGGATCGGTAATGAAAACTAAGTGGGGGTAGTCTACTAGAGAACACCCTTCAAGGGTAGAATATCCTCAAATGATCTGCATTCCAAGTGTGGTCGATGGATCGTCCGTCCATGTCTTCAAGTTTATAAGCTCCATTGTGAACAACTAGTTTTATCAAATATGACCCTTCCCAATTGGGACTTAAGACTCCATCCGACCTTTTCCGAGTGTTCAGGGTCACCTTCATAAGCACCAGATTCCCTTCTTTGAATTTTCGGGCTCTGACCTTTTGGTTGAAGTATCTAGCGATCTTGCTCTGGTAGATCGCTACTTTCTCTGCTACCCGGTCTTGTTTTTCTTCTAAGAGGTCTAGATTAGCTCGGAGCTTGACTTCGTTGCTTTCAGGCTCAAAGTGTTGTACCTTGAACGAGGTCAACTTATGCTAGATGGGGAGGACTGCTTCAACTCCGAAAGCCAAGGAATAAGGTGTCTCCCCAGTAGCTATTCTTTTTGTAGTCCGGTATGCCCAGAGGACCTCTGTTAGCTCTTCGGCCCACTTGCCTTTCTTCTGATGTCGCTTCTTCTTCAGAAGTTTCTTGATAGTCTTGTTGGTGGATTCTACCAGCCCGTTAGTCTGGGGATGAGCAACGAAATCGAGTCTGAGGTCGATCCCCAATCCCTTGCAGAAGTCTTTGAACCGGGCATTGTCGAATTGCTTTCCTAGGTCGGCTATAAAGATGAGAGGGGTCCAGAATCTGCATACCACGTTAGTCTTGATGAACTTGGTTGTATTCTTTTTAGATATTCGAGAAAGAGGTCCTGCCTCGACCCATCTTGTGAAGTAGTCGATAGCCATGATAACATGTTTCATCTGTCCTGGAGCGGTAGGAAGTGGCCCAATAAGGTCGATTCCCCACATGGCAAAGGGGTAAGGTGAACTGAGGGACGACAGTTGCTCGGGTGGCTGGTGGTTGAAGTTTGAAGTTCTTTGACAAGGTTCGTAAGATTTCACAAAACACTTTACATCTTGATGGATGGTTGGCCAATAGTACCCCATACGAAGCACCTGATAGGCTAGAGCTTCCCCACCTATGTGGTTCCCACAGTCCCCAGAGTGGACCTCTCTCAATGCCCACTTAGCATCATCGAGATGCAAGCACCTAAGTAAGGGGAGGGATATGCCCCTCCTGTAGAGGTATCTGTCCACCATACAGTATCAAACGGAGTGTCTCTTAATTCTTCGGGCTTGGTCGGGCCCTTCGGGAAGCTCTCTTTCAAGGAGGTAGGCGACAATTGGGTCCATCCAGCAAGGCAGGCGATCCAGGGAACAAATTTCTCCATTTGTGGCTATGCTTGGCTGGGTGATTATTTGGAGGGGAATTCCCCTTGGTAGGGACTGGCCTACGTTCGCCGCTATTTTAGCCAGAACATCTGCGCGATGGTTTTGGTGTCGAGGCACCTGATCGATCTTGAGTCCCTTAAATTTGCTTTTTAGCAGCCGAGCTAGATTTAGGTAGGCAGCCATATTATCTCCCTTTGCCTGGTAGACCCCAGTCACCTGGTTTACAACAACCAATGAATCGCTCTTAATCTGCAGGTAGTGGGCCTTTAGCTCAATGGCTACCTTCATCCCGGCTAGGAGGGCTTCATATTCTGCTTCATTGTTGGTAGCTTTAAACTCGAATCTAAAACAGTGACAGAATTCGGTCCCCTCCGGATCTATTAAAACTATGCCAGCTCCTCCCCCGGCTTGCTAGGATGCTCCATCTGAAAAGAGGATCCATGGCTTGCAGCCTTCCGACCAATTTTTGACCTCAGATATCTTCTCAGGGATCTCATTTGATACTAAGGGATCATCTGGATCTTGGATCGCTGAGAATTCTGCCATGAAGTCGGCCAAAGCCTGTGCCTTAATAATAGTCCGGGGCTTATACTTTAGATAGACCTGAGTGAGCTCTAGTGCCCATAAGACTAGCATTCCTGACACGTCTGGTCTTTGCAAGAATTGGCGGAGGGGTTGGTCTGTTACCACTGCTATTGTGTGAGCTTGAAAATAGGGACGGAGTTTCCTCGCTGAGATCACCAAAGCATAAGCGAGCTTTTCTAGGAGAATGTAATTCCTTTCTGATTTGGTCAAAGCATGACTCACATAGTATATGGGTCTTTGAAAACCGTCACTACAATCCTTGGCCAAAGCCCCACTTACTACAGTTTCTGATACGGCCAGGTAGATCTGCAACTCATCTCCGAGAACCGGCTTGACTAACAATGGGGGGCTTGTCAGGTACTCTTTCAAAGCTTGAAAAGCCTGTTCGCTCTCCTGGCTCCACTTCATGTTGTTCCCTTATTTGATGGCCTTGAAGAAAGGGAGACATTTATCGGTGGAGCGAGAGATAAACCTGTTGAGTGCCGCCACCCGTCCAGTCAGAATCTGTACTTGCTTGAGCGAGGTCGGGAATTCTAGGTCCAAGATAGCTTTGATTTTTTCTGGGTTGGCTTCTATACCTCTCTCATGAACCATGAAGCCCAGAAACTTCCCTGCCGTTACCCCAAAGGCACATTTGGAGGGGTTCAAACACATCTGGTTTTCCCTCAGAATGAGGAAGGTTTTACGAAGGTCTTCCTGATGTCCCTTTGTGGTTAAGGATTTCGTGATCATGTCGTCGATATACACTTCCATCGTCCTTCCTATCTCGGGCTTGAACAGTTTGTTAACCAGCCACTGGTATGTGGCCCCTGCATTCTTCAAACCAAATGGCATCACCTTGTAGCAGTATAAGCCCTGCCCAGTAATGAAACTGGTCTTATCTTGGTCAGCCGGGTGCATTTTAATTTGGTTGTTTCCTGAGAATGCGTCCATAAAACTCAAAAGTTTATTTCCAGATGTGGAGTCAACCAGCTGGTCAATCTTTGGTAAAGGAAAACTGTCATTCGGACAAGGCCGGTTGAGGTCAGTGTAATCGACACACATACGCCATTTCCCATTCGCCTTTGTGACCATGACCACATCGGTGATCCATTCGGGGTAACGCACTTCTCTGACGAACCTTGCTTTGATCAATTTATCAACCTCTTCCTGCACCGCCGCGTTCCTATCAGCGTTGAAGTGACGCCTCTTCTGCTTGACGAGCTTGACTGTTGGATCTACTGCTAGTCGGTGGGTGGCCAACGATACCGGGATTCCAGGCATTTCATCATGGTTCCAGGCGAAGATGTCGCTGAATTCCCTGAGAAGGTCAATCAGTCCTCTTTTGACTTCTAGATCAAGGGTGGCTCCGACCTTGACGACCTTGGAGTGATCGTCATTCCTGATAGGTATCTCTTCTAGTTTATCTACAGGCTGCCCACTGGCCCATTCCTTACTCCGTTCTTCCTCGTAGGGCATAATAGGTTCGCTCTCCGGATGCCAGGATGTTTCGCGGGCTTCTTCTCCTCCTGGATTATCCGGGACGTATCCTTATCTTCCTAGACTAATGTCACCTGTACACACTGTTTCGCTAGGGCTGTAGGACTGGCAGATACTGCGTAGCATTTCCTGACTACCTGCTGGTCTCCGCGTACCTCTCCTTTTTTGGTTCCAACCGGGAATTTCAAGACATTGTGGTATATAGACAAGACTCCCTTCAAGGAGGACAGGAAAGGTCTCCCTAGGATGGCGTTGTAGGCCGATAGGGTGTCCACCATAATAAAGTCGGTCATAACATTCTGTTGGAGCGGGGTGATCCCGATGATTACTGGGAGGATCATTGACCCTACAGGTATGATCGAGTCCCAGTGAAACCGTAAAGCGGAGTGGTACAGCTGTTGTAATAATGTTACTTCAGGTTCAATTTTTCCAGGGTATCCTTCAAGAGGATATCTACACTGCTACCTGTATCCACGAGCATGTGATGGACCAGATAGTTGGCGATCTGTATCGTGATTACCATAGGATCATCATGAGGTTGCACAGTGTTGAAGACATCTGCTTCAGTGAATACGATATGTGCTGATTGGGAGGACTCTATCGGGCTCTGGCTGACTTCGAAGATCCCTCGGCTAACTCCGATGTGGGGAATCTATCTTGCGTGGTTTTTTCGGGAGTTATTGGAAACACCAGCCATTGTAGGACCTCCGCTGATAGTGAGTATCACCTGGATCTGTTGCATTAAGTCAGCCTGCTCCCCTTTCCTCTTTTCTGCGTCCTCACGAATTTTAGCTTGTACCTCCTTTCCAGTCCTGATATTATCTCTCACCTGTTGTAAGAACTCAATCAAGCATCCTCCCCTTATCAGGGCTTCAATCTGGTTGCGTAAATTATAGCATTCTGAGGTGTTGTGGCCTACGTCTTCGTGGAAGTCGCAGTACTTGTACCGGTTTCTCCTGTCAGCTGGGGCCTTCATGGGAGCGGGCTTTTGGAGCAACCCTTTATCTCGTATAGCAAGCTAGACTGTTTCCCTGGAAGCATTCAAAGGAGTGTAGTAGTCATACCCTTTTTCCCCTTGCATGACTGGAGCCACGGTCCTGGGAGGCGGCGAAGCCCGGGGAGGGGTTTGTTTTGCTGGATATCTCTCATGCCTATGTAGAGGAGTAGGGAGGCGATAGGTCGACATGTTGGGAGGTTTATTCTGAGTTTTCTGCACTGGCTCAAATTTGGGGGCTTCTTTCTTTAGACGCTTTGCCGTTCTCATGTCGTCGTGTTCCATATTGACCTTGAGTTGTTCTTCGATCTCGACCTGCTCAAGAGCCCAGTCGTAGGCCTTATGGTAAGTCTCGGGAGGTCTCTTGGTGAAGGAACTGGAAAAGCTTTCCTGCCAATAAGTTTCGCCTGAAGTTGGCGAGGGTTTCTTTTTCAGTGAAAACTCCCATTTGTATGACCTCCTTGTGAAAACGTTCCACATACAATCGAAGAGTTTCACTCCGTTCCTGGATCACATATTGGAGGTGTATGGGATCTTTCGGGCGAGGTTTGACTCCTTGGAATTGTGAGCAAAAATCTGTTGATAATTTCGTGAAAGAATCCACGCTACCAACGGGCAGTTTCCTGAACCAGGTTTTCACGTAGTCGGTCAAGGTCGTTGGAAACATTCTGCACATAGCTACTCTGGTAGTGTTCTAGACCTCCATCTGTTGAACGAAGCTCTCTAGGTGGCTTAGAGGATCTTCCGTTCCAGAGAACTTATCTTCTGGCATTTTGAATTTTGGGGGAATCTCTGCTTCCCGGATCCTCCTAGTGAAGGGAGCGTTCATCTCGCTCAGGGGATCCTTTTTGTCCTCCTTATTCTTTCCCTTCCTTATCTGTTTGACCTCTTTTTGTAACTTTGCCAGCTGATCCCTCAGTCGCTTGGTCCCAGGTCTATTCGAGTTAACCTCAGATTCCTCAGTGTCGAGTCTTTCTGATGAGCTGGCAATTTCTATCCGGTCCTCCTCCTGGATAGGATCCGCTCGGGGAGTTTGTCTACTTTCCTCCTCTAGGGCCCGTGTAGTTCTCCTAGATGTAGTTGGATGAGATAGCCCTCGCGGCTTTCGGGTAAAAGCATCCGTGGCAGACTTAACCAGCCTGGGTTGATATTGTGAAAGTCTTTTCGGAATTGGGGGCATGGGTCCCAGCCTATCCCAGATCGAATGTTGGGGCCCTGATCTATCTCGAGCCGGCTCTGAAAGAGGAGGTCCTAGGCGATCGAAAGCAGGTGGCCTAGCTCCGAGCCTGCTCGGCTCTCCCTGATCATTCAGGTTGGTTGGCTGGATTGTGATGCCTTCAGCGAGGAGGCGGACGCGGATGGATTCTACGAAGGCAGCCGCTTGATGGTCGAGCGCTGCCTGGCTCACTATAGGGTGGCCAGTAGCCCGCGTATTGGTTGTCTGGATTGGAGCTTGACTACTATATCCAGACTTTCTCCCCTTGCTTGGGGCTTTTCGTGTTAGCCTCGCCGGAGGTTGCTCCAGGACTCTATGTTGGCCTTGGGAGGAGCGGAGCCTCAAAGTTCCAATAAAACAACGAAAATGTAAATACAAATAATTGGTTAAGGGTAGTTCCCACAGACGGCGCCAGAAAGTGTTAACGGAAATTTCGCTCGGGATGCGAAATCTCAGTTAACGCCCTCGAGACCACTACCACGTAGGTGGTGGCCAAGATTTATTGTATGTGTAGCAATTATTTATAAAATGACAAGGAATGATGATACCATTCATCCAAAAGAAAGCAAGAATATGTTTATTGAACGTGCATGGTATACAAATAAAGAAATTCTCTTATCTTTGCTCTCAACTCTCTAGAGGGAGTGGTTGATTGTTTGTCGTATGCCTGTCGATTAGTAGTCTCCTCTTTTTCATTTTCTTTCTTTTCTATTTATACATAGTTTGTAGGTCACACAGACTGATTCTCCCCTTGATTTTCCCAGTCTCTCCCCTCCTTATCGGGCGGGATTTCTCGTTTTAATGCCATTGACTTTGCCGAATTGAGAGTATCGTGGTGGAGATCAGTTTGTTTCCTTTTTGGATTCTATTACTTGTTCTGCATATAGGTAACGTTTCCAGATGTGATTCAGTGTATCCCTCGTATCCTTTCAGCATGATCGTTTATAGAGGTCGTTGAATATGGCATGGTGTGGTGCACCAACCAGTGAGGTTGATTAGTGTTCTGACCTTGATATCTGAGAAGTTTAATCCAGCTTGGAGCCAGATCTGGCTTCTCTTGACCCTTTCGAAGCTAGGTGTGGCTTTCCCTGACCTTTCGAAGCTAGGTGCGGCCTTCTAGGGACATTCTTCTGTGTCAATCGAGGTACATGCGAGTCTCTGGAGCATTTGCGATGTAACCTCGACTTTGGGGAGCTTCTAGTTTTGGTAATGCGGGCTAGATCTGATCGTTCCGGGCTCTATCCCGGATGTTTCCGGAGCCCGTCCTTCTTTCTGGGGTGGTATCGTAGTTCGGCTCCGGATAGAGAGGTCTCCTGGTGGAAACTCTCGGGTATGGAACCAGGTCTGGGAGGTGGAAAATTTTCCTTTGGTCCTTAGCTAATTTTGGCTATTAACAGTATTGATTCACCCTGCGAGGATCGAAGGCTTCAGCCGTTGGAAACCTCAGGTTCAAGTAGTTCCTAGCCAGAATAGCCTTCAAAACGGCTTCAGACTCAGGTGGCAGGGAATCCTGGTCCCACGATGGTTTGTCACTAAAAGCTGTGGGGACCTCGAACTCATGCCCTCCGATACAAATTGAGCTTCCCTAGTTACCCCCTCTCAGGATCCACTCTTCCTTCCAGGCGGGATCCTTCTTCGAAGCACCATGAATTACAAAGTTGAGCTTGTTCTTGGCTTTTGCATAGAATTGACCTCGGGGAGCGCCGAAGAGAGTCCCGATTTGAAAAAGGTAGGCCAGCTTCTCTGCTCCGGGCTCTCTTGTCACCTTGCTCAGCTGGCATTGTTCCCTCCACAGCACGAGGAAGCCAATCAAATGCATCCAGAAGCCGGGCTTCAACTAGAGAAGAGCAAGCTGGATGGCGTTAAGAGTTCGTCGAAGGGTAGGATGAAGAGGGAGCCTGACCCCATTTCGAGAGCCGCCACATGAATCGGAAGCACATCATCGGAGGGATTGAAGAATTCATAACCTTTGGGAGGAACCGAGATAGAAACACTTTCAGGAATGCCGTACTTGGACCTCAAACGGTCAATCGAGTTCAAATCAATGATACAGCCGGGGACAACCCTGAAGTCATAAAGGGCAAGCCTCTCAAGAGAAGGACCAGCAACCATGACTTGACACTTCCCGGCAGCATCCTCCCTGTCCTCTTTATCAGAGCCTTCATCAACCAAATCCAAAGGATTGTCAGGTCGATTAGAGAACCCGGTCCCAATGGTTACGTTTCTAGTCGACCGCCGGCGCTGGGGATTTGGTGGAGAGTCATCACTGTCGAAACCTTTGCGCACTCATTTACTGAGGGCGAGACTAGCAACCTCTTCACCATCGACAATAGAGTCGATAGAATCGTGGCTGCTTTTCGACATTGTAGAAGAGAATCTAGCGAAGTTGATAAAGAGAAGATGAAATTCTTTCTAAAAGAAAGTTTGAAACTTGAAAGAGGCGAAAGTGTGAGGAAGGCGGTGGAGTTGTTGAGTTTAAATAGGAGCGGACATAGCAGTGACGTCGACAGCCCAAGAACAAAATCTTCGGTGGTGGGTTGCCTTGAATCACAGAGTGGCTGTAACGTAGCCGGATTATTTTGAATACCTAGTCTATATGCGCCACGTCATTTGGGGCAATTAATGAAAAGATTTCCTCCGAGATTCTGGTAATGGTAATGGAGGGAAAATTTCCCAAATAAAATAGGAAATCCTGACTCGAACCCCAAAAACTCAATCACCGGCGTTCAAGTCATAGGGGACTTCTGTTAATAGCCAAATTTGGCTAGGGACCAAAGGGAAATTTTTCCAACCTCCTAGTCTGACCCCAGAACCGAGGTTATCCACCAGGGGACCACGGTTCCTAAAGTTGAGCTACGGTATCAGCCAACAGAAATAAAGGCGAGCTCCAGAAACACCCGGAATAGAGCCAGACGCGATCAGATCGAGCCCGCATCACCAAAGTAGCAATCAGAAAGCTCCCCGAGATCGAGACTACCTCGCAACCTCTCTGGAAGCTCGCCAAAACACCGCTGCCATAGAAGAATGTCCACATGGGGCAACATCAAACTCCAAGAGATCAAGAGAGGTCAGACCAAGCTCCTTGCTAGACTAAGCTCCTGGATACCGAAGCCGGGACACTGATCTACCTCTCTATACGAGACGATGCATACCATATTCAACGACCTCTGTGAGGAATCAGGCTGTGAAGATACGAAGACACACTGGATCATATCGGCTCCTTACGTACTTATAGAACAAGTAATAGAATCTAAAGAGGAAACAAAATGATCTTCACCAAGATATTCTCAACTAAGTTATTAACACAAAGTCAATGATGTTTAAATGAGAAATCCTATCCGATAAAGAGGGAAGAGATTGAGAAAATAAAGGGCAGAATCACAAATTTAACCTACCAAAACTATGTATAAATAGGAGAAAAAGAAAGAAAAATGGGACTACTTTTCGACAGGCATACGAGAACCACCCTACTAGATCCCAGAGAAATTGAGAGCATTTGAGAGATATTTGTACATGATATACCCTTGATAATAAAATCATCTTTATTCTTTTTCGGTTGTATCAACATTAGCTTATCATCTGCACTAACTTGGCATAAAGTATATCTGACCCTGACCACCACCTCCGTGGTAGTGGTCTCGAGGGTGTTAATTGAGATTTCTCACCCCGAGCAAATTTTCAATTAACAGAAGGATTCCTAGTGTCATACTATTATAAGTAGTTTACTAGGAGAGTGACTCTTAGTCTCATAACTATTGATAGTAGTATACTAGGAGAAAGACTCTTAGTATCATACTATTGTTAGTAGTATGTTAAGTATCAAATACTTTATTTGATAAGTAGATAAATTAAAAAGAGTTTTTATTTATCTAGTCAAATTAGGAAGTCTTTGATATCTATAAAAACTCTAATTGATAATCAATTAGGAAGTTATTGATAAAGTCACAATTTTCAGTTTTATATTCAATAATTTATTATTGGATAATACACTCATGAGTTGGAATAGGTTTGAACTACTAAGTTGATAAGGTTTAGGTGAAATCAAATCCTCCTTGTGTGAGGATTTGGCCAACACCTACAAATATATCAAGGAATTTCGTTTTTGACATATAGAGTTCAAAAGAAGAAGTTTTTATTTTTAGAAAATTTTTATTTTCTTGGTTTCGAATAAAAAAAAACTTCTAACTCAAGAAAAGTGGTGTAGAATTCGGCCAAAGAGAAGAAGAATAAGGAGCTTTTTATTTTTGATAGTGCACTAGAAGCTTTTACATGAAAAGGCTTTATGCACAAGATCGAATTAGGGTTCAGGCGAGTTCTTGATTAAAAGATTGAGAATTCACAAGTAACCAAACGTTCTTTGTTTTTCTCTAGGAGTATTACTGTGACTAACAAAAGAAAAAGGTTTGTTTTTCCATCCTCAGGTATAAAATTCAAAGAAAAGGGAGCCCACACTCCTAGGTGATTCACGTTAGTGATTGGATTGGAAGATCTTGCGGATTCAATTCGACATAAGTGGATTCAAATCGACACAATATCAATCGTCACGTGAAAAAGGTACGATACTTTTATTATATGTTAATTAATTAATGGTTAAGGTTCTTTCTTTTAAAAGGAAATTTTTTGAAATATACAACCCATTTTTTCGCTTCCGCCTCATGTTTTTCCTTACAATTGGTATCGGAGCCTGGTTGTACCCATGGTTAATTTATGTATATATACGTGAATCTATTTATTTTTAATGTAAATATTCATGTTTTGGAAAGAGAAGGCACTCTAGGTATTCACATATATAATTACATTGGAATGTATGGACACATATATATATATATATATATGTTTTATATGATTTGTTATTGCTCAATTTTGGTCCTAGAATTTCAATGTAATTTTGTTTGGAATTGTAACAAGAAGGGTGGTCTATCATCGCCATAATTTCCTTCTTGATAGTTGTTAAGTGTTTTTTATTTTATTGTTGTAAAAAAAAAACTGTTGTAAAATATTCATGTTTCGAAGATTCAAAGAATTGAAGAATTGGGAGCAGAAAAGGATGCAATGGAGCAAGGGCGCGGCATCCCATGTAAGGCGTGTGCACCGGGCAACAAGCTTGCTCGCGACCAAGCGCGTAGCTACGCCTGTTGCAGTGCAGCATGCGCGACCTTCCTAAAGGCTGGGCGCACAAGCATGCCCATGGGAGGCAGCATGCGTGCTGTGCGCGAGGCAGTTGTGTGAGCCTTCGGGCGCACGGTGCTGCACGTGGGACGGACTCTTAAGCCTTAGGATGTGTGGGGCTGCACACAGGGCAGCTGCGTATGGTTTCTTGTTCGCCAGGTTAGGATTAGGTTTTCTTGTATTTCAAACAAATGTAATTTACTTGTTTTTCTAGGATGGACCAAAATTGTGGCTATTTATTTTTTGTAAATATTGCAATGTTTATTATTGTTTGATAACATGTAATATAGAATAAGAGTGCCACTCATATATCTCTTTTGGTATGAACATGCATTGAATGGTTTAGGTATCTAATTAGGATCTAGATAACTTAGTAAATCATTATATGGAATTAAATCACATGCCTTAAACAATTGAGTGGGAGAAGGTGTTTTGAACACCTATGGCCTCCAAGATTAGTTGAGCTTTATGTTTCGTGTGAAACCCCCCAAGGGGTATCCATGAATGGAATTTAGCAAGATACTTCCTTACAAGGATAGACAAGACAATTAACTCAAGCAATATCTACTCTCAAAGGAGGGATTTTCGTGAAGGAATATATTGAAGGTCGAAAACTTGGTAACACACTCAATGTGGGTTTATTGATATCCTCCCAAGAGTTCTTGTCAATATAAATCATAAGGCTAAATTGAAAACACTGGTTGTTATGTTAACAATTAGGTGGGACCTAGTCCAACTGGTAAATGGTGCGAACTCCCAAAGAAGGCGTGACATATATGGATGTTGGATCAACGTTGAATTTTACGATTGAATTATTTTATTTAATTCAAGATAAATATTCGAAAGTGCTTTATTATGATTGTTTACTTATTTAATTTTTATTTTACTTAGAAATCATGATCCCATCCCTAATCAACATCCTAAAAGATAATACTTTAACCAGAGATAATTATGTCACATGGAAAATGAAAATTGGACTGTTGTTGCAATCTGAAAAGCATAAGTTTGTTCTAACTAAACCTAAACAACCTACTCCTACTAATGAATCTACTGAGGTTCAAAGAGACGAGTATAAGCAGTGGGAGACCTCATATGAGATGGCCAAATGTTACATTATTGCCACCATCTCTGACTTGTTGCAATAGCAACATGAAGGAATGAGTACTGCTGTTGATATAATGATATCTCTAGAGGAGATGTTTGCTATGAGGTCCATGACAACTAAGAGAGAGGCAGTGATTGCTTTCATGAATCCTATGATAAAACATGGACAGGTTGTGAAAGATCACATGATGAAAGTCATAACACATCTCAACATTGCTGAACTCAATGGTGTGGAGATAGACGGTGAGACGAAAATTGACATGATTGTCAACTCACTTTCAGATTCCTTTGATCAGTTCAAGTTGGACTACACCTTGAACAATAAGGAATACACCTTGTAAGGTCTGATGCAAGATGTTCAAAGCCTTGAGAAGATCCTTGTGAAAGGCAATGGTCAAGAGATTCATACGGTTGGTAAAGTTGCTATTGTTAAGGCCCGTAAGAGGGTCAAGAAACAACAGAAGAAAAGCAACTTGGGCCTACCAAGAAGGGGTTGCAGGAAAGGAAAAGACTGAATGAGAATGAATTCAAATTGTATTTAGGCAACTGAGCATTGGTGTCTGCCTGTGCAGTGGGAGATATTAGATTTAATTTAGATTCTAGTAGGCATTTAGAATTGATAGACATTTATTATTTACCTCAATTAAAGAGGAATTTAGTTTCAGTTTTTTGTTTAAATAAATTTGGATATTCGGTTACTTTTAATAAAAGTTTTATTATTAGTAAGAATGACAAATTTGGTTGTAAAGGTATATTGGAAAACGAATTATTCTATTTGTATAGAAATATCTCTCTCTTGTTAGACACAGAATCAACGGAACCTAATCATAAAAGAATAAAACTATCAAAAGATGAAACTTACCTATGACATTTGTGCTTAGGTCATATTAACCTTGATAGGATTAAAAGATTGGTTAGTGATGGACCTTTAAGTGACTTAAAGGTATATGATCTACCAACTTGTGAATCTTGTCTGGAAGGTAAGATGACCAAAAGGTCGTTCATGACCAAAGGCACAAGAGCCACTGGATGTTTAGGATTAATACACACTGATATGTGTGGTCCTATGAACATTTAAGCTAGAGGTGGATATGAGTACTTCATCACTTTCACAGATGATTACTCAAGATTTGGCTATGTGTATCTCATGAGACATAAGTCAGATGCTTTTGACTTGTTCAAAGCATTTAAAGCTGAAGTAGAAAATCAGCTTGAGAAACACATAAAAATCTTGAGATCTGATCATGGTGGAGAATATCTATCTGGTGTGTTTCAGCAATATCTTATTGATAATGGGATAATTTCACAGCTTTCTGCACCAAGTACACCTCAACAGAATGGGGTGGTAGAAAGGAGAAATGTGACTCTTTTGGACATGGTTAGGTATATGTTGAGTTATTCAACGCTTCATAATTCTTTTTTGGGGATATGCTTTATAAGCTACTATGTACATTCTAAATGATGTACTATCTAAGTCGGTTCCTAAAACACCGCATGAGTTATGAACTAGGCAAAAGCCTAGTTTACAACACTTAAAGATATTTGGATGTCCTGCACACGTGTTAAAAGGAAAGAAAGAAAAGATGGAGTCCTGTTCAGAAACATGCGTATTTGTAGGGTATCCAAAAGGAACCAAAGGATATTATTTCTATAGTCCTTCAGATCTAAAAGTATTTATTTCAACAAATGTTAAATTTCTGGAAAAGAACTATATGAATGATTTTATGCCTAAAAGTAGAATTGTCCTGAATGAGCTTTCAGGAGATACAATTCCACAATAGGTTTCACAACCTAGCCCAATTGTAAATTCCGCACCATCACAAGATCAACAACCTACCATTCCTCGTCGTAGTGGGAGGGTTACTAGACAACCCGAAATATACATCGGTCATGGAGAATCAGTGGAGAATCTCCCGGACGACGATGATCCCTACACGTTCAAGGAAGCTATGGAGGATGATGATCGTCGCCATTGTCAAAAGGAAATGCAATCCGAAATTGAGTCTATGTACTCAAACAAAGTCTGGTCGCTTGTAGACTTGCCTAAAGGGATAAAACTCATGGGTGCAAGTGGGTATATAAGGGGAAACCTTTAAAGCTAGATTGGTAGCTAAAGGTTACACAGAGAAGGAAGATATCGATTACGAGGAAACCTTCTCTCCTGTGGCCATGCTTAAATCCATTAGGATACTCTTATCCATTGTAGCATCTCTAGACTTAGAGATTTGGAAAATGGACGTCAAGACAGCTTTCCTTAATGGAAGTCTTGAAGAAAGCATCAAGAGGAAAAGGTATGCAAGTTGCAAAGATCCATATATGGACTTAAGCAAGCATCCAGATCTTGGAACATAAGGTTCGATCAAGCTGGGAAAAGTTTTGGATTTATTCAAAACCTTGAGAAACCCTGTGTATACAAAAGGATTAAAGGCAACAAGTTGGTTTTCCTAGTTCTTTACGTTGATGATATACTACTCATCGGAAACGATATAGGTGTATTGACATCAATAATATAATGGTTAGCAAAACAATTTGATATGAAGGACTTAGGAGAAGCAAGTTATATTCTTGGTATCCAAGTAATAAGGTGTTAACAGGGTTTTATGGCAATGGTCCAAAGGAGAATTTTCCAACAAGCAATCACCTGGTAGAAACCAACCCCAGCTCCTAGGCATATAACGGGACCAATATCGCGACCTTGGAGGAGTCACTACCTAGCAAGCCAGGACCTCGGCTACCTATCTACCTAGACAAGGCACCAGAGGTATGATCCAGGAAGGACAGGTACCACGATGTATATCCACGCTGACACCTAATGGAGTGGTGTTAACGGAAAATTTATTCGGGGTGAGAAATCTTAGTTAACACTCTCAAGACCACTACCTCGGAGGCGGTGGCCGGGGGTAGGTACCTTTGGTGCCTATTTTGTTCTAACGATGATGGATATTAAAAACTAATGCTAACATGAGATGAAAGAGAATATAATGGCTCCATTATCAATCACATATAATATACAAAAATCTCTCAAATACTCTCAATCTCTCTAGGGTACCATAGGGTGGCGATTTTGTGCCTGTCGAAAAGTAGATAATCATTAAGGCAGTGTTCTCCTAGCCATTCCTCTTCCCTTTTCTCTTCTTCTCATCCTTGGTCCCTTTATACACAGTCTAGATGAGTTAAATTTATGACTCTCTCGCCATGATTCTCTCAATCCCCCCTCATTACCGGGCGGGACTTCTCATTTAAAAGTCATTGACTTTGGATTAATAACGGATTTGAGAATATCTTAGGTGGAGATAATTTTATTTCCTTTTTGGCTTCATTCACTTGCTCTACACATATGTAGAGTTTCAATATTCGTAGGAGTGTAGATATGATCCCGCGTTTCTTTATGGTGTGATTCCTTATAGAGGTCGCCGAGTGTGGCGTTTACTGTTTCGTAGAGCGAGGTAGATCCAAGCTCTAGTCTTGGCACTAAGAGCTTGGTTTGACCTTTCCAGGTCCCTTGGAGCTATGCGAGCTAGGTGCCTAATAGGTTCTCTCTGAGCTTGGTGAGAATGGCAGGCTTCTGAGGAGGTTGCGAGGTAATCTTGACCTTGGGGAGCCTAGATCGTCATGCGTCTAGCAGTTCCCTGAATTCTTGCACTTCGGTGTTAAGAGATCGATCCGATCATGTCAGGCTCCGTCTCAGATATTTCAGAGCTCGACGACCTTTCTTTGCTTCTGCGGGGTGGCTTCACAGCTCGACCCCTGGACCCGCTATTCCATGGTGGGTAATCTTGGGCCTGGATTCGGGCTAGGAGGGTAGAGAATTTCCCTTTGGTCTCTAGCTAAATTTGGCTATTAACAGAAGTCCCCTCTGACTTGAACACAGGTGATTGAGTTTAGGGTTGGAGTCAGATTTCCTATTTTTATTGGGAAATTTTTCCCTCCATTATCGTTACCAGAATCTTGGTAGAAATCTTCTCATTAATTGCACAAGTGACGTGGCTAGCGTAGACCGGTGCATTTCCCAAAACAATCAAGCTGCGTTACGGCCGTTCCCATGATTCGAGGTAATCTCACCCAAGATTTTGTTTTTATGTCACCGACATCACTGCTCTATCAACTCCTATTTAAGCCCGACTGTTTCACCTCCTTCCTCATACTTTATCTTCTTTCAAATTTCAAATTCTCTATGGAGAAAAAGTTCCTCTTGAGAAGCACTTTCATCCTCCTTTCTTTCGTTGACCTCGCAAACCTTGCTCTATCATGTCAAGAACCAGCCATGACTCCGTCGATTCCATTATCGATGGTAAGGAGGTCGCCAGTCTAGCCCATGGAAAATGGGTACGAAAGATCTTCAACAGCAATGACTCTCTTCCAAATCTGTAACTCCGGCGGTCGAACAGAAACGTGGCTATTGGAACCAGGTTCTCTAACCGACCTGATTGCCCTATGGATTTGGTCGACGAAGACTCGGATGGAGAGAATAAGGATGACACTGCTGAGAGGGGTAAGGTCACGGTTGCCGATCCTCCTCTTGAGAGGCTTCCTCCTTACGACTTCAGGGTTATTCCCGATTCTACCACCGACCGGACTTCGTTTGATTGTCTGAGGTCCAAGTACAGCATCCCTGATAGTATTTCTATCTCGGTTCCTCCCAAAGGTTATAACGTCTTCAGTCCTCCCAAAGGTGTGCTTCCAATTCATGTGGCGGCTCAATAGAATGGGGTAAGGCTTCCTCTCCATCCTTCCCTCCGAAGAGCTCTTAGCACTCTACAGCTGGCTCCTCTCCAGCTGACGCCCGGCTTCTGGAGGCATCTGATCGGCTTTCTTGTGCTGTGAAGGAAATAGTGAGAGTTGAACAAGGTGATTAAGGAGTCTGGAGCAGAGGAGCTGGCCCACCTCTTTCAGATCGGAAGCCTATCCGGTGCTTCCAGAGGTCAATTCTATGCGAAAGCTAAAAACAAGCTCAACTTCATCATTCTCGGTGCCTCGAAGAAGGACCCAGCTTGGAAGGAGAAGTGGATCCTAGCAGGGGATGATTGGGGAAGCTCGGTCTTCATTGGCGGGCACGAGTTCACGGTCCCCACATCTTTCAATGATAAACCATCGTGGGACCGGGATTCCCTACAAACTAAATCTGAAACTTTTTTGAAGGCTATCCTTGCGAGGAACTACTTGAACCTGAAGTTCCCAACTGCTAATTCCTTCGACTCTCGTAGGGTGAATCAATACTTGTGGATCTCCGATGCTACTTCTCGTGAGTAATCATTGAACTGTCTTGCTTTGTTTTTTTTTAAGAAGTTTCTGTTGGTGAACCAGCTTCTCACCCAGCAATCCCTGCAAGCTCGCCCTTCTCTTTCTTCTGTCAGATTGATGCGGGGGGTTTCTTTTGTTGTTTTGGAAAAGGAAAGGCAGACTGTCTCTGCCAGGGTTGTGCCTGCTCCTGCTCCGTCCCTTTCCCAAGCTAGGTCTAGGATGACCATCCTTGCGTCGCGGGCTTCCAGGGCATTAAATAAGGGAACCTCCGCTTCCCAGGCTGCTGATACAACTGCCTTTGCCCCCTCTGCTCCTTCTATTGTTACCGCTACTACTGTTGCTCCCACAGTTAACCCACCTGATGTCTCTGCGCTTCCAACTCCTCGAGCTTTGGAGAACCTAGAGGCTGGTGTTGCAGAGACTTCTCCTGCTCGCTCCCGTCATCAGTCGAGCTCGACCGGGCAGGACAAGGTCTTGGAGAAATTTATTGTGTCTTGTTCGAGTGGTGGGCTCTCTAGGATGGCTTCAATGCCTGTCGACGTTTTGCTCACCAAGGGGTCCGCTCTTTTGGCTGAGGTAATTATTTTTCCTTTGTTTTATTTTTTGCAACTGCTAGCTTGATCATTTTCTAACCTTGGCTTTGCATCATGTAGGCCTTCAAATTCAACGTAGCTATGGGTTCTCAGGTAGCCTTCCTTAGTGATCGCACTGCGAAAGCTGAGGCCGAAGATGAGAAGGCCATGGGATTACTCGTGCAAGCTCAGACACTAGTACATGAGATGACCTCCAATCAAAGGGGAATGGAAGATGAGCTAACCGAGCTCCGCTGCGATTATGAGAGGACGAAACTATCTTTTGATCAAGAAATCCTCCAATCTAAACGATGGGCTTGGCAGAGGGATTCCTGAAAAGCTGCGGCCAAGAAGTTGGACATCGAGAACCAGGACCTGCATGCTTAGGTGGTGATAAGAAGGTTTTTGCCGTCAGAAAACCGTCCGTCAAAACAATTTATAAAACCAATGCGATGCGTTCACAAGTTTAACAACAAGTAAAGCGGCAAGCACGGGTGTCGTCCACTGAGATCGGGGTAGCGGTGATAAGATTAGGATTAATATAACTAGCAAGCATAAAAGTAAAGTGATGGTAAGTGAAGATATAATATAAACTAAACTTGAAAGCAAATAAATAGGATGATTATGGAGTGATGAATGAATGATGATGGAACTATGGAGTTGATGTACTCGTAAGTGAATATTGGGGCAATTGCAACAGACTCTCAATTAAACACGTTTTGACAAATGTAACCAACCTAGAGTGTATAGTGTTGGTATATATCTCTAGCAAGAGGTCAACCTAGGGTGTATAGTGAAGACCTCCTACTCGAGATTAATCCCTCCTAAGCAACCAACAGTGGCTAGTTACTCAATTGGGACTTGTTCCATGAATGCTCATCTATCTAGCTATGGCTCAACCTATTACTAATGTAGCCATCCTAGGATGTATAGTGATGGCTTCCAATTCCCTCACAAGTGGCCAACCTAGGATGTATAGTGAAGGCCACCCGGTTGTGATTGGATGAGGCTCGAGGTTATCAACCGAATTCTACTCGAAGGTTAGTTCTCGTAAAATCACTAAAGTAGCTAACCTAGGGTGTATAGTGGAGGCTTCTAATTCTCTCACAAGTGGCTAACCTAGGATGTATAGGGAAAGCCACTAATTCGAGATTAGATTAAGAGCATGGCTATAGAGCCAGATTTCCGAAAATCCTTCCATTCAATGGAGCATTAGACAACCTAATTGCCTACTCAAGTAATCCAAATCAACATGCAAAGAGGGTGTATCCAAGCAAATCAATAATGGAAATCAATACAAGTAATGGAATGAAATATAGAGATAGAATAAATATAACACATAGAGTTTATTTACAAAGCCCAAAATATCCATCAAACAAATAACATCAACCTCATAGTGGGGTATTTTAGCTACTCATGTTCTATTACAAACTAATAACTAAGAGAGAGAGTAGAGATAACCCTTGAAGATTGATCTCCTTCCTTGAAGCTTGAATCCAAGTCTCTTAGTTGCCTTTGATTGAGTAGAGATGGTTTGGATGAGAGGGAGATGTGTTACTAGCTTAGAATACAAGTGTTGGGAGGTATGGTGATCTTCTGGTTCGTTCCCATCCTTTTCTATTTATAGAGGATGGAAAAATAGGTCACTTAAGCTTGAAACCAGAAGCTGTCGCGCTCGGAGTGCGGGTGATTTACCCGCACTGTACCCACACTGTATGGGTTGTCTGCAACTTCAGTTCTCGGATCAGGGCATTAGTGCGGGTGGAGTGCGGTTGAATTACCCGCACTTGACCCGCACTTGGAATCGCACTGTGATCGCACTTGAATCGCACTTCCCTGTCAGGTGCAAAATCTACCTTCTGTTCTTGGTGCAAGTGCGGGTGGAGTGCGGTTTGGTGACCCGCACAGTACCCGCACTCTAATGTTAGGTACAATTCTGCTCTTCTATTCTTGGTGCAAGTGCGGGTGGAGTGCGGTTTGATGACCCGCACAGTACCCGCACTCTAACGTCAGGTGCAATTCTGCTCTTCTGTTCTTGGTGCAAATGCGGGTGGAGTGCGGTTTGGTGACCCACACTATACCCGCACTTTATCTATTTACTGCATCTTGTCCCGGCTATGAACATGAGTGCGGCTGGAGTGCGGTCGGAGTGCGGTTGCGACCCGCACTGGATCCGCACCGAACCCGCACTGTAAAGCTGTTTGTACTCTTTTGCCTTTACTTTCTCCCTTTTTCTGCCGGAATCACCGCAACAAGCTTCCAAACCCAGAATTACATCTATTGCCTGCAATTAGCACTAATGAGCCTATTAGACATAAAATATATAGAAAATACACACAAGAACGAGACAAAGGAATATGAATGAGGGCCGAAATATACAACAATTTAGGCACGATCAGGTGGCCAAGCTGCAAACTGAGGTTGATGCCTCTTTCAGCGACGGTTATTTCTATGCCTCCTTCCAGGTTGCAGAAGCTCTCCCTCTTCCCTTCGACCTATCAACTATCGCCGGTTGGGATAGAGAGGAGATATCAACCAAGGTTGTAGAAATGTCTCGCCCTAGGAGTGATGGAGCAGTTCCTTCTGGCCTGGTTGGAGCCGGGAAGCAACCGGTAGAGGTAGATCCTCTTCCTCCTCCTATATTTCTCGCCTTCGCTCACCGAAAATCCTCAAGTGGATTCTTGCTGCGTAGCTCGAGGGAGATCAACCAGAACCCAGGGAGGGGGTAAGAGATCGCCCTAAAGAACCTTCTAGAGTAGATGCGGCCATCCCTCCTCAAGTTATAGCGGTGGTCAATAAGGTCTTGGAGGAGGACCCAGCTGGTCAGCAGGCAATCGAGGAACCTCTGGAGGAAGAGGTAGCTGGCGAGGGCAACCAAGCCGGGTACCCACCTGACGGAGGAGCTGGGGGCGAGGATCATCATGGAGGAGAAGCGGTAGGGGGGAATCAGGAGGATGCTGAAGCTTGATGCGATCTGTTCATGACTCGCTTTGATTGTCCGAAAAAGGGGGTTGGGCACCCTGCTTTACTCATGACTAGTTTAGTCAATCTTTTTTTTTTTTATGTAGCCCAGAACAGAGGGTTGGGCTCCTTGCTTGATGAATGCAGCCTTACTAGGGGGATAGGCTCCCTCATCATTAATGAAAACCTGCTTGTCTTGACTAATCCTGATTATAAGCTTCTGTTAACATGGTTTTTTGGCAAGGGATAAAAGGAGAATTTTCCAACTAGTATAAACCTGATAGGGGCCAGTCCCAGCGAGATCGGTGCCAATACATAGATGGAGCTGATACTTGGTAAGGTCAGGACCTCGATTACCTATCGACCTCGATTACCTATCTACCTAGATAGGACACCAGTACCGTGAGCTAACGAAGGCATGCACCTCTCATTTATTGAAGCTCCCAATACCGACTGAGGACCACTATAATGGCAACTTAGGTGCCTAGCGCCCAGCAAGTCCTTCTACATCAACCAAGATACCCGGTACCACGATACCTGCCTTAATACTACCTCGACTTCCACATGGTACCTAATACCTCAATAATCTACTTTAAGCACATCCGGGGCAGGTATTCTACATGCCAAACAATATGAAGGTGATCGTGAAGACATAAGCACCACTCTAGCAAGAAGTAGAACAAGCTCCATGCCAGTAGGATCAGACTGATATACCAGCACCTTGTTCCGCTAAAGTTCAGAGTCATAATTTCCCTCCAAGCTCCACGAAGAAGTAAAGTTGACTCTATCGCCAAAATAAAACGCCATTAATAAGACCAAACGATCAACCAAATCAGAATTTGAATTTGACAGTGATTGACGGGATCAAATCCCGCGCCTTCAGCCCCACACAATGCCTTTCAACGCCTAAAATATGACTCTCAATAATCCTCATTAATACAACCAAATTTTAAGGGGATTTTTTTTAGAACTATATATACAGCTTTAAAGGGTAAAGAGAGGAGGATGGTGTTTTTATCACCAAAGACAGAAAGATTAATTCCAGAAGAATTTCCTTTGAATTCTCTAAAGCTAGTGAGTGTCCATTGACGATCATTGGAAGGATGTATCTACTTATCGACATAAACGACATTCTCCATCCCCATTTTGTGTTAGAGAGAGTAGAGAATGAGTGTTGTAACCATTATACAAGCTTTTATTCAATAAAACAGTATTTACTTATATCTCCTTGGTTCCTTCATACTTGTTCGTATTCAACCGAAGGTACCTATCCCGCTACCACCTACCGTTAGGGGATGAGGGTGTTAATTAAAATTTTGCTCCCCTAGCAGATTTTTTCGTTAACACTTTTTGGCGCCGTCTGTGGGTAAACACCACACCCAATAAGAAAGCCTGAGTGTCTCTTTTTTCTTACTGCATTATCAAAATTAATCTCCGATCCTCTCAGGATCATCCCGACCCATCAAGACATCAGTCAAATGCTTCAACCCGAAAGGGTCAGAAGCCAAAGAAAGGGGAGAAGGGTCGTAAACCCGCCTGGAAGCCATCAGCTACAGCGCGGGCTACCCCCCAGGTACCAACCACCCCATCAGCTGGACTTGCTAATTTAGATCAACAAGTAGCGGCCTTCATAGAAAACATTCCCCTCCGAATGGTCGCTGAAGGTAGTACCAGCCAGCCCGCGGTACCAGATACCAGGGGAGATGCCAATCGGCAAGGTACCAGGGTACCTCTATTCGATAGGTTGGGACCACCGCCTCCTATTCCAGTCCATGATAGGCTTGGGACCATGCCTTCGATGCCATCAGTCCATGATAGACTCGGGCCAATTCCCTCGGTTACAGGACAACCTACAGGGTATCAACCCTGGCAGGCGAGGTCCGCCATCGATTTCCCACCTGGGGAGCACCACCTCCCGGTCCAACAGAAAGTTTTGTCTAGGCAATCTCAGCAAGGAGCAACCAGGAGGCGGCCACGATCAGTGGTGAGAGGTAGCAATAGAAGCACCAGAGAAGACCTTTCCATAGGGGAGAGCAAGGATGATACTTCCGCGACATCAGAGGGATCTGGTGACCAATAATCTGAAGTACAATCCGAAAATAATGGCAATAAACAACTCCGGGACCAAGTGGCCAGAATGGCCAAAGAGATCCAGGAGTTGAAAAATGGGAAAACACTGGGAACACCGGAAAGATCGCTTGGGTGAAATGAATGCCCCTTTCTCCGGGAGGATTAGGGAAGCAGAGCTACCCCCCAAGTTCAAGATGCCAACCGACAAGTACTCTGGAACTGAAGATCCTTTAAGCCATCTGGAGAGCTTTGTTCAACAGATAGAGGTCCAAAATGCTACCAGGGCCGCCATGTGTAGGATGTTCCCTACCACGCTAACTGACTATGCCAATACGTGGTTCAGGAAGCTACCAGCAGGGAGTGTCGACTCATTTACTGAATTAACCACCGACTTCTGCGCTTAGTTTTAGGGCATCAAACCTCACCCCAAGGATCCCATTCACCTCCAATACGTGATCCAGGAGTGAGGTGAATCACTCAGAGCTTATGTGGAGAGATTTCATAAAGAAGTTATCCAAATAGGGGTCTTTGCGGAGAAGGAGACCTTGGCCAATTTCAGAAGAAATCTATAAGCAGGCAGGTTATTCAGATCATTTGCCAAGCATCCCCCGTAGACCTACCAAGAGGCCTATGATAGAGCTTTAAAGCAGGTGGAAATAGATGAGCAGCTCTGAGTTAAGATGGAGCACGATGATATCAGGACTACCAAGCGCCAAAAGAAGGAGGTGCCCAAGCCTGCACCTATTCAAAAAAATCAGAACAAACCTCCCAACCAGTCTACGTACGGTAGCCACCCTACCGACCTCCGCGGAACCGATACCTTGTTAGATGGACTCTTCCCAGAGCTACACCTCCACCCAAGGAGGTAACACGGGTAGATAGAGAGGAACTTGGGTACTCTCACTACACTCCCCAGAACGCATCTCGTGAGACTATTTACCTCGCCATCCGCGATAAAGGACTGCTCATGAAGCCAGGTCCAATAAAGGCACCAGTCGATCAACGGAACCGCTACAAGTATTGTGACTTTCACGAGGATGAAGGTCATAATACCTCAGAATGCTACAGTCTGGTAACCAGATTGAAGCCTTGGTAAGGGGAGGTTGCTTGGAGGAATTCCTTCAACAAGTGCACGACAACATTTGCACCGGGAAGGAGGTGCAGGCAGACATTAAAGCATTTGAAGAAGGAAGAAAAGCGAAAAAGAAGGATCTGATGGAGCAGATCCATATAGTCAACACCATCAGTGGGGGTCCCACCCTAGCAGGAACCTCCAACGATTCCCAAAAGAACCATGCCAGGAAAGTGCCCAGGATAGAAGTGGGCCAAGATGTCTTCAAGGTTACCAGGGGATCACCCCGGTCTCCTCATGCTGCACATATTATCTTCACCGAAGAGGACATGTACAACACCGTGCAGCCCCATGACAATCCCATGGTCATCACTGTGCAAATAGCTAACAATTTGGGCCATCGTGTCTTGATTGACATGGGTAGCAGCGTTGATATTCTCTTCAAGAGTGCTTTGAAGCAATTCAACTTAAAGAGACCTTGCTACAAGAGCTGCACTACCCCACTATACGGGTTCACATGAGACTCGTTGATTCCCACTGGATTCATGATCCTACCAGTTATAAGGGACAACACCGCTCCAATAGAATCTGATGACAGACTTAGTTGTGGTAGACACCCCGTCCGCCTACAACGCCATCCTGGGAAGACCTTACCTGTCTGCCCTCAAGGGAGTCCTGTCGATATACCATAATGTCCTAAAATTCCCAGTAGGGGACAAGGTGGACAAAGTGTAATGGGACCAGCAGGCTGCATGGAAGTGCTATGCAGTATCTACCAACCCAGCAAAGCTGGCTAAGCAATATGTACAGATAACAATTAATCAAGATCAACAGTTCTCAGACGATAATTTTAAAGGTGAAACGAATTCAGTAGAGAAGAAGCCTAAGGTAGAGTCCCCAGGTATGGAGGTCAGGGAAGAAGAAGACATAGGATAGGCCGATGGTCGTCCTACAGACGAGTTGGAGGAAATATCTATTAGGAAGGATGACCCTTCCAAGACAGTCAAGATAGGTTCGACACTAGAGGCGGGAGTGAAGAAAGATCTGGTAAAGCTCTTACAAGAATATAGTGACATTTTTGTATGGAGTAATGAGGAGATGCCAGGAATACCAGTTACCTTGGCAGCTCATAGGTTAGCTGTGGATCCCACCTTCAAGCCAGTTAAGTAGAAAATGAGGCATTTCAACCTCGAAAGAAATGCTGCGGTCCAAGAGGAGGTGGACAAACTACTAAGGGCAAAGTTCACCAGAGAGTCCCGATACCCTGAATGGATTGCCAATGTGGTCATGGTAACCAAAGTGAACGGGAAATGGCGTATGTTCGTTGATTACACCAATCTCAACCGCGCCTGTCCGAAGGATAACTTCCCGTAACTGAAAATTGACCACATGGTAGATTTGACCGTTGGTAACAAGCTTCTAAGCTTCATGGATGCCTTCTCGGGGTACAACCAAATCATGATGCACCCTGCTGATCAAGATAAAACCAGCTTCATAACCGGACAAGGCCTGTACTGCTACAGAGTCATGCCTTTGGGCTCAAGAACGCAGGGGCCACCTACCAGTTACTAGTCAACCGCCTGTTCAAGGAATTGATAGGAAAATTGATGGAGGTGTACGTCGATGATATGATCACTAAGTCTCGGGTAGCCGAGCAGCACAAATACTACCTCTGCCAGACTTTCCAAATAGTCAGAAAAATCAAATGCGGTTAAATCCTGCTAAGTGTGCTTTCGGGGTACTCTTGGCGTGAGCACCTCATATTCTACCATGCGTGCCTTTTATAGTGGCACTTGATCAATGCTTGCAAACCCACATTTGGTTGTAAGACTTTACTTGCTTGTGCAACTTCACCTAGAAGCAACAAGACTTTGACTCTATGAAGAGTATATGGTCTAAGTGTGTATATGACACTATGCTCAAATGCAATAATGTGCAAGACCAAACACAAAATGCTTAACTAGATGTTATAATGCAATTAAACAATTTAGTTATCAAACAATGCCTACATGCCCATAATTAAGGACTCAATTAGAAGCAAAGGGATTCTAGCAACCTAATTGTCAAATAAGTCCAACCAACACAAGTTGTCTCAATATATAACAAGGGCAATAAATATTCAATCAACAAATGCAATCAATGAGGCATAAATATCAAGGTCTAGTTGCAAGGCATAAAGACTTAGCTAGAAGGGCAAAATGGTCCTAAATTCTAGCTATCACAAACAAACCCCAAACATGTCATAACTTCAAATGATATACAATAAACATGAAGATTTGCTATCCTAAGCAATAAATGACATGTCTTGATAAGCTAGAACAATAAATGAGCAAGGATGTTAGTTCTACTTACCAAGTAAATACATTAATGAAGACCCATGCTTGAATGATGCTAGAAATGCAATATGAAGATAGGTTTGGGGGTTTGGGGTTTGGAGAGTCAAAGAACAAAGCTTGAAGCTTTCTCTCTCTAGGGGAGTTCTTGGGATGAAGTAAGGAAGAAAGAAACATATATAAAGAAGCCCTAAATGAAACTACGTCGTTTTGGAAAATTAGGTACAAACAGGCTTAGGCATGGGTAACTGCACGGGTAAGGGACCCGTGCACTACCCGTGCAATTGCACAAGCCCGAAGCACTCATCATTAGTGCACGGGTAACTGCACTGGTAAGGGACTCGTGCACAACCCGTGCAACAGAGAGACCTGAATTACAAAGGGCTCAAAACATGACCAAACGACATCCAAACCTTTCGTATAATATATCGTTGGAAAGGTATGGAAGTCTAATTTCTACTTCAATTAGTAAAACATGATTTGGATGACTATAGAAAGAGTTATGATCAAATGAGTGACCAAAGGTTAGATTTGGACAACAACAAGAATGGCCAAACTCATAGAAAAAACCATGTGACCAAAGACCAAAACAAGTGAAGAATGGAACCTTTTTAAACGGTCACTCAACGCGCTAAAACAAGGACACCATCGTGTAATCGTGGACACAACACAAACCACACTTAATTCTAGAAATGAAGTGCATGTGTGATTGTGAAAAGGATGCACACATATAAACACTAAAGAACACAAATGCAAGATGAACAAAGCATGCAGAAAGTGTGTGTATGTGTGTGTATATGTGTGTGTGTGTGTGTGTGTGTGTGTGTGTGTGTGTGTGTGTGTGTGTGTGTGTGCACCTAAACTCTTCAAGAGACAAAGTCAAGTGAATATACTTTTTTCTCTTGAAGTTATGGAGATGTTTGGAAGCTTGCCAACGAGGACCTAAGCTACCCATTACACAATCATCCCCACTGTGGTGTGGTTTGTCATGAAATAAGCAAATCATAAAATAGAGGTCCTTACATTTAACACCAAGATTGCCGGATGTAATCTCTACTGAGTATATGAGTGTCATATACAAAGGAATTCAGTTTGAGATGAGCAATCTAAAGAGTCTGTAGATAGCAGATAGAGTTGGGTACTTTATTTGTGGTTACTCTACAACTGGGGTTCATTCCTTAATGTACGGTGGTCTTATTTTAAACTATTCATATGGTGATATTAGAAAGAAGACACCTTATATAATGTGATTATATAGGAATGGGCCACGATCTCTGTGAATCTCTCACCAAGATCCGTTACATGATGAGATTCAAATATATCGACAAATGATGGCTATATATGGGTGATCTTAATCCTGAGTGTCTTATCGACTATTTTAGGTTATATCGTGGTTTTTTATATACTATGGGTGAGATCAAAGTTGCATTCCCGGTCAATAACTTCGTATGTTGGAATCGCGGTTTGACTTGTGGCTAGGAAGGTCTATACACAATAGTGGAATCTGCTCCTTCTTATGAAAAGAATATAGTAGTTTCCTTAAGGGTTGATTTGGGGCTTGAACAATATAAGTGATCTCCTTCTTCCGTAAAGGAAGTTAGGATTTATTGTTCATTAGAGAATTAATGGTACTTAATGGAAAAGATATAATTAGAGGGGTATAACAGACTTTATGACCTAACTCTAATTATGAACTACTTGTTGGTATAACAGACTTTATGACCTAGCTCTAATTATGAACTACTTGTGGAGGATCATACCGTATGCAATAGCTATATCGATGGACAACTGTAATTTCGGTTTCTGTGAAAACATCTACAGTTACGAGTATGTAGCCTCGGGTTTTTAGTGGAGTAACTCCGAGGTTAATAATCATGAAATATTAATTAAAGAGTTTAATAAATTTTTCTAAAGATTATTGGAGCTCAAGACTGTGGGTCAATTAGGTCCCCTTGCTAACCCGGAACTTTAAAGGTAACAAGGTCACGGTTAATTAATTGGATTGTCCAATTAATTGTGTTACGAAAGTGACACATATTTATTCAGAGAATTAATTAAATGATGAGATTATTTAATTAATATATTAATGATTAAATTAATTAAACATTTCGACTATTTAATGAATAAATTAATAATTGAGAATTATTAATTAATTGTTAATTGGAGGTTACAGGTTCGAACCATGACTGAGACAAAGGATAAAATAATAAGATTATTTTATTTCGTAACTAGGTCAAGCGTTCAAGTCTTAATGAACTAGGGTTGTGTGGGATTTAGAATCCTATACTAACTTGATCACTAAAATACTAATTATTGTATTTTAAATATATAGAGATATATTTTAAAAGGATTAATATCTTGTTTTAATATATATATATATATATATATATATATATAAGATTTAAAAAAAACAGGAAAAAAAGCCTGCACGTTGGCACACAATACACAACGTTGAAAAGAAACAAAAAGAAGAAACAAAGTAGGTGTTGTGCGGCGGCCAAGTGAAAAGCAAAAAGAAAAAAAGGGTTTTTGGTTTTTGTCTTTGATCTAGGGTGGCCAAATTCTCCCTACACAATGCAAGAGTTGTTTTGTGTAGTTTCTTCAATCTCCATACAACCTCATGAAGCCCGTAACGCGTTCACACGCAGTTGTCGAAACCTGGGAGATAGCAAGGAAGATCCGGTGGTACAAATCGGAAAGTAAAATCAAGAAGTTAAAGAACGAAGGAGTTAACCCATAAGTATGATTTCGAATCCTACCTTTTATTTATTCTTATATATCGTACACGGTTCATAGAGTCGTTTAAATATTTTTAAAAAGTTTTTGAAAATCCCTTCCGCTGCGCGACTCTAGGGCTTACAAAAGGAAGAACAATAAATGAAATGAAATTTTATTCTTACCTACCAAATGATGATGCAAAAGAAATCCATGCTTGATGAAGTCCTAAATGCACATGAACGGGGATAGAGAGTCATACGTGGTTGCTTGAAACTTCCTCTCTCCAAAAACTCAATGAAGCTCACAATTCATGAAAAATTTAGAGTTCTTGGTGAACAAGAAAGTGGTTTGGGCTATTTATAGGGATCCTGCAAAATGACATCATTTTAAGCAAAGACAATTTTTTTCGGTCCTGTTTTCACTGTTGACCATGACGAAAAACCATCGCGACAAAGCAACTCAAATGTCGCTAGAAAGTCGCGGTCCCATTTCGTGGTGGATCATAACGAAGTCACAACTGTGAAAAACACTAGCGAAAACTTTGTGCCAATTTGTCGTGGTTCTCCATGACGACACTAAGACAGTGAAAACTTCTTGAAGGTTTTTCGCGGTCATTTTTTACGGTGGTCCAAGATGACACTTGAACCGCGAAATCCTCTAGAAGGAATGTTGCGTCCATTTTACGCGGTGGTCCAAGACGACACTTGGACCGCAAAATCTACTAGAATGGTTTTCGCGATTCACCATGACGACACTAAGACCGCGACAATGAGAAGAAGAGGAATTATCATGTGATCTAACACACTAACCTATATGCAATATGTGCAAGTGTAAAATGGTGTGATGCACACTAAAATGATGATAACGACACGTGTGTATGTGCACCTAATCTCTTCAAGAGTACAAGTCAAGTGATATACCTTTGAAGCTCTTGATCTTGAAGCACTTGGGATGCCGAGATGCTTTCACGAACTTTGATGATCACATGAAGAACCTAAGCTACCCTTACAAAATATCTCATTGTGGTTTGTCACAGAAATAAGCCAATTACAAAATAGAGAACCTTACATAATATATTGGTAGATTTGGGAAAAAGAGAAGTAACTGTTTACCAATAGAAAAAGATGACTATGAAGAAGGTATTTGTTGATTTGGGAAAAAAGGAATTAATTGTCTACCAATAGAAGAAGTTGGCCATAGAGGAATCCATTGACTGTTGAGTATTGAATGATGGATAATGGTATACATTCAACCTTTTTATCCATCTTTTGTATACAACTTGATGTGGCAGCTTACATGGCATTTCCTTGTCAGCTGCCACATCATTACTTTGTCACATTATCACTTTTTTTAAATATAAAATTATTTACAAATTTAATGGAGTTAAAAATTAGGGTTTGGAAAAATTAAAAGGTGCAATGACTTGGCAATATGATGATGTGTCATCTGACAAGGAAGTGCCATGTAAGCTGCCACATCAAGTTGGATATAAAACATGGATAAAAAAGTTGGATGTCTACCATTATCCTTGAATGATTGATGGAAGAAGATTTTTTTTCATTTTTAAAGAAGATGAATTTATTTTATTTGGATATAAAAGTAATTTTTGTTATATGTTATTTTAATAAAATATTTAAGAAAAAATGGGTGTGGCAAAACATTGTTTAGATGGCAATAAAGCCGCCCTTTAAAATCTAATACTTTTGATTAAACCATTTTAATAATAGTTTAAAATTTTATGCTAAGGATCTTATAATATATATATATATATATATATATATATATATATGTGTGTAAGTGTTTGTTTGTTATAAATAATGTGGATCCCCACCATTTGTCTTTGTGCACTTAATGCCTATTTACCCACTTGACACACAGGGAGAAGATATTTACTTGACTTAATAACTAAGACTTCTAAAGCCTACAAGAGGCGGTGAACTGTGGTGAATTTTGCCATATACTTTGTCTATAGATATATATATATATATATATATATACATATGGCTTTCTATTGTAAATACTGTAGTTGAATAAAAGTTGATTCTCTAAATATTAATACAAAAGCTGAAGCTCTCACTTGATTCGCACTCTTATCTCTTGTCTCAGTTTCTTTTTAATTTCTTCATTTTTTCTTCATCTATTCTTCATTTATTTACAACACGTTATCAGTACGATTATAAATTAGGCAAGGCAAGTGAGTAGTAAGTAGAAATTTTGTTCAAGAGAAAGTTCGTGACAGTTTTTTGCCTTGGTTTTTATTGAGTCCAGAAAATTCGAAGTGCTTGAATCACTGTTCGGAGGATACCGTTGTGTTCATCTCAGAAATACTATTCTGACGCCGCTAACTGCGTCTCAAATGGAGCTCTAACGAACCCTCTAGCTTTGGTCAAAGTTTGGTCAAAATTGAAAATATTTCTAGAAATTTTCTGTAATTTTCCAAGGAAGAAGTCGACATTATAACGCCACATCATCACCATGTCATAACCATGTCAGTGAATCGTCAGTTCCCAGTCGCGCCACATCGTCGCCATATCATCGCCACATCACTGACATGTCATCGGAACGCCTTGTCAGTGCCATGTGGCAAACCAGGGAATATTCCATTGCCATAAGGGAATATTTTGTTACCATCAGAATATTTCGTTAGGCTAATGGAATATTCCCGAGTCAACTCGGTCCAGAAGTGTTTTTTGTCCAACTCAGTGAAATTTTCACCCGTTTTGGACCGAGTCAGACCTGTTTCCAGCTATTTCGACCGTTACGGATGCAACCGTACCATCAGTTTCAGCTAATTCCACGTGTAAGTACTATTTTGACTTATTCAAGCTTTATTAACTCCTTTTCAGCGATGGATGATCTTGATCTCCAGCATGATTGCGTATAAATAAAAAGGATCCCCTGATGTGTGATTTACTTACATCTTAACATTCTAGATATATATATATATATATATATATATATATTTCCATATAACAAGATGGCTTATGCCTTCAACGGAACCTATATATTATAGTTCTGGATTTATTTTTATGCACATATCAGGTGATCTCATGACCATGAAATTGTTTAAATATTCAGCATTTATTTTTATACAATATATGAGACTGGCTTATGTTGTGTCTTCAAATAAAATGTTTAAATATTCAGCATTTATTTTTATGCAATATATGAGACTGGCTTATGCTGTGTCTCCAGACTGGCTTATATTGTGTCTTTAGATAAATTGTTTAAATATTCAACATTTATTTTTATGCAATATATGAGATTGGCTTATGCTGTGTCTCCAGACTGGCTTATGATGTGTCTCCAGACTGGCTTATGATGTGTCTCCAGACTGGCGTATGTTGTATCTCTAGATAAATTGTTTAAAATATTCATTTATTTATACGCAATATATGAGATCGGCTAGACTGACTAACCAAAACTTAAAGTTCCCAAAATTTTTATATTTTAGTTGGCACGATTTTGAAAACCGATGAGAACCTGGAGTTCTGGATCCACTGTTATATACATGAATGCCATACTTCATTATTTAGAACCTGGGGTTTCAAACCCATTCAGAATATGAAGTTATCTCATATATACGAAGGGATATGTTTACATGTCATTTATTTTGAGAAAAAATATCTACACATCTAATAGGATGTTATGAATATCATAAAAGAGATTTAAGATCCTAACGAACAATGAAATTGGAAATAATATTTTATCAATTTCATACACATCCAGTAGAATGCTGTGAGTATCATAAAAGAGATTTAAGATCCTAACGTATCATTCATTTGAAAAAAAAAAGATCTACACATCCAGTAGGATGTTGTGAATATCAAAAAATGATTTAAGATCCTAATATCACGTAAAATAAGATTGTAACGGATATTTTATCCATTTTATACTTGCTTCTGAAGGAGCAATATCAAAAGAGTAAATTAGGATATATTTATATTCATGAGTTATCAAAACATACCCCAGGAGTGGATGTTTGTGAATGACAAGAGAAAAGGTTTATAGAATAAACCTATTAAAAAGATTATTATCATTTCAGATGAGATATAAAATGACATTACACATAATGTCCATAAATTTTCCAAAAGGGAAATATATGTCTTGCCGAGAGTGTAATGACTTAAACAGTTCTGCGAAGTCAGATATATTTTATGAATTTGACTTTGCTCCGAGCAAATGTTAATACTGTATCAGGTCCAACGGATCTGATAGAAAACTCTAGAAGAGTCAGGATATTGTTATCAAACAATACTATATTATGTATCAATAATACTTCATATGTTAGGGTTTATGCACTAAAGCTTATAATCTGTAAATGTGATTGAAACATTAATAAAAGAAGTAGTTTATTCATTCTATAAATCTGTCTCATACATTTATATCATGTGTACTTAACATCCAAGATTGCCGGATGTAATCTCTAACTAAGTATATGGATGTCATATACAGAGGTTTTCAGTTTGAGATGAGCAATCTAAAGAGTCCGTAGATAGCAAATAGAGCTGGGTATTTTATTTGTGGTTAATCTACAGCTGCGGTCCATTCCGTAATGTACGGTAGACTTATCCTAGACTATTCATATGGTGATATGAGAATGGAGGCACCTTATATGATGTGATCATACAGGACTGGGCCACGATTTATATTAATCTCTCACCAAGATCCGTTACATGATGAGGTTCATATATATCGACAAATGATGGCTATATATGGGTGATCTTAATCATGAGTGTCTTAACGAATCCTTCAGGTTAAATCATGGTTTTTAATGTATCATGGGTGAGCTTGGAGTTGCATTCCTGGTTAATAACTTCGTACGTTGGAATCGCGGTTTAGCTTGTGGCTGGGAAGGTTTGTACACAATAGTGGAATCCACTCTTTGTGAGAAGTAGATGGTAATTCCCTTAAGGGTTAATTCGGGGCTTAAACAATATGAGCACTCTCCTTCTTCCGTAAAAGAAGTTGGGATTTATTGTTCATTAGATAATTAATGGTACTTAATGGCAATGATATAATTAGGGGGGTATAACGGACTTTATGACCCAGCTCTAATTATGAACTACATGTGGAGGATCATACCATATGTATTAGCTATATCGATGGACACTGAGTTTTGGGTTAGTGTAAAAACATCTATAGTTACGAGAGTGCAGCCTCAGGTTTTCAGTGGAATAACTCTGCGGTTAATAAGCATGAAATATTAATTAAAGAGTTTAATTAATTTTTCTAAGGATTATTGGAACTCAAAACTGTGGGTCCATTAGGTCCCCTTGCTAGCCCGGAATGTTGATGGTAACAAGGGTCACGGTTAATTAATTGGATGGTCCAATTAATTATGTTACGAAAGTAACAAGAAATTTATTCAAGGAATTAATTAAATGATGAGATAATTTAATTAATATATTAATAATTAAATTAATTAAATAATTAGATTATTTAATTAATAACATAATAATTGAGAATTATTAATTAATTATTAATTTGAGGTAATAGGTTTGAACCATGACTGAGACAAAGGATAAAATAATAAGATTATTTTATTTCCTAACTAGGTCAAGTGTTCAAGTCTTAGTGAACTAGGGTTATGTGGGATTTGGAATCCTATACTACCTTGGACACTAAAATGCTAATAATCTTATTTGGAATAGGATTACTGTCTTGTTTATATATATATATATATATATATATATTTATACAGGTAAGAAATAAGAAAGTTGGTGCGGCCAAACTAGAAAAGCATTAAAAAAATGTAGTTTTGTTTTGTTCTTTATTATTCAAGTGTGGCCGAATTCCATATACACAAAGCAAGAGTTATTTTGTGTTATTTCTTCAACCTCTATACAACCTCCTGAAGCCCTTGACGTGCCCACACACAGTTGCCGGAACCTGAGAGATAGTGAGGAAGATTCAGTGGTACAAATCGGAAAAAAATTCAAGAATTAAAGAACGAAGAAGTTAGCCTTGAGGTATGATTTTGAATCTTGCCTGATTTATTCTTATATATCGTATATGGTTATTAAGTCGCTTAAAATATTTTTGAAAAAAAAGTTTTGAAATTTCCTTCCGCTGCTGAGGCTTACATGATATTATTCAAGCAGAAAGAAATATACTTAGTTCTAGGATATATAAAGTTAATACCATATCAGATCCAACGAATTTGATTAAAGGCTCTAGAAGAGCCAGAATCTTATTACTAGATGGTATTAAATTGTGTATCGATGATACTTTATATCATTCAAATAGAATATAAAGGAATCTGCTTAATTTCAAAGATATACAGAGGAATGGATATCATATTGAAACTATGAGTGATGAGAATGTTTAATCTATATGCATTACTTCCTATAATTTAAGCCAGAAACTCATTATAGAAAAAATGCGTGCTTTATCATCTGGATTATATTACACTATTATAAAGAGTGTAGATGTTTATGCAGTTATGAATCAAAAGTTCTCAAATCCAAAAATGTGTGTACTTTGGCGTAACCATATCAGTCACCCAGGATCTACAATGATGCGTATAATTATTGCAAATTCTCATGGATATCCATTAAAAAACCAGAAGATTCTTTATCCAGTGAGAACTTATGTACTACATGTTCACAATGGAAACTAGCAGTAAAACCATCTTATTCTAAAATTGGTTTTGAATCCTCATCATTCTTATAAAGAATTCAAGGGGATATATGTGGACATATTCATCCACCAAATGATCCATTTCATTATTATATGGTTCTAATTGATGCATCTACGAGATGATCACATGTTTGTTTATTATCAAACATCTCCATATTACTTGCACTGATTATCATTTTTTCAGATATACTCATATTTAGAATGGATCAAGGGAATCACGTATCAAACGTCTCTAGGTAATTGCGAGAACTTTATTATTTCAATACAGTTACTAAATTCCATATAGGTGCTTACTCACTTTTTAAAATATTTGATTGTGTTGTATATCTCCTCATTGCATCTTTGACATGATCTAAGAAAACACGTTCATATCATTATGAGATTAATGTTGATTTTTGATTAATCTTCTATTAGATCATTTAAACTTCTGATAGTTTATACGCACAATCTGCATATTATTATATAGATTAATTTCCAAATGGAAAGTTTTTCCCTAAGAGAAGAGTAAATGAGAAGTTACTATTATACAAAATAGAGATACCAGTTATGTTCTCTATATATAAATGTGTCTCATTTTAATCTTCATATCTCTCAAATACGAAAGATTATTGATCATCAGATAATTATTAATCTGTTACCTGATATGTTAAAGGTAACAAAATTTTATAAGTTACCATTTCATAAACCCTGACCGGGTGATTGTTCTTGAAGAATAATCAGAGTGAAGGCAACAAATAAATCATCTGATACATATCATAAGCTTATGAGCTTTTTTGAAAGGTATTGTTATTGGGATCCTAAAAGTAATCAAAACTCGAGTTATAAATAAATCAACTTTCTCTAAATCAACTCTATAAGAGTCTGATATATATAAAGAGACACAAGTCTATGAAATGACTAAATCCATTGAAATGGAAGAAATCTCAACATAGATACAAGAATATAGAAATTGACAGAAATTCTATAAACCATACAAGTCTATGAAATGACTAAATCCATTGAAATGGAAGTAATCTCAACAGAGATACAAGAATATAGAATTTGAGAAAATTTCTATAAATCATATGCGAGAAATGTGGAATCATAAGGAAACAATCATTGATGATGTATATACACAGTAGCGCTACTGAAATTATAAATGATAATTATGATATTCATAATATCAATGATTGTACACAAAAAGCATGATTGGCCTAGATGAAAGAAGCAATTCAAGAATAATTGACTTCATAATAAAGTGTTTAGACCAATAGTACTCTAAACACCGGGAAATGTCAAACTAGTTGGATACTGATGGATCTATAGACTGAAACGTAATGAGGAAAACGAGATCATGAGATAAGAGGCACTACTCATAGTGCGAGGTTTCTTACAGAAACTTGGTATTCACTACTGATGAATACAATTACGTTGTTGATAGATTTGGCTGCCTTTAAAAGGCTTAAAATACGTCTTCTAGACGTAGTAATCATTTATCTATATGATTCACTCAATGCAGATATTTATGAATCCTGAAGAATTCTAAAATGCTAGAAGCACGTAAATCGAGATCTCGTAATCTGTATTTGATGAACATACAAAAATATGAACATATATGGTATAACCGTCTCAGTTAATATCCGATAAGATAAGGATATAATAATCATATTATATACTCATGTGTCTTCATAAAGGAATGAGAAAGAAAATATTGTCTTGACACATAGATCAAATGGAACGCTTGTACATCAATCAGAATATGTTGAAAAGATTCTGAAAAGATTCCATATAGATATTACTCCATAAAGCAAGTCTTTGCCCATATTCCCTCCAATCATTTATGATGTTATTACATTTCATGAAATAAACATCAGTGTATTTCAGTTCAGCAATCTAGAAGATTGCTTCAAAAGAACTTTTTATCAGAGGGAGCGTCCCATCAAGGAGAGCATATCAAATGAAGTATATTAATTATATTTGGGCATATGTGCATTGTACTCTTTTTCCTTCCAATCAGGTTTTTTATCCCATTGGGTTTTCCTGATAAGGTTTTAATGAGGTAATTCTATAAGCACACCCAAAAATCATTTGATCCATAAAGATCATCATAAATATTACATTTATCCAGTTGATCATCGTATATATGTTGTCTTGATTAAGAAGATCATTGTAAATATTACTTTGATCTTGCTAATCATCGTATATATGTTACCTTGATCAAGAAGATCATCATAAATATTACTTTGATCAGACAGATCAATGGATATCATTGCTAAGGTTTTTATCCCACTGGGTTTTTCATAGAAAAATATAAAAGTGAGAAATGTTTTGAATAAAAACAATAAATCTGGACATATGTACACTATACTCGTTTTCCCTTCAATCAGGTTTTATCCCACTGAGTTTTCCTGACAAGGTTTTTAACGATATAATTTTGAAAACGTTCAGCACCATAAGATCCAGAAGATAATTTAATATATTTTGCCAAGGTTTTTGTCCTATTGGGTTTACCTATCAAATTAAAATACAAGTGGTGGAAATCCAAGGGGAAGTGTTATAAATAATGTGAATCCCCACCACTTGTTGTTGTGCACTTGATACCTACTTACCCACTGGACACACATGGAGAAGATATTTACATGACTTAATAAATTAAGGCTACTAAAGCCTACAAGAGGCGGTGAACTGTGGTGAATTTTGCCATATACTTTGCCTATATATATATATATATATATATACAATAATTTTCACATAAGTGCGCACCGATAGAATTATATAAGAACATTGAATGTGAACCACTCATTTTACATATTTTGACTTGGTATGTATGCAATTGTCAAAACTCTTTTATAAATGAGTAGCTCACATTCAATGTCCTTATATAATTCTATCAGTGCGCACTGATAGGAAAAGGACTATATATATATATATATATATATATATATATATATTTATATAGCTTTCTATTGTAAATACTGTAGTTGAATAAAAGCTGATTCTCTAAATATCAATACAAAAGCTGAAGCTCTCACTTGATTCTCACTCTTATCTCTTGTCTCAGTTTCTTTTTATTTATTTCTGCATCTGTTCTTCATCTATTTACAACAGTGTTAATGATATGTTGGTATTTATACGTCTTAAATCAGGGGTATTTTGGGTTTTTTCCCTTGCTTTTTGTTTTTGTATCTTTAACTTCTATTATATTCAAAATATAATTCTTTTGATTTAATCATTTTCATTGTAGTTATAAAATTTTATGTTAGGAGTATTTTGAAATTGAGTAATGCTAGACATGTATCCACTCTAGCATTACTCTTTGAAATTTTTACTTTTTTATCAGGGGCATTTTGATCTATTTAATAGTTATTGAAGTTTATTAAAGAGTTTTTTTTTTTACAGAAATAGCCATTTTAAAAGTGATTTAATGATTTATAGCCCTATTGTCTTAGCCTTTCTATTTTAGCCATTAACTATAGCATGAGCAAAAATACCCCAAACACTATATTTAATCTTTACAGCAAAAACAGAGTTGATTAATTTACTCTTTCAAGCTCAAGGCGTAAAGCTTAATAGATCTTTTTTGTTAGGTGCTGTTTGTGGCAACCAAGCAGTGGCTGTGTGATGTAGAGTTCAAGTGCTAGAAATGTGAACTTTTTTTTAATTGTATATCATATTAAACTATAAGAGTAATGCTTCAACACCTAAGAATTTTTATTCATAAAACTATAATCTGTTCTTTTACAAAAGCCAGTAACATTACCTATTTGCATATGAAGTATCTAAACTTGTGTGCACTTTCTGGAGACCATGAATGCAAAGAAAAATTTAGAAAATAATATAATTTAAAAGCCGCAAAACTAAATAAAAACAACTGAATTTTATGCAAAACTAAATAACAAGTAAAGAAACCTTTTATTACTCATTGGTGTACAGAGATAAGACCAATCAGATAAACAGCTTACTTGAGAATGAATCTGTGTATTTACTATAAATCTAATATGAATCTCTACCTCAAAATTGTATAGATTTTTTTTAATAGAAAAAACAAGAAATCCTCATTTTTTAAATGTGAACCGGTAGTATCTAAACTTGAAGAAGTTTTTTTTATTATGAGATATGAATTCAGATTTTGATGGAAGTTGTAGACTCCTAAACAAAAGAAGAGCTTGCGTGAAGCTTATTTCAGACCTAGGCTCATATTAAGGTTCCAACTCTAAGGTACTTAACGTAAACTTGATTACTTCAATCGGAATTTCATTACATATATTCATTTTAGTTTGTAAAAAAAAAAGCTTGGAATTGGATATATAATTTTCAATACATAACTTAATGAAATTATGGGAAAGGAGAGAACGTAATGGATAAAAGAATCACACTTATTTGTCTTAGTATTTGAGAAGGAAATAAAGTAGAAAAAATTGATTATCATGTAAATCAATGCAGATAAAAATAAAAATTCATTAATTGTGAAGTTTACTACTATTGAAGTCGAAAACACTAGTGTTTGCTGAAGGGGCAAAAACTTAAATAGCACTTTTTGGGATGAGTCTTGTGCAAATAACACCACATTAATAACTCTTGTTTTTATAGCACTAAAGTTTGTTGTTAGACAAAAATACCCTCAAATTAGAGCAACAAGTCTTTAGGTTCTTTTATTTTATTTTATTTTTCTTTCTTTTGTTTTTGTACCTTCGTTGTCTAACAAGAAAGAAAAAAGAAGAAACAAGAAAGAAGGAATCGACGGCGACAACTGCTACGGCACCGACAGATAACTGCGAAGACTTCGACGGCACCGCAAGACTCCGATGCATGTCAACGAGAGTTCTCAGCCATATAAAACCGCCACAATCGAAGGTATTTTCGTTAGGGTTTTCTTTTCAACTTTGATTTTGTTGATTTTCTGAAATTTTTTTCGTTTTGGTTGATTTGGATTTAGTTTTGCTGATGTTTTGTTGTTTGCGTCTGAATGTCGATTCATATTTAGTTTGAATATGAATTTTGATTTAGTTTTTTGTTATTTTGCTTTGAATTTGTGTTGTTGTTTTGTAGATTTGGATTTTTGTTACTTTGTTTTGAATTTGTTTTGTTGTTTGGTAGATTTCGATTCGTTTTATCAAAAAATAAAAAAGAATCTGAATGGTGGTGTAGGTGGGCTAGGGTTTTTCGATTTGGAGAAGATGGTGAACAGTGTTATCCACAATTAGGGATTTTTCCAGAAATAGCCGCCTTTTTCGAGACTTATTAAGACTTTTCGAGACTTAATTATGTTTTTCGAGACTTATATATTTATTTTCGAGAATTAAATATGCCTTTTCGAGACTTATATATGTATTTCCGAGACTTAAATATGACTTTTCAAGACTTATATATGTATTTTCGAGACTTAGATATGCGTTTTCGAGACTTATTTAACATGTATTCGAGAAATAAATCATGTTTATCCGAGACTTATTAACATAATTTCGAGACTTACTGGTGCATATATTTTCCTGAAACAATTGTTTCATTGGAGACTTACTGTGCTATGCAGATGGTGAATTTTAAGAGGCAACTGAAAACTCCCGAGTCGAATCGGTACGATGGAACAATCACTCGCCAGATAGAGAATGGGGAGGTCCAAAAGTAGAGGTTCATGGACTCATGTCCAGTGAATGCATTTATTATGAATTATGTTATGGATTTTTAAACTCCTCCATCAAATATATTATGGATTTTTTGTTTATTATGGATGGATCTTTTTGTTTATTGTGGATTGATGACTGAATGTATTTATAATGAATTATGTTGTGTTTGACAGGGAATTGAATTTGTTGATTATTTTTGAATGGTTTTGTTGAATGGAATTGACATGGACTATATGTTGGATACTTGGATGTGTTTATAATAAATAATAAATTATGTTGTGTTTCCAATAAGTCTGATCCAGGGAGAACCCGTGGTGCTCATGTCGCCAAACGAAAATGAATCTGATCCAGGGAAAACATTTTTATCATATTACCATATTACCGTGTTTCCACGGGATTTTGATTGATTTGAATGTCATCACCTATGACACGTTCCTCGTATCTTCTTTCAACAAGTGTAACACACACTTTCAGAATTTCTTATCTTTCCCTAGTACAAACTTAACATCATCATCATCCTCTATCATAGTGCGACATATAATGTCTGGACCAACAACTATTGATTCTATGTCAATTTCATATATGTTTGGATCATGTTAGACAATGGCTTTTACAACCCCTAACAGTTCTTCTTAAGTTAAATTCTTCCGGACATATACACCTTTATTAACGGCGCCGACATATCTCTAGCCTCTATCCGGTAGTTCATTCCATCATCCACTATATGATATCAATATTCTAACCCGATCCATTGTCCTAGAAACAAATAACAGTATCAAAAAATTCACCATATGAAATCTAGTCAAAAAATTATTCGAAGTCTGATTGATCCCAATAAGTCTCGAATTAATGAAATTAAGTCTCGAAATACATATAAATAAGTCTCGAAATTATAAAATTAAGTCTAATAAGTCTCGAAAATGATATAAATAAGTCTCCAAAATAATTTAAGTCTCGAAAATTAAATAAATATGTCTCGCATTTTATATAAGTCTTGAAATGGATATAATTAAATCCCGAAATTAAGTCTTGAATACGTCAAATACGTCAAATTCAATTCCTTGTCAAACACAACATAATTCATTATAAATACATTCAATCATCAATCCATAATAAACAAAAAGATCCATCCATAATAAACAAAAAATCCATAATAAATCTGATGGAGGAGTTTGAAAATCCATAACATAATTCATAATAAATGCATTCACTGGACATGAGTCCATGAACCTCTACTTTTGGACCTCCCCATTCTTTATCTGGCGAGTGATTGTTCCATCGTACCGATTCGACTCAGGAGTTTTCAGTTGCCTCTTAAAATTCACCATCTGCATATATAATGTTACAAACAAAACATACAATTATAACTACACATCACAGTAAGTCTCCAATGAAACAATCGTTTCAGGAACATATATACACCAGTAAGTCTCGAAATTATGTTAATAAGTCTCGAATAAACATGATTTATTTCTCGAATACATGTTAAATAAGTCTCGAAAATAAGTATATAAGTCTCGAAAAACATAATTAAGTCTCGAAAAGTCTAAATAAGTCTCGAAAAAAGGAGGCTATTTCTGGAAAAATCCCTAATTGTGGATAACACTGTTCACCATCTTCTCCAAATTAAAAAACTGTAACCCACCAACACCACCATTCAGATTTTTTTTTTTTGTTGATAAAATGAATTGAAATCTATCAAACAATAAAACAACTTCAAAGCAAAGTAACAAAAGTCGAAAGTATTTTTAATGATTGTTGTTTGGGTAGTTATAAATATAAAAGAAACGAAAGGAAATCAATCTTATTTGGAAGGGAGAAATAAATGAATTCATTTTATTTTATTTACGAAAATACCATTCTTTTAACAATATGAATACCCAACATTAGTAGGGTTAGTTTTGGGATATTGAAAAAATCATTAATTGTGGATTCTTTTCCCTCTTTTTCCTCTCAAATTTGGGTGGAAATGAAATTGAGTAAAACAAGAAGAAATTATTCCCTCCATTTCCTTCCATTTCCTTCCATTTCCTTTCCTTTCTCTCTCATTTAACAATCCAAACAAGATATTATAAATCCATTCAAATCCGTTCCTATCTCTCATATTCCATCAAACCAAACATAGTGTTAGAGGGAGGGAGAGAAAATTCTGAAAAGGTTTTAATTATTTATTTGATTGATTGATTTTGAACTGGTCAAGTGAGAAATGACTCGTTTTGTTTGTCTTTTTTAAATTAAATGATTTGTTTTTAAGAAAAAATTTAAGTTTCGGAATATGTTATATGCCTTGATATATATATATATATATATATATATATATATAATATTTTTAGTTTTAGTAATTTTTATTTAAATTATATATGTTTTATTCAAATAAGTAATTATAACGGTGAATTTAAGTGTTCCAAAAAAATGGTGAATTTAATGCACAAAGCACAAAACAATTTTGCTATAATATAACAACTAAAGGGTATTTAAGTATTTTTACTAAAATTGTTTAAATCAACTATTATATTCAACATTGTTAAACCGTTAAAGAGACCAATTTGGTCACTTCCAAAAAAAGAGGGACTAATTTGGCACTTAAAAAAAATAAGATGATCAATTTGATCACTTTTATAAAAGTTGCAAACAACTTGAAATTTAAAAAAAATTCAAGACCTAATTGATAATTGCCTAAACCAAAATATCCTAAAAGGAAGGAGTGAGCCACTGTACTACAATTAAGGGTAGACTTGTTAGACCTGTTAATGAGACAAATTGAATCGAATACATTATTTTAAATTTTAGGGTAATTACCAATTAAGTCCTAAACTCTTTTTTAAATTTCAAGTTGTTTGAGACTTTTATAAAAGTGACCAAATTGGTCCCTCTAATGACTTAACGGTGTTAAATATAACAGTTGACTTTAATAATTTTATTTAAAGTACGTAAATACCCTTTATTTGTCATATTATAGCAAAGTTATTTTGTCTCTGTGCATTAAATTCCCTATTATAATTAGAATAAAATCTAAAAATATTATTAATGAAACACCATTTGTACATTATTTTAATTAAAATTCTCTAAAAAAAATCTAAAAATATTTTAATAAGACGATGTCAATTATACTTTTATTTTTTAAAACAAATTTACCATTCATTCCCAGTTTGGTCTTTTATCACTTTTATATAATATTGTTTTTTTAATACTATATAAATGATGTTTTCAAAATTATTTAAAAATCAAAACACATAAATAAAATAAACAAAAATATACATGTGTTAAAAAAACTGTGCACATGTCAATATTATATTGTTTAGGAGTAAAATATAATTTTACCCCTACACAGTTAAAGTTGACGGATAGAACTTAGTTACAGGGACTAATTTGGCACTTGGGAAAAATGTAAGGACCAATTTTGTCACTTTTGTAAGAGTCCAAACAACTTAGAATTTTAAATAAAGTTCAGGACCCAATTGGTAATTGCCCTAAATTTTAATGGTTTGAAAATGAACATACCTTTTAGTTTATTGTGTTTGAAAATATAAACTGAAATTCATTCGTTTTTTAATGGGTTTTTCGAAACCAATCCATTTAATTTGTTATTTTTTATCATTATTATTTGGGCAATTAGTTTCCAAGTAATTTATAACTTGAACAAAAGTCATCATATTCATCCTCGTGTTTTTTCCAAATGCCAAAATTAGTTCTTTCATTTTTTGAAGTAGCCAAATTGGACCCTATAACCGTCAAACTAATATCAAATATAATTTTGATCTAAACAATTTTAGTGAAAGGACATTAATATCCTTTTATTCCCCACTTCGGCCCACCAAATTGTTTTTCGAAAATTAAATTATGGGATATTATCAAAAATCTCCCATGTAGTTTACCATCTTCCCCGTTTCCCCTCGAGTTTCATTAATTGCCAAAGTCCTCAGTATTTACCATATTCCCTAAACTCACATACCATTAACTGCTGTTAAGATTTTGAACCAAAAGACTGTTTTTACCCTTCAATATAACATGAAATAACGATTCTATCCTGAAGATATCTTTAAAAAATAATATTCAAATTTGAAAGAAAGTAAAATATTTAAAAAAGAAAATCAAAAAAATTATTAAAATAAAATAAAAAACAAAACTTTATTTTAGATTAAAAAAAGGTTAATTGGCACTGATGCCCCTTAAACTCTTCAAAAATTTACATTATGCCCCCTATACTTTTTTTTTCGATACTAAACCCTCTGAACCCTAGTTTACTGGCAAAATCCGACTGTAAATGCCTCCTCACAAAGGGTAATAAACCCAAGTGTTTGCCAATAAACGAGAGTTCAGGGGGTTTAGTGTCACATAAAAGTATAGGGAGCATTGTGCAAATATTTGAAGAGTTCAGGGATCATAAGTGTCAATTAACCTAAAAAACATAATTGAATACAAAAAATTTAGAAATACCCCTAGTTTTCATTTTTAGTAATAAACAAATATATTAAATATTAAGTAATTAATAAATAAATAATAAAATATTAAAAAAGTCATTATTTTAACAAAATCAGAAAATATAAAAGAAATCAGAACACCAAAGAAAAACAAATGGGTTTGAAAAAAAAAATAAAGAGTGGCACTATTAGCCCCACTATTGAGCTAATAATGCCCTACATTTTAAATTTGTTTAATATTTTATATATATCTTTATCAAAATTATTAAAATAGATATACAATTCAATAATAACTTTTATATAAATTGAATTCTAATAAAACTCTACATCCACAAATAACATGTTTACTTGAAAGCTGTTTTTTTTAACACTTTAAACCTTTATTTTATTTATTTTATTTATTTCTTACAACTCATATTATTAAAGAAACTAATAACAACATCATGCATCCCAAAACAATCATTATTCTTGTATTAATTTTTTTTTCTTTTCATTATCACTAAGAGTTTTTTTTTTTCCATTCTAATGCACACAATATGATCAAAGAATGTTTATTTATTTATTTTCCCTAATATGATAAACTAAATAAAATGAAGGAAAAAAAAACTAAAAAGAAAATGAAATGTAAGTGCTGGATATGAGTAAAATAAGTGGAGAGAGAAAAGTACAAAGTTACCGAACTTCATATATATATATATATATATATATATGTTTTTTTTTCGAATATATAGAGAGCTGTTATGGGGTTAGGTTTTATTTTTTTTTTTCTTTTAAATTAAGTTTGGAAGATAAATAAAAAAGGATAATATTGAAAATAAATGAAATAAATTTTTGAATTTTAAAAAATGGGACATTATTAGATTATTAAAGGGTTGCCAATAGTATCACTTAAAAATTAATTGATAAAAATATATTTTTTAAAATGGATCTCTGCCATCATGGATGGATGATGGAGATTAAAAGAAAATTTAAAAATGCAAAAATGAAAAACAAAATGGTGGAGATCTGAATCAATGGATCTCCATCCGTTGAGCACTGTTATTTTTTTCATTTTTAGTTTTTTTTTATTAACTTAGTTTTTCTTAAAAATCGGCTCCATCATCCATAGATATAATTTTATTAATATATTCTTAAATAATAAATTAATCACAAAGTAATTAATTTTTTTTTTGGTTTAGAGAATGGGTGTTGGGTTTTGAAAGAGGCTAAATTTTTTATAAAAAAATCAAAATTTTTATATATTTTTAACAATTATATTATTGTATTATTTTATTATTTAAATATTTAAATATTTGGTTAAATCAAATTTTTTTTTTTTTTTGCTAAATTATTTACCCTTAAATATTTATAATCTTTAAGGGAATAGTTAACCTTAGAAGGCATTTAAGACCGGTGATTTTGGGGAATATGATAAACTACAGGGGACTTTGACAATTAATAAAACTATAGGGGGGTTTTGATAATATCCGTTAAATTAGAACAACTTAATTACATGTTGGGGTAATTAGTAATTACCCTATTGACCACACATTTGGTTGTACGTTATCAAAATGGCCATTAGACGGAGAATTCGGTTCACAATGGTCATTATAGACGAACAATGCAGCAAGAATAGCCATCCGCAGGGAAATTGACCACTGTTGTTACTAATTTGTTTATATGTTACCCTAGTGGCGACCCATTTTGAATTAAAACTAAATTTTAAAAAAAAAAATCAATTTTTTTTAATTTTTAATATTGGAACTTATCTCCACCGTTAAAGACTAATTATTTTTAAGAAAAAAAGAATTTTTTTTAATAGGAAATTTCTTAATAAAATATATCTCCAACCATCAATAAAATTTTTTAACAAAAACAAATATTTTTTAATATTTACATATATAAAAACAAAATTTGTTTTTTATTTTATTTTAATTTAGTTTTATTTCACAATTAGGTAACCACTAATTAAACTTCTCCCCAAATGGATAGCCACTAGGGTAAATTTTCCAGCGGATGACCATTTTAGTCACACTGTTCACTTATAATGACCATTTTGATTCGAATTTCCCATCAATGGCCAATTTGATAGTGCCCACTTTGATAGTGCCCACTGCTCAGCCAAATAGATGGCTACTAGAATAATTATCTTTAACTTACACATTCATGGAACGCTTTGCAATTTAAAGAATTCAGAGGGGAGACGAATTAAAATATTAGGGTAAGAAAAGGATGATGCAGATCATACATTTCAAGTAAACTTTTATGTTGTAAAAGAACTAAAGAGAAGTAAAACCACTTAAGAGAAGTCATATCAATAAATAAAAATGTTCAAGTAGTTCCTTGTCATAATGGCAACGAGCACATAATTAATTCATGCTTCTCTAACAGCCCACTAAAGAGTTCATTGAGAAACAGCATTGATCAGCCCCTCTCTCTCTCTCCCTACCTCTCCATTATCGGGTGGTAAGCTCTATCAAGTATTGTTACTTATTCAGTGCTAGATGTTTGTTCATCTACAATGCAGATTGGAAGATCATCTCCGCAAGTTCCTGCAGCATTGCAAACAGTTTTTATTTAGATTCAATCTATTTTGCATTTGCTAAGAACTTAAATGTCAAAGATACACAAATGACGTGAAGAAAAATTATTTACGACAAAAAGTTTGCATAGCATCATGTCATGAAATGGAAGAATGGAAATGTTCTTAATTTTTTCGATAGTATTAGTGTATTAGTGTAATACCGTGTTAAAGTTTCTTGTACTTGATAAGTAGTACCATAATATATGAAAAGGCAGCTAGTATACAGATTTACAGTTCACAGATGAAATTTCCAACTCAAAAATTAACGTATTTAAAATTTATCAAAGGCTGATTGTACGCTAATGAATGGTCTGCCACTATTTAAAGCAACTTTCTACAGTAGCGTTTTGAGAAAAGGATATTTGATGAGTTACCTGCTTGGCAGAAGGAACCCTGGGTTCTCCCCATTCCATGGCTTTCTTCTCGAGCATTTCAAAATCAGCCTTACCAGCCTGTTAAAAATGCATCACCGTGCATTAGCCAGATATGGTAATTGAAACAATGCGAAAGTGGTTGGATAACGGGGGATGTGTTACCTCTATTTTTGTCCCGATTTCTGTGTCGAAGCTCTGATATCGCTTGCGGACAAGATCGGTCAAAGAACCATCCTTTGTTTCAAACAATTGAATGCATCCGTATTGTCAGCATGCAATTCAATATAAAGATAAAAATAAAATATAAAAAATATATATAGTAAATCTTACTGGTATTTATAAATGATAAAACTGAAAAAATATATATCACCTCAATCAGCTTGGCAACATTTCGAAGTCCACGGGCCAGGGTATCCATTCCAGAAATATGAGCGATGAACAAATCCTCAACATCTGTGCTCTCTCTTCGTCTAGAATTATTAAGTAAAGATGATATTAAAAGGCATTAAAACGATAAAGTTGGGGGAAAAAGCATGACAGAGAACACCATGCTTATGGTTGTATTAAAGAGGGAGCAAAACAGAATGTAGATACAAAATAGATATCCATCAAGAACATCAAATGAATGGATATGCACAAAAGCACACGCTGCAAATAATAATGAGAGAAAGAAATTAACAATTTTGCATCGAAGTTGAATCCTCCTGGAGCTAGCCCTCCCTGTTATAAACAAAGGCAAAATTAAATTTTTAAGACCTAGAATCGGTTTCTTGAAATTCCAAGAGTGAACTTAAAAGTTGCATTCATTACATACATTTCTGACTACACTGAGCATAACCATAGTTGCCTCTGAAATATCTGTGAGGAACTGATCTGTATCCCAACCTGTAGCAATGGCAATAGCTCTATATTACAACCTAATATATCAAGATTCAAGACGTTAAATTTTGTAGGAAATCAGTACAAAATGTAAAAAGTGACAAGTGTCATATTGTCAATACCAACTTGAGGATCGCCGGTGTTTGCATCAATATTTCCTAGCAGACCACTGATTCTTGCAGTTTCAAGCTCATGATGGCAGCTGCGAAGAACATGAGTATAACAGGGTGCAAGAAAAACTTCAATTAAATTTAACTGTGTTTGAACTGTTTTCATTTTGAAGTACCCAACTCTCATGATGGAAAATAAAAGCAAGCATCACATAAGAATAGCTTAAGATAGAGGATACATGACATACCTGTGACCAGATAAGGTGGCATGGTTACACTCGATATTTAGTTTGAATTCATCTACAAAAGGATTTGAGCAAATTAAATGTTAATTTCACCCTCAATAAACTCAACATATATCACTAGACAATTGTTTTCCATGTTAGGTGTGCCTGTTGACTTCATCGAAACAAGGAAATGTAGGATGTTCAACATTAAGAAAGTTCGTATACAAACAGTATGTTGACAATGGATTTACGAACAGAGATAACTATTCTTATATACAACCATTAATACAGAAGTAATCTGCAAACGCCAAACAGAGACGACAGACAAAAAAAAAAGCATTCCTTAGAATCTGTCTCCCAATTAAAGAAATGGGTCATAAGGCATGCCTTAGTTGAACTATAAAACGAACAAGGTAAAATGGACATGAATTCAAGTCAGTCAAAAATTGGTCACTAAAATAACAAAAGGTACAAAATCTCTAATGTAAGAACACTAAAATAAAAAAACCAGTGCAATAAAGATGGAATTAAAATTACAACAGCTCATCCAATGAACAGTAAAATAGAAGATTTTGCATCTTGATTTATTAAAATAGAAAATTTTGCATCTTAAATAAAACACATTAAACTTGTGTCCAACATACACACAAACAGTGCCATAAAAGAAATTAGAATTAAAAACTGAACATTACCTATGAGGCCATATTTTCGCAAGAAATTGGCTGACGTTGCGGCATCCCAGTCATACCTGATAAATTATAAGCATACGTAAAAAGATAATTGGGGTGGGGATTATATGCTACATTGATCATAATTTAAATAAGTGAGAATCATACTGGTGTTTGGTAGGTTCTTGAGGCTTCGGTTCAATTAGAAGTGTCCCTGGAAAAACAATGAAACATAAATAGGACTCAATAGGAATTTTGATGAACGAGGAAACCAATTTGAAAAAACAAAATTAAAAAAAAAAAAAAAGCTTCTAATGGAATAATAGAGTTAAAGAAAGAAGGGGTTCCTATTAAATTTTGATAAATTGCAGAAGACAAATAAAGAAGAGATAAAAAAGACCCAGTGCCAAATGTTACAGTAAATTCTGTGGAGCAAATTACAAATGGAATATAGTATCCTACCCCATAATTGTTAGAAATTCATAAAACAAATTCATTATGACGGATAGGAGGAAAAAATACCATTGAATCCAATCTTCTTCTTGTAGGCAACAGCAGCTTCTAGAAATCTTGCCTGTTAGTGGGTAACCACTTACAGACTTAATTAAATAAAAAACAGGAGGTATCATAAAATATAAATGAAAACAAAGGGAATGAAATAAACCCTTATTACTAGTTTGCAACACTAAAGGGAATTCAAAATACAACATAGTTTAAAAGCAAAAATAAATATTTCAGTTCGAGGATATATTTGTAAGCATACCATATGATCAAGCTCTCTTTCCATATCTGTGTTCAAGAGAGTTTGATAACCTTCACGGCCTCCCCAAAACACATAATTTTCTCCCCCTAAATAATGTGTTGCCTGTGTAATTTGATTATAATAATGCTTAGCAACTAGCAGAAATAATACTGTTTTATCACAAAATAAACGCCAATAAAAAGAAGATCAATTTTCTATTAAAAGAATACATGCACATGGCAATCCCCCCCACCTCCATGGCTTTCTTGACCTGAGCTGCAGCATATGCATATACACCAACTTCAGAACTGTAACAAGTTCCCAAGATGTATTGAGTTAATAAAAAGACTGATCACATTCCATCAAGGCACAATAAATACGACATAAAAGTCAAGGATTTCTATATACATTACCTAGTGGCAGCACCATGCATATAGCGAGGATGCAAAAATAACTGAGCTGTACCCCACAATGGATGGATTTTCGTTCCCTGCAGGTTATCATAAATGAAAATTCAAGGAGATGTAAGGACTTCTTAAACCCAGAACTTATGTCACACTAGCCTGCACAGGTTCCTAATCAGGTATCCAAGAAAAAAATATATATATATTTATATATATATGAAATCTGACACAATAATGTATCAATGTATCATAACTCCCTTCTGACATAGTCTAGAAAGAATTTACTTAATGTGGACTTCGTTTCCACAACAGAATGTTCTTTAGGGCATCATAATATTCTAATGGACCATTTAGTTGGCCATATAAGATCAAAGACACAATATCAAGAGAGCTCCAGGCGATGGGAGGACATGAAGGTGGTCAAGATGATCAATCATGATGAGTTTCATGTAACTTAACTAACATGATCATTCGACAGTTGGTTTCGTAAAATTACCTGAAGCTTTTTCGCAAGGGCCACCACTTCATCTAAGTTTTTATTAGTTTCCTGTTACACATTAACAACCATTGATGAAGCATGACAGCTGAGAGTTTAGAGAATATTAGGAAAAAACAAATAACAGAATTTAAAATACTTCTAAGAGAAAATCGTTACTTGGTAAGGAATCCAAATGTGCAAGCACCTCTACCCAAAAGATTGTCTATCAAAGCCATAAACATGATAACCTTAAATTTACAAATCACTCACCTCAAGGGTTTCGGCATCCGGAGCTATATCCCTATCGTGGAAACACCATAAATCAACTCCAAGCTTCTTGATAAACTCAAAGTTGGCTCTCACTGTAATAAGCACACGAGAAGGTACATTTCAATTTCCAATCAATTGCACAACAATCGATATTTTACACTGCAACAGCACTTCTATATCTTACTTCTTCTTTTGGCCATAGCCAATGAATTGGTACCATCTTCCCATGGCCAATTTTTTGTAGCTGAACCAAATGGATCAGCTCCTGATCCACGGAACGTGTGCCAAAATGCCACACTGAACCTCATCCAGTCCTGGCCATCAATTACACTGTTAGCAATAACAGACTATTTAATAAAGTTGAAAATATAAGAAAACAAAGAAACAGACCTTCATTTTCTTCCCCAGAATCTCTTCTTGAGCATTATACCATTTGAATGAAAGCGGATTCTTGCTAGTCGGTCCCTGTAAAATATTGGAAAAAAAAGAAGTTAATTTAAAAATGCACACTTCTGGACCATAACCACACACACTGAACTCATATACACAAACTCCAACATGTGAGTATTTAGCCACATTGGGCACTGATAATGTTTAGTATACTAATAAACACCAAGAAAAGCACAGAGATTTTCCCAAATACAATTGTGTAATTAGAAATTTTCACAGAACATGTAACACACTAACACTTTTCAATTAAAAAGATGAAAAAACAAATGGATTAGGAGTCTCTTTACCTCATACTTAACCGTGGGAATTCCAGGGAAGAATTCGCCTTCCCATTCACCGGAATCGGCACATTTGGTGCTGAGATCAGCAGGGCACGTTTGTGGAGAAGCAATCTGCACAATGTAATCCAATCAAAAGTCAAAGACACAATCCAACTCTAAATTCACATACATAGATATGAAACAAATATTATTAGTTACACTCAAAGTTTGCTTATTTACCACCAGAGAAGAGACCACATATAAACAAAGCAGCAGCAACAACAAAAGCCTCTTAGCTTCCATCGTTTTCCTATCACATGCAAGTTAACTCTGCAAGGTTATAGCACAAAATCAAAAAATGATCATCAATCATAAAATTTAAATATAAATAAATAAATAACATAATCTATGAAAACTATGAAATACCCATCATCAAATTTTGCACATAGAATCATGGGTTAGTAACAAAAACCGATTACCTATTATCAAACCAGCCAAAACATAAATAAATAAATAAATAACACTTCAAGAAAAATAACAATTAACTAAACTAAAAACTTGCCCAATTTTGTTTTTGTTTTTGTTTTTTTTTTTTTCAAAAAAAAAGGAGAAATTGTTAAACTAGACAAAGTCAAAACTTAAATTATCAAAATTCAAACAGAGAGAGTAAAAGAGAAATACATACAGATTGAAGTATCTTCTTGAGTTTAAGATTTAAACAAGAACACTCAAAAGTGTGAAGTTATGTATATATATATAGATATAAAGTATATCTGTTTTCAACTCAGAAAAAAAAAAAATATACCTGCTTTTAAGTTTGTTTTAAATTGAATCTATGGATTTTTAAAGATTAGGACGACATGTCACTCACACGTGTTTGAGGAATTTTGGCAACGTTCAGTATATTTACGACATTGCCCCTCATCTCCTTTATCATCGTTGCTGATTAGCTGATATGGTTATTTAAGTTAGGGAGCTTTTTGTTATTTCACTAACAAAATCCCTCTTTTGTAGAAAAGAAAGTTGATTTAGGATAGCAAAATCCCTTTGATCTTATTCTTAAAACGTTCAGGTTATTAGAGTAATTGCATTTGAGCTAGTACTCTCACAGATGGAACCTCATTGGTCATTGCTGCTTCCAACTCACCAAAATTCACGGTTTGACTTTGTGTATTTTTGTCTATAAAACCCTCAAATCTCATTGGACGGGTCACTGGAAATTTTTGTGGACGGTCTCAGTGTTTAATGATAAATTTTTAATTATCCAATCACATTTAATATTTTAACGCATATTGCGTTTTGATTGCGTCGATTATTGACGATTCAGTGAGATCATTTCATTTAAAAAAAATTTCTTTTATCCGTGAAATAGAGCTGCATAGGACAGAATATTTTTCTCGTCAAGTGGATTATAGTTAATTAAATTATAGTTAATTAAGTACTCGTTTGGCATACCGTATAGTATTGGATAGTACTAAATTAGATTGGACTGAATTAGATTGAACTAGATTATTGTTGTGTTTGATTTGTATTGTATTGGATTGGATTGTATTATTGTTGTGTTTGGTGATGTATTGTATTAGATTGTATTAAATTTTAAATTATTAAAAATTATATTATTAAAATTAAATTTAATTAATTTATGAAAGATATATATATATATATATATATATAATTCATCCAGATCTCTCACATTTCTCTCCTCTCACCATTGCTTCACCAGTTCACCGGTTCACCAAACCCACAATTGCCTCTCTTTCTCTCCTCTCACCACCGCTGCACTGGCCTTCGCCTTTATCTCTTTCAGCAGCCGCGGCCTTCGCCTTCTTCTCCTTCCATAGCCGCGGCCTTAGTCTTCGTCTCCCTCCGCCGCACCGGCCTTTGTCTTCGTCTCATTCAGCCACAGCGGCCTTCGCCTTCTTCTCCTTCCGCCGCCGCTGCTTTCGTCTTTTTCTCTCTCTCTCTCTTCCTCTTTTCTGATGTGTGTGGACTGAAATGCTTTGGGTGTGGTTTGGTGGTGATTTGGGGGTGGATTTGGGTGGATTTGGTGTGGATTTGGTGGTGATTTTGGTGGATTTGGTGGTGGTGGTGGTGGTGGTGGTGGTTTGGGCATGGATGTGGTGGTGGTGGTGGTGGTAGTGATTTTGGTTTGGGCGTGAATGTGGTGTGGATGTTTCTGGTTTTTGGAAAAAAAATGAAGAAAAAAAAAATCATCTTGCCAAAATTAAATTGATAATACAACGTAAACCCACCTCTCAGCATTGTATTAGCTAATACAGTGATAAGTGGTTGATTTTCTCTCCTCTTTCTCTCTATAAGAGCTAAAGAGTGAAAGTAGTTAGGTCCGTAAGGTCTGGGGTCTTCTTCGAACAGAAGCAGCGAGCCGAGTGAGTGGTAGAGGTGCCCTCTCTAATGAGTACGCCTTTGCTAGTTTTTAAAAAATGAGGAAAATACTATCCAGGTTTGAAGATGAATGAAGTTGAAATAGCCAAGCTATACGAGAATCTATCACTAACAGATGAAGATGGAGTTGTTCTTAAAATGGTAGAGGAAGTCAGGATAGAAGGAGTGGAGGATGTTGACAGGTGCCTAGTAAGGAAAGTTATGGCCGGAAAGAAAGTCAATCGAGAGGCTTTTAAAGGGCTAATAGAGCAGATCTGGAATCCCTTTGGTTCAGTAGAAATCGAGATGGTGGGAGTTAACATCTTCATGTTCTACTTCATCAATCGCGAAGACCGGAATAGGGTGTGGCATTGAGGGTCGTGGCACTTCGGGAATAGTCTGATTGTGTTGGAAAAACCAGAAGGAACCGGTAATATCTCCCTGTTGAGTTTCAATAAAGCGGATTTCTGGATCCAAATCCATGATATTCCCATCTTGTGTATGAATCGACAAACTGCTAGATGGCTAGCAGAACAAATCGGAGAAGTAGTGGAAATCCCATCAGAGTCTAGGGAATGCTGAGGGAAGTTTATGAGGGTGAAGGTCCGACTAGACATCTCAAAACCCCTGAAACGGTGGCTGAGATTGAAGCTGGGAAAAACAGAGGAAGTCACCATAGTAAGTTTGAAATATGAAAGGCTCCTTGAGTTTTGCTTTGCCTGTAGGAGAATTGGCCATGGAATCAAGTGTTGTGTGGATGAGGAAGCTAGGAAAGCAGCATTAAAAGGAACCCCGACCAAGTTTGGATCATGGTTAAAGGCACCAATTCCTGATAGAGCAAAATCCAGAGTTAATGTGTAGGAGAATGGGAGCTCATCGGACAGATCGAGATCCTTTGAAGTATCCCGTGAAACCGAAGGGGAGGGGTCTGCTAGTTTGAGATTTGGATCCATGAGGTCGAACAAAAATGTTCTGAAATTTTCAATGGAGGCACCAAAGAGTGCTTCGAAAGAGAAGATACAGCAAACCCTACTTCCTATAGGAGGAAGTGGGCTTCCTCAAGCCAGTGAGATGTGCATTGATGAGCCCGGTACTGGGGTAGAAGGGTCTTCAACAGATATGGGCCTCTTGGTTATTGAGCCCACACAAAGCCCCTCCACAGAAGTAATGAGCTTACACCAATCAACCAAAAATATAATAATAAAAACTCAACCCACGACAGTATACCCAGCCATATAACGTGTTTCACCCGTTCATCCTATGGAAGCTGAGTCCTCCAAACCACTCTTAACCCCAAAAAAGAAAATTTCTAAGTAATGGAAGAGATCTGCCAGGGAAGTGATAAAGTTGTCCCCAAAAGGACGAATTTTCAGCCCTCTCCACAGAATGCTTGAGATCAACAAGTCTTCCAAAAGATCCCCTAAAGGGAAAAGAGTTTCTCCCTCAGCAGTTAAGATCGGTTCTCTTACGAAGAAAGGTAGAAGTCCACAGAAAGCCTCACCAAGTTCACACAGTTTCCCCAACAAGCAGTGTGATGTATCAACTTTTTGGACAGTGGTGGAAGGCCAAGAATGTAAAAGGAATGTAGTCTTTGACCTCCCAGAAGAAAAAATCAGGGACATTAAGAAAGGGAAAATTTTGATCCTCAAACCGGAAATCCCCATATCGACGGAGCCTGAAGTCCAGGCCCGCCGAGATAAATGATAGGCCTTTGTTAGAATGTACGAGGGTTGGGGAACCCTCGTGCGTTCTCGGCCTTGTCAAGGTTGCTCAAAAAACATTCCCCATACATCGTCTTCCTCTCGGAGACAAAATTTTATGGTTCTAAGACGAGCAAATGTAAGCTGTTACTTGGCTACAATAATTGCTTTTGTGTGGATAGTGTTGGAAACAGTGGGGGTCTGCTGCTTTTATAGAGGGATAACAGTGTAGTTTCAGTTCTTTCTTATATAGATGCAGGAGTGTTCATGGAGGACGGGTTTTGTTGGCGTTTTACGTGATTCTATGGAAATCTGAAGCAAAGCAAAAGACATTCCTCTTGGAGGCTTTTACGTCGTCTAAAGGAGGTCGATAACCTACCTTGGGTTTGTGGAGGTGACTTCAACGAGCTTTTGAGCATGAATGACAAGCTGGGAGGGTCAGCCAAGTCGATCACTTAAATGTACCAATTTAGACAAACAGTTGATGACTGTAACCTGACAGACCTTGGTTTCTCTGGCCCAAGACACACATGGAACAATAAAAGAGAAGGTAAAAGTAATATTCATGAGAGACTCGATAGGTTCTTGGCTAATGACCAATGGTAGGAAAAATTCAGAAATGTGAAAGTGTCTCATCTTGGTTTCAATTCGTCAGACCATCTCCCTATTCTCCTCAATTGTGTTTCTGAAGCCCCTTTTTAGAAAGCTAGATATTGGCACTTCCGTTTTGAACTCTTTTGGCTCAAGGAAGATAAGTATAGCAGGATAATGAAAGAAGCGTGGACAGAGGTTGGGGCAAGTGACCCTATTAGAAATCTGAAAATGAAACTCAGCTGGAGTGCCTTAGCATTGAAGGTATGGAGTTCAGTAAAATTCAGAAAGCTCGGGAAGCAGATAGAGGAGAAAAATAGAGAAATTGATAGTCTTTACAATTCCAGTGGGAAGCCATGGATTATGCATCATATCAAGAAGCTCGAGAAGACAGTTGAAGGTCTGTTAGATTGTGAGGAAATCTTCGGGAAGCAGCGCTCTATAGTGGAATAGCTGAGAGCCGGTGACCTGAATTCAAAATTTTTCCATGCAAAAGCAATGGCTAGGATGAAAAAAAACTTCATTACTAGTCTGTTCGATACGAAAGGCAAGTCTCAAGACACGGAGGAGGGCTTAACGAAGATAATAAGTGATTTTTTCTCATCCATTTTCAGTTCCTCAAACCCCTCGGAGTTAGACATCTTAAAGGCATCGAAAGGTATTAAGTCAAGGATGACTGGTATAATGAGCGAGGCTCTAGGCTCCCAGTATTCAGCTGAAGAGGTGAAGGATGCAATCTTTGGGTTGAGTCCTACTAAAGCACCCGGTCCAGATGGCTTCCACGCAATCTTTTTTCAAAAAGCTTGGGGATGATCGGGGCCGAAGTAATCAGAGTCTGTCTCATCATCCTTAACGATGGAAAGTCTATAAGAGAGTTCAATGAAACAAATGTGGTATTAATCCCTAAAGTGGAAAACCCAGTGAATAGTCAGGATTTTTGCCCCATCTCTCTCTGTAGTGTAATCTATAAGACCGTCATGAAGGCTATGGCTTCAAGACTCAAGGGTTTTCTCCCTCACATTATATCCCAGTACCAGTCTGCTTTTGTCCCAGTAAGACAGATTTTTGATAATGTCCTGGTGGCTTTTGAACACTTCACTCCATGGGGCACAAGATGGCAGTGAAAAAAGGGCATATGGCGTTAAAACTTGACATAAGCAAAGCTTATGATAGGGTTGAGTAGGCCTTTTTTGTCGGGTGTTATAAGGACGATAAACTTTCCGTCTCAATGGATTGATCTGGTGATGGATTGTATCTCTTCATCAACACTATCCTTCCAGTTCAATGGTACAGGATTTGTCACTTTATTCCCTTCCAGAGGCCTGCGTCAAGGATGTCCCATCTCCCCTTATCTTTTTATGTTATGCTCTGAGGCTTTCTCGAGCTTGATTACGAACTCTGAAAGAAATGGGAAGGAATTGGGGATTAGGAGCTGTAGAGGCAGCCAGCTTATTAGTCATCTCTTATTTGCTGATGATAGCATGCTTTTTAGTAAGGCATCCAAAGCAAATTCAGAACGTATTCGGCAAATTCTGGACACCTATGAGAGGGGTTATGGTAAGAAAATAAATCTTAATAAGTCCATCATCACTTTCAGCCCTAAGGTGTCAGCAGCTGTCAGAACAGAAATTCAGAGGCTTCTTGAGATTAAGGTTTGCAATTCTCATGATAAATACCTATGCCTCCCTACGATGGTGGGAAGAAACAAGAGAAAACTTTTCAATGAAGTTAAAGAAAGAGTGGGGAACAAGTTGCGAGGATGGAATGGTAAGTTGTTCTCTTTGGGTGGCAAAGAGGTCCTTATCAAGGCAGTGGTCCAAGCCGTCCCGACATATTCGATGAGTATGTTCAGACTACCTTCTAGCTTGTGTAATGAGCTCGTGGTAATGACTTCAAAATTCTAGTGGGGAACCAGAGACGGAATAGGAAAGTGAGCTGGGTCAGCTGGAGGAAGATGTGTCTGCCGAAATGTGAGGGGGGTCTGGGGTTCAAGGATCTTGCTCTCTTTAATCAGGCTTTGTTGGCAAAACAAGCTTTGCATATCCTCTCAGCTCCAGATTCGCTGGCGGCCCGAATCCTCAGAGCCAAATATTTCAGATGTGGTGATTTCTTGTCTGCACTCGCAAAAGCTGGTTGCTCCCATATCTGGAGAAGTTTGATGTGGGATAGAGAGTTGCTCTCAAAAGGGATTAGATGGAATGTGAGGAATGGGAGGAAAATTAATGCCTTTAAAGACAAATGGATACCTCGGCTGAACTCTTTCAAGCTGATCACTTCCGACCCAAGTACGGAGATTCTTGTCTTTGATTTGTTTGATAGGTCGCGACAGGGATGGAATAATGATACCCTAGACCAGGTGCTGCTACTGATTGACAAGGAAGTTGTTCTCTCTATTCCCATCAACTAGACAAGTGGGCAGGATTTCCAAAGATGGCACTTTGATAAGAAATGGGAATACACTGTCAGAAGTGGCTACAATTGTGCTTTCCAGGATAGCCTTCAGGTAGCTGCCTCTACATCTTCCAAAGTTAGCAAGTGGTGGAATACTCTCTGGAGACTAAATATCCCCCCTAAAGGTTAAAATTTTCATTTGGCGTGCTTGCTCAAATGCAATCCCCTCCTTGGAAAACCTCTGGAAAAGGCGGATTACTAATGATCCCAACTGCTCCCGATGTGGTGTTTCTGTTGAATCAATGGGCCATGCCCTTTTTTAATGTAAACAGGCTAGGAAAGTTTGGGTTTGCACTCGGTTTTGCTATCCTATAGCAAACCTGCATCACCGTCTGGTCCAGGATGTGTTTCAATCTTTGGCAGTTATGTTTAATACTGATGAGCTCAGTTTGGCTTGTATGGTGGCATGGGCGATTTGGTAGAATCGAAATTCCCTTGTGCATAATGGCAAAGCCAAAGAGCCAGATAGGGTGTTTTGCTCAGGAAATTGAGCTGTTGGCTGAATTCACGAATTCCATGCAGGCCATTTCTTCCTTACCCCCTATCCCTACATTCAGGTCCCCCACTAATTGGGTGGTCCCTCCACCTAGAAAGCTGAAGCTCAATACAAGCGCTGCCTTTCGAAGGCAGTCTCCGCATATTGGTATGGGAGCGGCTATCAAGGACTCCAATGGGAAGGTGATAGCAGCACACACACACACAGTCTAGTGGGATCCTTCTCCTTGGAGATTGGCCACCTATTAGCGCTTCGTGAGGGTCTCATGCTTGCCAAGTTTTAGAATATTCCTGTTTCGATTGCTGAGTGTTCTTCCCCTAGTGTTGTTTCTTCAATTAACTGCCCTTTGTCCAATCTAGGAGACATTCATTTCATTGTCAATGACATTAAGGCTTTTTTTTTCAGACGTTGGAATTAGTAAGTGTCAAGAATCCTCTAGGAAGGGGAACTCCTTGGCACATAATCTAGCGTCGAAAGCCTTCTCCTCTGTTAGGGAGAGTTTATGGCTGGATACAAATCCTTTTCCTGTTTTCCCTGCTGTGTAATTTTTCTTTTGTTATCAAAAAAGAAAAAAGCTAATACAGTGAGAGGTGTATTAGGTGTCACTGTTCACATTACTTAGTACAATGTAAAGGCACCATCCAAACACAGTATTGTATTAGTTATACATTCTAATACAATGCTATACAATGAAACAAACGCGCCCTAAATGTGAGCCAGCAGTGGCATATTTAAAGGCACACTTATCAAATTAAATTTATGTTTCGATTAAAAAAAATAAGGCATATTTATTAATCTACCACTCTAATGGGGTATAGATACTTCATTATGTCCACAAGGACGTATCTCAGCTTTTAGAGACGAGTTTGGAGTTTTGGCAAATGACTTCCAAGTCAGCAACTCGAATCCTACTAATGACAAAAACTTCAAATAAAGTATCTGATCTAGATGAGTGAGTAGATACATACCGTAAAAAAAATTCTTTATTCTGGTTTGTGATTAGTGGGTGGGTTGGAAGGAACGGTCAAACGTGAGACTTCCCTAAAAAACATTAAAATCACCTTTAAAAAAATTAAAAAATTATTACTAAATTTTAAACCCTTATAACTTGATTCCATTCAATTTTATTTCTCAATTAGTAAATACACCCTTAGAGCATCTCCAATGGTATAATCAAATTTGGATCATCAAAAGTTGTCACCTCAGCATTTGATGATTGTGTTCAATGATTGCTAAATTTGATGATTGTGTAGTCCACAATGGTACACTGTATCTAAATTAAAAATCTACTTTATCTAAATCAAAAATCTAATCCCGTAATATTTTTCACTGTTCTCGCTCATTTTTGTTTCAAGGGTAAAAAAAATAAAAAAATAAAAATACTATAAAAGACAAGAGAATGTATATGATATGGGTATTGATCCATTCATAATTGAAATTTTTGGGGTCGAAACAATGATGATATACATAGGTGATCAGAGAAAAAACAAGAAAAAAAAACCACAGATGAGAGAGAAAGGATAAAATTACAACATCATTTATTTTGTGTTAAGTTTGTATTTGATGATTGAAAGTCAGTCTTCAAATTTGATTATTGGAGAGACAATTTGATTATTGATAACTGCTATTGCTAAATTTTGGTGAATCTGTTGGACAGTGTTTTTTGGATAAATAATCAAATTTTGATTATTCTCCTACTTTTAAGGATACAATTGTAAATGCTTTTAATGCTAGCTATGCTAGCTATCATAATCTTGTATCGTTACCGAGATGATAATTTAGATAAGGGCCTCATTAGATATTTTACCCCCTCTAATTTCAGTAATGGTCGTTCTTCCCCATAACAATGAAACTATTCGTCATTTCCCCCCCTATCGTTAGCTTTTCCGTTAAAGCTCTTGGTAACCGTTAATTTTCACAGTAAAAGACATTAATGCCCTTCAATCATTGTAACAAATGGGTCTGAAAAAATATTCAATCAAAAAATTATATAATTTTCTTAAAAGGATCTCTATCATCCATTTTTGAGATGGATGGTGAAGATTAAAAGATAATTTACAAAGCAAAAAGAAAAAGAAAAAATTGGTTCAATCTCCGCCGTCCATCTCATACATGGACGGTGGAGATAATTAAAAAAGACAAAAAAAAAACAAAAACCAAATTCATCAATTCGTCACTATCATCATCAACCCCAAATCCAAACAAACCAACCATCAAATCTCCATCTAGCAACCCCTCCCACCATCAAAACTAGATCGGCGAGCACACTCGGAGGAGAGGACATTTATTCAATAACTTTCGGGATCTCTATGGCCATTAAAAAAAAACTAAGACATTTAAGCATCCCCAATAAGCAAAAAAAAATAGCACATCTTTGACTATTAGTAGGGAGGATAGACCGGAAATTGTTCAAACAACCTCCCTACTTCCCTCAATTTTTTTTCCGGTCAAAGCCTCTATAGTTCTTAGGATACAATGCATCCTCCATCTATTTTCTTTCTCACTCCTCAATTAATTTCAATGGTCAAGATTAGTCCACCTCATTGAAAATGAATGGTCCAAATTCAAAAAAAAATTAAAAAATTGGCCCAACGGCTGTTTAGATTTTGTGTGCAACGACTCTTTTTGTTTTTGACCCAATATTCCTTTTTTTTTTGTATAAATACTATTGAACTATGTCAATTTTTATTACACTTTTACCTTGAAAATTTTCATCTATCCAATTCTCCTTTGCCAATTTATCAAGGTATATTATTATATTTTGTAGCCTATTTTATTTTTAAGTTAGTTTTATTGTATACCTATAATAATTATTTTTTGGTAAATTATTAATTATTCTATACCATTGTAATTTTATTCATGTATTGTTTTAGTTTACATTTACTTGAAATAATAATATTGTCACCACTAATTTGAATTGTTTGTTATGTGTACATAGATGGATTCTCATGGTGATTCGTAGTAATCTTTTGAACGGAGAATCGGCTTATGACTTGCCGAATGAATATTTCAATCAATTCGAAGCTACTCAAAATGTTGAAAAGGAACCCGATCAAAGAAGACGCACCAAATATTTTACAACCGAAGAAGATATCTTGCTTATATCCATATATCTCAACATTAACACTGATGCGATACAAGGAAAACGAGCAAAAAAGTGTCACATATTGGGAAAGAGTACACCGCTACTTCCATGAGCACAAGAAAATTGAATCGACACGTAATTCTAATTCTTTAATGAAACGTTGGTCAATAATTCAACTTGTGGTAAATAATTTTTGTGGTAATTATGCTCAAATTGAAGCAAGGTCGCAAAGTGGTGTCAATGAACAAGATCAGGTAATCTTATTTAAATTATAGTAAATGTTGAATTATTTTTATTTTAATTAAAGTAAATCATTTAAATTATTTTACTTATTTTAATGTTTTTTTTAACTAGATTTGTCAAGCAATGGAACTATATAAGAGTATCCAAGGTTCAACATTTCAATTTATACATTGTTGTCATGAATTGAGGTTCGTGTGGCTTTTCGAGAACTCCACAAAAAAACTAAAGCTTCAAAAAATTATAGTCCCACAACTTCTTCTCATTCAACTCAAGATTCAATCAATTTAGGTGACAATGAAGTAGGCGATATTTTTGTTGGCTTTGAAAGACCAATGAGAAGAAAGGCCTCAAAAGAACGTGCAAGAAATGAAAAAGGTAAACGTATTGTTGATATGAGTGCGGCTTCGACATTGAAGTTTGAGGAGTATGTGGAAGATGTAAAAGTAAGGGATAAGAAGAGACAAGAAGAAAAGGATAGATTATATGCTCTAGAACAACATCAATTGACCGTTGAAGAAGAAAAGAATAGAATTAAAAATGAAAATTTTCAATTTGAAATAAGTAAAGAATAAGACAGAATTATAGTAATTGATACTACTAACATGCCTCAAATGAAGAAAGAATATTATAAGCATCTACAAATGGAGATCATTCAAAAAATGATTAATAGTAACTTTAGAGAGTAATCATTGTTATGTAGTATATTTTTTAATGCATTATTAATCAAGCTTTGTTGTTTTATCTAGTTAGTATTGTATTGTATTATATTTATAAAAAAAACTAATTTTATTTTTTAATGAATGAAGTGATTATTTCTCTGAAGTTGCACAAATAAAATTATAATATATTATATTATAATTTGATATTAAAGATGAAAGATAAAAACAATAAACTTTGATTTGAAATCCAACACAAGTAAATAACAAAACAACAATAACAAATACAAGCTTAACATACATAAAACATAGAAAATAAATAGCAAAACAACAACAACTAAAATGGATTTAAAATCCAACACAAGTTTAAAAGAACGATTGTTTAAGATGAATCATATTTCTGCCATAAATGCACAATTAGATCTGTCTAGAGTTGAGAATGACTTTCTCTATCTCTAATGCGATGTTGAGCTTGAATAAACTCAAACAATCGAGGAGTACGCTCACGAAATTTTTCAATTTGAAGAAGTTGAGAATGAGAATCAAAGGTCGATTTACGTTGGGGTATACCTTGCTCTTCTTCAATAATCATGTTGTGCATTATTATACACAATGTCATAGTATCTTTCAATGTTTCTTGATTCTAAAATCGGGCTGGTCTATGGACTATCGAGAACGCACGCTTGAAGCACTCTAAATGCTAGTTTTACATCTTTCTGTGCTGACTCTTGAGAATTAGCAAAAGGTTTTCTCTTGTTTCCTTGCGGAGCTGAAATTGTCTTAACAAATGTTGCCTATGATCGAAAAAAAAGAGGTCGACGCATTCGGAATCTTCTCCGAAATTTCTTTAGAGAATATTCAGGCGTTTCTACAAAATAATCCCGATAAAGTCGATTATGACCTTCAGCTCTATCGTGATCAGTGACAGCATAACCTGGCACGAAACCACCACAACACGGTCCACGACTTTCGATAGAAAGTCGCTCTCCTTCAACAGCTTCCATTCCTAATAGAATTCCATAATCATCATCTTTGTCTTCTTCGACGAGTTCAAGCATCCGAGCATTGAAGTTATTTCGAGCCATAGCTATAAGTAAATGAAAATTTCAATGGAGATGTCTGAAAATGAAACAAATGAATGATCTTATTTATAGAGTATGTTTTTTTTCTAAAATATAGCCGTTAAAATATGACCGTTATAATATAGCTGTTAGAATATGACCGTTAAAATATAGCCATTAAATTATTACCGTTAAAAATATGACCATTAATTGTAAATAATAACATTTTAAATTTACTTAAAAATAATAATATTAATTTTTTACTTAAAAATAATTAAAAAATAAGTAGGAGCCATTTTTAGGAAGTCTTCTTAGAGTGTTAACTCCTTATATGGCTCCTCATTTTTAAAATGTACACCAAAATCCTTATATGTAAGGAAAATATAAAAGGCTTATTAGGGATGTTCTTACCCAATTATATATATATATATATATATATATATATATATTAAAAATATGCATATAATATTATTAATAACAGTAAGTAAAATGACGATCGATGAGGTAGGGATGACAATGGGGCGGGTTCGGGGCGGGGTGGCCTTCCCCGTACCCCCACCACATTTATTAGTTAAAAACTCATCAGCTCATAAAACCCCACCATAGATGGAGCTGGTTAGGCGGGGCGGGGTAGAACGGGGAATGCTTTCTCCATCCCCACCCATTTACCCCATTTATCAAAATTAATTACTAAAATAATAAATATATAACCATTGAATATGATATAATATAAAAACTAATAAGTAATTCCAAAAAAATATTAAAAGTCATCTCATAAACTTGGAGATTATTAAAGTAATAAAGTTGACAAAAAAAGTGTTGTTATTGAACTTTTAATTTTAAAATTTATTAGAGAATGAAACTTACTATTTGTCCTTTTGTAGCCGAGGTTGAAAAATGAACGATGAATGTTGAGTTTTTTGAGGATTAGAGTTACCTTTAGCGACTAGGGTTTTTTTAATAGTATTTTGTTTTGTCATTTTATGTTAAATAACGATGAAGAGATGTAAAGTTAGGGTTAATATATTTAATATATAATTTGTTTTTATTTGAAACTAGGTAGTTTAACTAAGTTTTATTTTTAAGGGGGTAGAACGGGGTGGGGAGTATAAAACCCATTCCCGCCCCATACCCATTGTGGGTTGTACTATCTATCCCCATCTCCGTCCCATCCCGCCAAATTAAAACTCATCCCCATCCCAAAAGTGCGGGTCCCATGGGTAATTTTGCCATCCCAACGATGAGGTTGGTCCAGTAGTAAACTCATCACACCTGCACCATAAGATTGCGGGTTCGAGTTCTCTCTCCCCAAAAAATCCCAAATTTATGTAATAATGTAATACTTAAAAAAAACAATATGTAAAAATAGTTATTTTGAAAAAAAAAAGTTTTTTAAAAGTAAAGAAAAGAAAATCTTTGATTTGTTTTGAATAACAAATTTGAAAAATAGTAAAAGCAATAAATTGTTGTTTTTAGTATTATAATACAAATAAGATAGGCTTCCCATAAAATTTGCTTAAATTTATATATGTGAGTTATCAACATCATGTTAATAATGAAATTATATGGCGAGTGATGTGAATTTGATATGAATTTGGACACCATAACATTACCCTTTTTTTTAGACAAGATAAAGTTTGTTTGGTGGTATGCCTTTCACAACTACAACATTAAAGGTTGTGAGTTCAAATCTCTCCCTCCCCAAAAAACCCAGAATCTATATAATATAGTAAATCTGAGCCAAACTCGCCACGTGTCATCATGAGAAAGCTTTGTCCTTAAATTCTATTATAGTTTCATTTAACTCCTCTTTATGCATTTATATTAAGTAGATTTGCTTGGTCCATAAATCATAAATTGAAGAGACAATCCTATAATCAAGAGGAAATCTTAGAGTATCTCCAAAAGATTTTTCTATTTTCACTCTTCTAATATCTATTTGCTTACATATACGGCAATTTGAGTAGTGAAAAAAAAAAAAAGATCCCTTCCAAAAGACTTTTCAATTAGAAATATGTTTATATTATTTTAATGAAAACACTTAAATTCCTCCCTCCCCACCAACAAATCTAATTACCCTCCATTTGTTTAAGCTAGAAATAATAACTTTTCGATTGCACTAGTTGCATACATGTGAAACATGTATCATTTTTAGGTGGATATGAAAATTATTTGAATATCCTTAAATTGTTAATATGTTATTATTAAATATTCAACATTAGTCTTATTTTAAAAATCTAGATAAAACCTTTCTACTGATGTAATTTTTATGATGATAAAATTTATAAATTAAAACTTGTTATATATTAATAGAATTTAATTAAAAAGATAAAAATGATATAGATGTCAAATATTAATGATGAGGTGATATAAAAAATAATATAATAATAATTGAAGAGGGAGAAGTTGCTCTTCAGGGCTAGATTGATATTGTTGTAACTTTTATAATAATCATTGTTAGCTGTGATGAAGGAATAATTAACTATGAAGTTAATCAGCAGATGTTTGGTTAACTGTATTTTTAAAACTACTGTATAGCTCAAAAGCAGTATACATATATTTGGTAATTTTATTGCAAAAGTACTGAGATTAGTTATAATGATTAAAATATACATGAGTTTAGGACCCTATTTCATTTTTTTTCCTCATTAATTATATATATTAAAATCAATATTTAAGTAAAATATTTAAATTGGAAAAAAAATTCCATAAGAACAATAAAAATATTCTTAAAAGATTTTATAAATCAAATCAATATTTAAATAGAATATTTAATTTTGAAATGAAATAAGGTATATAAATGATTTTAATTTGATTCCATAAGGATAATAATGATATTTTAAAAGATGCATTAAATGTTGAAATAGATTATTCCATAATCACTTGCAAAAAGTAACCCCCATTTACTTTTCAAAATCACTGTCAAAACTTGTCGGATTATCAATTAATCACTTTTTGAAGTTTTACCAAACATCATTTTATGTCAAAATTATAAAATAATCTGATTTTAATTTTTTTTAAACAATACCAAACTGGTCATCAATATTGAAGAGAGAGAGAAGTAAAATCTTATTTGTAGAATTTTATTTAAAGAGTTTATTGGAACCAAATTCTACAACATTACATTATTACATTATTTAATAATGTGTCTCGTTTGACTTTAATAAATATCTTATTTGAAGAGTTTTTGAAGATGCTCTTATTATCATCGGGATAATGAAAAGAGGCAATCTTATCAACAATGTGATAATGAATTAATGGAGTTATATGAACTTAACTAATTGTTTTTTTTACAAGCGAACTGAACTAATTTCTTCTATTGTTTCAATGTTATGTGGTATTTTAATTTTTCTTATAATGGTAACTTTTAATATAGCCCATAATTAATTAATTAATTAAAAAAAAATTAGATTTGCATGCTTCATATGGTGGTTTAAGTTATAATGGTAACATTTCATATCCAACTAATTTGTTTTATTTATTTTTTTAAATTACATTACATTATTACATTATTTAAATAAGTAAAATATGTAATGTGTCTCGTTTGACTTTAATAAATATCTTATTTGAAGAGTTTTTGAAGATGCTCTTATTATCATCGGGATAATGAAAAGAGGCAATCTTATCAACAATGTGATAATGAATTAATGGAGTTATATGAACTTAACTAATTGTTTTTTTTACAAGCGAACTGAACTAATTTCTTCTATTGTTTCAATGTTATGTGGTATTTTAATTTTTCTTATAATGGTAACTTTTAATATAGCCCATAATTAATTAATTAATTAAAAAAAAATTAGATTTGCATGCTTCATATGGTGGTTTAAGTTATAATGGTAACATTTCATATCCAACTAATTTGTTTTATTTATTTTTTTAAATTACTTTTACTTTTGGTGCAAATTTGTTTGCTTCATATCTTGGGTTAAGTACTAAAGGTAATTATATACATATATATATATATATATATATATATATATATCACCCAAGAATGGGTTCGTTGGGATGTCTCCGGGTGGCCGTAGAAGCCAGTCAATCGCCAAACTCTATCACTGTGGGACCGAACACAAACATCAATATGAGCTTGCAAGAAAGACATGAGATCCACAACAATATCATTCGACCAGAACAGACACAGTCCACTCGACCGGCCCACACTGTCCACTACCAATTTCCCTGAATAACCAAGCAACACACGTAATTTCTCCAACCTCACATTATCAACTTTAGTTTCCATCAAGAACATCATTTCTGGGTTAATCTCCTGCTTTTTATTTCGCAGGATTTGGAATGCCCAAGAATTTCCCAGACCTCAGACGTTCTAGGAGAAGATTTTCATTGTGTTCGGCGGGCCGATAGAGATCGGCCGGCCGATATATCCAAGTTTTGAAGATTACCATGCTCACTCTCTATTTTAAGAACCACCGTGGATTCGCCAACAACACCTCCCATAATTTCCAGATTATTTTCCTGCTGTCCTCCAACACTATACCGAACATTCTTCTTCGCTGACCCAACCATCATCTCCAAGGACGATGTCGCTGATGTAACTCTTCCGCCATCAACTTCATCTCTCTACGAAGGTGTAGACAAAGCCCCATTATTGCCATCAAACTCTACCAAGCCACCCACCGTCTCTCGTATCTTCTTCATTTTCAGGCTTCCGTTCTCGGTTCCAACTGGTGAGTTACACTTCTTATGAGTAAAATGTTCTCTCTCGCCAATCTCCACAACTGATTTCAGCCTAGGTCGCCTAACCCACCTCTTCCCCAATTTTGACTATGCTTGACCACCCCAAAATTGAAAAGTAATTCCATTATCTGGTATAAATGGGTCATCGCAGGCCCCACCCACTTCCTCACCAATCCCATTATTATTATTGATATTCAATGGGCCACTAAAAGATTGGGCTACCTCACTAGTAACACTAGAATCAGAAGGCCTATCTTTCCCCACTTGGCCCACAGCATCCAAATGATCCAAATGCACGTCCTGGCCCACAATTGATCCTCCATCATTATTATATACTTCTTTCATAACAGATACCCCGTCCAAACGAACAGTCGAATTATTCCCATTGATATCAAATTTATTACCTCCCCCTAATATCGCCTCATCATTAATCCTCATTATCTTACAATCATTACGTGTTCGCATTAATTCCTCACTATGCATAACGTCTTAAACTAAATCATTATTCCCGTTCTTCACCCTCGTCAGCGAGTTCTCCGGCCTACCATCACTATCAGCTCCAACATTCCTCTGCATCACCTTACTATCAGGTCGACCCCATCTAGTCTCAGAACGTTGCGACACCTGCCGATTCCGATTCCCAAAAGACCAACTTGGTGGAGACGCACGGAGCCAAGCACCAAATAGCAGTTCCCCCATCTACTGTGCTGATGATTGTTTCCCATATTCTGGGCATTCACGCGTCATATGTCCCAACCTACCACACAGGTAGCAATGAATTGGAAGGCATTCATAACGCAACAACATAACTGTCTCTTCCCCATCCCCCAACACATCCACACGCAGACAATAGCAGAGAGGTTTATCAATCTCCACCACAACCCGTACCTGTAAGAATTTACTACCCTCATCACCAGAAACTCCTTCATCCACCTCCATTACCTCCCATACCATACCTCCCAAAAATCGACCAATTTCTTTCGACATACACATCAATGGCCCATGATGGATCTGTACCCAAAATTCATCACGATTAAAGGCAAACTTCTCAACCTCCCCCTTCCCAGTTGGCTCCACTAACACTATCATAGCATCATCAAATGTCCATGGTCCACTTGCCCAAATTCGTCGTAGGTCCTCTCGATTCATGAAATGGAAAGCGAACACATTTCCTCTAATAGCCTCAATTTCAACCCCATTTTGCACACGCCATATCTTTTTCAGAACTCTAACAAAAGCATCCCTATTTACCATTTTTGTTGTCAAAACCTTCCCCACTAAATTTAAAGACAACAGCTGGATCCCTTCCAACATCAAATCATCATTCAATCTGCGCACCGTCCCCTCAGTATCCTTCAAGGTCATCGAAGCACACTGCTTTGCGATTTCCTCCGAATTCATAATAGTTGAACTAAATCCAAACTGTGGACTCCCAAGGCACAACATGTACTTAAACTCCCACTTTTTTTAGAGAAAACATGGGAGACTCTCAATTGATCAAACCTCCTCGTCGTGGTATCCCAGTAAACTCTATTTTTCCTCTTTGTGCTAGCAAAAATGAATCTTCATGGCATACTTTGTGGGGATGCCGCTGTTTGGAAGATATCCGGTGTAATTTGCCACTTGCAAAGCCATGGACCGATATTGGAGGTATACAATTCTATGATTTTATTTTTCACTGTTTTGAGAATTTGGATGTAGCACGGCTGGGTTTTCTTTGTGTTGTGCTTTGGAAGAATTGGTTTAATAGAAATCAAAAAGTGAAGGGCTTCAAGATTAAGGCTGTTGTACATGATGTTGTGGGTTGGTCTAGAAGTTATATTTCAGAGTTTCAAGCTAGTAATCGATCTGACCAGTTTAGAAACCACAATATGGGGGAATTGTTGTGTGGAAGCCACCGAATATGGGTTCGTACAAGGCAAACACTGATGCTGCTGTCAACATAAATGAAAAGAGGATTGGTTTTGGTACGGTAATTCTAGATGCAACTGGCTTTGTGATGGCTTCCAGCTCTCAAAGTGCAATTGCAACATATTCCCCTATGGTGGCTGAAGCAGAAGCTATCCTTCATGGAATGCAGTTTGCACGTGATATCGGTCTATTACCGGTAATAATTGAGTCGGATGCAGCTGTGGTAGTAAAATGGATAAATGAGGGGAGCCATTATGACTCGGATGTGGGACTCGTGTTAGAAGAAATTTGAACATTGAGCAATTTCTTGGGTTATGTGGTTGTCCAATATGTACCTAGGAAGGCTAATCAAGTAGCACACTTCTTAGCTAAAAATGCATTGGTGAGTGTAGATGATTGTTTTTGGATGGAGGAATATCCTCCATGTGTGAGTAGTTTTGTGTTAACTGATTGCCAGAGTTGTAATTCTGTTTGTAGCTGATGTTTTTTTCTTAATAAAGGGTCTGCTTCAAAAAAAGAAAAAAAGA